>CM077097.1:120886456-121197900 GCA_039513925.1 Platanthera zijinensis
CTCGGCCAATCTGGTTGAGAAGGGGTTGCTTCTCCTAAGCAACTGGGTACGTGGCGGGACCTTCCTGCCGCAGCAACCTGGGGTCTTGTTTGCGCAATTTGCTTCTATTTCCCGACCAGAGATCATCTTCTCGACCGGCCGACCAGTAACTTCAGGTTGCCTAGTCCAATTTCTGAGGTTGAGAAATTTCTCGGCTTCAACACTTGGTGCGGTGAGCGTGGATAGCGACCGAAGAAGAAAGTCATGGTTGGAAGATGGCCGATGGTGGAGACCGGGGCGAGTTGGGAGGTAACTCGGTGGGAGCTGGAATCCCGGGACAAGGTAGCGAGTATGTGACAGTGGCGGCTTTTGCAGAGTTCGCGAGGAGAGTGGAGAAGGCAATACTCGATGGGTTGCCCAATCCGCCTGAGGTGACGGCGACTTCCCCCCGCCGCCAGACACCCCCGGGCGAGGAGATACCAACTCGGCGAGCAGGGAAGGAGCCCACTTGGGCGAGTGGAGAACAGGTGACCCCGCCGCGACACCACCCGGCGAGTTGTCATGGAATCCGATTTCGAGATCCGGAACTCTCGGCGAGGTATGGAGATACTCGCCGATGGAGCGAGTATGACTGCTCGAGCGGGGAGGATACTCGCCGCCGCCAGGAAGGGAGGAGCCCCTTTTGCGACGAGATCCTCGCAGCCCCCGTCCCCGACAACTTCAGAGAGCCGGTCCTCTCGCACTACTCCGGCAAGGACGACCCGGTGGGACATCTTCAGTGGTTTGAGGATGTGGTCTCCATTCGCAACATGTCCGATGCTCTCAAGTGCCGGCTCTTCTCCATTACCTTCAAGGGTAGCGCGAGAGATTGGTTCCACCAGCTGCCAGCCGGGTCAGTCTACTGCTTCTCAGATCTTCGAAGGGGCCTTTTAGCAAGGTTTGCGACGTCCAAGCGGAGGAAGAAAGAGGCAACCGCCCTCTTCAAGATCATGCAGGGGCAGCACGAGAGTTTGGGCCGATACATCGATCGATTCCAGGAGGAAGTGCTGGAGGTGGAAGAGGTAGACGGGTTCACCTTGATGGTGGCCCTCAAGTTCGGGCTGAAGCAGGGCCTGTTCAACATGGAGTTGGGGCACAGGCCGCCCAAATCGTTCGAGGAGATGGTGGAGAGAGCCAATGTGTTCATCCAGGGAGAGGAGAGGAACAAGGAATTTCTGGCACGGCTCGATGGAGACCGACCGCTTGGGCAAGACAGAGGAAGACTGCTGGAGAGGGAGAGGGCGCCGGAGGGGCGCAACGGCAGGAAGCAGGAGAGGCCGCAGGGGAAAGAGGAGAAGGGAGAAAGGGGAAGGGAGATCAGAAAGGCGGAGAGACAGGAGAGGCGGGAGAGGCCTCGAAGGCAGGAGGATAGGAGGCCCGTCGGAGGTCGAGAGACGAGGAGCGAGGAGAGAAGATTCCAGTACCCGAGGGATCGCCCCCAGTGGAGGCGGCCTACCCATCAGGAGGAGAGGAGGACTTACAACCCTCGGGAGCAGGGAGGAGGAAGAAGGGAGACCATGGCCATCACGCAGCGAGCCGCTAAGCGCCGGCGGAAGGAGAGGCAGCAGGAGAGGAGGCAGGAAAGGCAGCAGGAAGCGGCGATTCCCCTCTACTGCGATATCCATCGAGTGGAGGGGCACGGAACCTTGGCTTGCCCTGAGTTCTGGGAAATAAGGAGGAGGATGGAAGCAACGGCGGCCGAAAGGGAGCAGCCGCAGCAGGAGGCCCAGGTTGGACAGGTGGCTTACCAGGTACCGCAGAGGAGGAGAAACGAGGACAAGATCGACCAAGGAGGAAGGGGGAATGTCATTCCCGGTCCAGGAGGCGGACACGTCGGAGTAATCAACGGAGGGGCTGGGCTAGGAGCTTCCCGTAAGGGAAGTCTCCACCAAATCTATAAAAAGAGCGTCGCCTCGACGTCTCAGACCCCCCCCCCCCTCCCTTGAACGAGATCACTTTCTCGGAGGAAGACATGCTCTGGAACGAGAACCCTTTCCATGACGCCCTGGTGATTCAGGCAGCAATCGAGGACTTCACCGTCGACCGAATCCTCGCGGATAACGGGAGCTCGGTGAATGTCATCTTCAAGAGAACCTTCGTCGGCCTTCAGGTGGAAGCGTCCCGGGTTCAGGCAGCAGATGGGCCTCTCTTCGGCTTCTCCGGGGAGAAGAAAGAGGTGGAAGGAGGAGTTGAGTTGCTGGTCACCCTCGGGGGAACTTCGATCCGATGCCGCTTCGTCATCGTCGACGCACCCAGCGGCTACAACGCCATCTTCGGACGACCCCTCATCAACTACTTCAAGGCCGTCCCCTCGTCATATCATCAATGCCTGAAGTACTGCAGGGACGACGTCCAAGTCAGGATCAGAGGAGATCCCAAGGCTTCCAGGGAATGCTACCTGAATGCGTTCAGCACCATTAGCTGGATGGGTGACGCAGAAAGGTTGGAGAAGATGATGGAGCAGGAGGAGGGCCTGCAAGCTGCTGAGGAGCTGGAGGAAGTAGAGGTGACCTCCCTGAGAGGAGAGCCGGAGCTGCTGAAGATCGGAGGAGCCTTGCCCCCGGAAGGGAAGGCGGAGATAGCTGCCTGCCTGCAGAAAAACGCGGACGTCTTCGCATGGAGCGCCGCCGAGATGCCAGGGATTGATGCTGATGTTGCCTGTCATCGCCTCAACCTGGATCCAGCGACGGCCCCAGTCCGACAGAAGCAGAGGAAGAGCGCCACCGCTCTGGCGGGACCAATCCGGGAGGAAGTAGGGAAGCTGCTAGAAGCAGGTTTTGTTTCAGAGATCCAGTATCCAGGCTGGGTCTCCAATGTTGTAATGGTGAAGAAATCGGGAGGAGGTTGGAGACTATGTATCGATTTCTCTATGCTCAATAAAGCTTGCCCCAAGGATTGTTACCCCTTGCCTCAAATCGACGCGCTGGTTGATTCCGCCGTCGGGTTTCCCGTAATGAGCTTCCTTGATGCCTTTTCAGGGTATCACCAGATCCGGATGCATCCCCCCGATTGTCGCAACATTTCCTTCATCACCAGCGACGGATGCTATAGCTACAAGATGATGCCCTTCGGGCTCAAGAACGCCGGCGCGACATATCAAAGAATGATGAATCACGTCTTTAAAGAGCAAAAGGGGCGGAATCTGGAAGTCTACGTGGATGACCTGCTCGTTAAGAGTAAGAGCGCCGCGGAGCACGTAGCAGATCTGACAGAGACCTTCGCCACCCTGAGGAGGTACAAGATGCGACTCAACCCGGCCAAGTGTGTTTTCGGCGCGGGAAGGGGGAAGTTTCTAGGGCACCTCCTTACTCCCCTAGGGGTGGAGCCTAACCCCGACAAGGTGAAAGCCATCGTGGAGATGGCGTCCCCGAGGGATTCCAAGGAAGTTCAAAGGTTGACCGGAAGGCTGGCAGGTCTTAGCCGGTTTCTCTCCAAGGACGGAGAGAAGTGTTCCCCATTCTTCAAAGCCCTTCGGGGGAACCAGAAATTCGAGTGGACCCCAGAGTGCGAGGAGGCCTTCATAAGACTCAAACAACAGCTGACTCAAGCTCCTCTCCTTCAGGGTCCGCAGGGCGGTGAGGACCTCTTGCTCTACCTAGGGGTAGGGGCTGAAGCAGTCAGCTCGGTGTTGGTCCGAGAGGAGGGAAAGAAGCAGCTTCCAATCTACTACGTGAGCCGGGTGCTAAGGCAAGCCGAAACGCGGTACCCCATCCTGGAGAAGTTAGTCTTTGCCCTGGTAGTTTCGGCCAGGCGACTCCGTCCATATTTCCAAGCCCACTCTATCAAGGTAGTCTCCGACCACCCCTTGAGGAGTATCTTGGACGGAGTGGAGCACTCCGGCAGGCTCGCCAAGTGGGCTGTGGAGCTGAGCGAGTTCGACATCTCCTACCCCCCAAGGGTCGTGATCAAAGCACAAGCCGTGGCGGATTTCCTGGCCGACTTCTCGGCCGAGGTCGAGGCAGACACAGATGTCTCTCGGCCGGTCCCCTGGAAGATGTTCGTAGATGGCGCGTCAGGGAGACACTCCGTAGGAGCCGGGGTGGTGCTGGTTAGTCCTCAGGGGACTAGGATCGAGCAAGCCATCGAGATCCTTTTCCCAATTACTAACAATCAGGCGGAGTACGAAGCCATGGTGGCTGGCTTGCGACTCGCCAAGGAGCTGGCAATCAGAGATATCAGGGCTTTTACCGATTCCATGGTGGCAGCATCTCAGATTCGGGGAGAGTTCGAAGTCCGAGATCCCATCTTGCAGCAATATCTGGTTAAGGTCAAAGGCCTGATCGGGGGGTTCCGATCCTTTCACGTTGAGCACGTGCCCCAAGAACGCAACTCCGAGGCAGACAATCTTGCGAAACGCGGCCCTCGGGCTGGGGGAACCGCCATCGAGTTGTTTCGACCATCCATCGAAGAAGGCGAGTTGATGGAGATCGATCAGCGGGCCTCGTGGAGAGATCCGTTCATCACGTTCCTGGCGACAGGCCGACTACCATCTGAAGGGCAAGATCAAAGAAAGTTTCGGTATAAGGCCGCGTACTACTTACTACAGGACGACGAACTCTATCGCAAGACCATTTCAGGCCCCCTGGCCCGATGCTTGTCAGAGCTCGAGATTCCCCGGGTCCTCGAGGAGATTCACTCGGGAGAGTGCGGCAGTCACTCCGAGACCCGCACCCTGGAGCAAAGGATTCTGAGGCACGGTTACTTCTGGCCGACCATCCGAAAGGACGCAGAGGCCCATTCCAGAAAGTGCTCCCAATGTCAACTCTTCGCGCCCCTCACGCTCCAGCCGGCTCAGCAGCTTCGCTCGATTACCGCTCTGTGGCCCTTCGCAATTTGGGGAATGGATTTGATCGGCCCGTTCCCTCAAGCTAGCGGGCAAAGGAAGTTTGTTCTGGTAATGGTCGACTACTTCACGAAGTGGATCGAGGCTAAGGCTCTGGCCAGGACCACATCTCAAATCGTCAAGAACTTCATCTGGGGGGAAATCGCATGCAGGTTCGGGATCCCTCTGGCCATCATCACCGACAATGGGCCGCAGTTCGCCAGCCTAGAACTGGGGGACTTTTGTAAACAGTTGGGAACCGACCTTCGGTTTGCCTCGATACATCACCCTCGGAGCAATGGGCAAGTGGAAGCCGCGAACAAGCTCATCATCAACTTGCTGAAGAAGAAGATCACCAACCTCAAGGGGAATTGGGCCGAACAGCTCCCTTCCGTCCTCTGGGCCCTCAGGACCACCCCGAACTCAGCCATAGGGGAAACACCCTTCAAGCTGTCACACGGGTCCGAGGCGCTCATCCCGGTCGAATTTGAGGTGCATAGTCCAAGGGTCATCGCAGCCGAAGACGGAAGCGAGGAATGGCGGCTAGAGAATGAAGAGGCTCAGAGGCTCTCCCTAGATTATGTGGAAGAGCTTCGGGACTTGGCCTCCATGCGCCAGGAAGAAACCAAGAGGCGCATGGCGAGACACTTCGACAAAAACGTCCGCTTGAAGAACTTCCTCGCAGGGGACTTGGTCATGAAGAAGGTGGACGCCGCTGGGCGGGGAGCCGCCGTAGGCAAGCTCCATCCCAACTGGGAAGGACCTTTCATCGTCCAAGAAGCCTTGGCCACAGGAGGCTATTACCTACAAGACCAAGCTGCCTGGGACCTGGAGCAGGGATGATTTGAAAAGATTTTACCCGTAGCGGTAACTCATGTATCTATTTCTGTAAACATACTTAATATACAAAGGATGCGGGATTTCATCTCTTTTGTGTTAAATGTGCCTCGAGGCTTCTGAGTGTTTCCATGGTCCGCCTCGTAGTCGACCTCGGGAGGCAGCGGTCGGTTTGTTCATCATACATAGCCCAGTACGGATGATGGGACGATGCTTCGGGATTTTAAGCGCTCTTGTAAGACCGAGCCTCTGCATTGTCGGCCGAGATCAGCTCCCCCCTTGCATGTCGGCCTATGTCTCCCCGAGTGCATCTCTCCTCCGTCTGGAGGACCTGCGAGGAACAGATCTGCACCCTAATCTCCCGGACTTGAGGAGAGGCCGGCCTCGTAAAACACCCAGAGGGAGAAGATCTCAAGCGAGCAACAAGACAGGATAACCTGCCAAAGAAAGGGTATGGACGAGCCCGGAGGGAGGTGTGTGGATTCCGAGTGCGTTCGAAAAGGACCCACGATGAACACCACCCCCACCCTAATCGTACCTGGAAGCGACCTTCACTGTCAAATCGGGATACGGGACTCCAACTCGTTCTCACTGAATAGCCTAGTTCGGATGATGGGACGATGCTTCGGGATTTTAAGCGCTCTTGTAAGACCGAGCCTCTGCATTGTCAGCCGAGGTCAGCCCCCCCTTTTTTGCAGGCCGGCCTAGGTCTCCCCGAGTGCATCTCTCCTCCGACTAGAGGAATTCTTAGGAACGGGTCTGGACGCCAATCCCCCGATTCGGCAGGGTCAAGAGCATCTCTCCGGAGAGTTTCTTTCTTGTCAAGGTATCTCTGCGATTAATCTCCAAGTTATATAAGGATGCAGGATATTATCCAAGACCTCGAGTTGAGCAGCGTCGTAAGCCCGGTATCCCCACGAGCTCCTCTCCTCGGGAATCGGCCGATCTCCTCGATTGTAATCCAAGACCTCGAGTTGAGCAGCGTCGTAAGCCCGGTATCCCCACGAGCTCCTCTCCTCGGGAATCGGCCGATCTCCTCGATTGTAATCCAAGACCTCGAGTTGAGCAGCGTCGTAAGCCCGGTATCCCCACGAGTTCCTCTCCTCGGGAATCGGCCGATCTCCTCGATTGTAATCCAAGACCTCGAGTTGAGCAGTGTCGTAAGCCCGGTGTCCCCACGAGCTCCTCTCCTCGGGAATCGGCCGATCTCCTCGATTGTAATCCAAGACCTCGAGTTGAGCAGCGTCGTAAGCCCAGTATCCCCACGAGCTCCTCTCCTCGGGAATCGGCCGATCTCCTCGATTGTAATCCAAGACCTCGAGTTGAGCAGCGTCGTAAGCCCGGTATCCCCACGAGCTCCTCTCCTCGGGAATCGGCCGATCTCCTCGATTGTAATCCAAGACCTCGAGTTGAGCAGTGTCGTAAGCCCGGTGTCCCCACGAGCTCCTCTCCTCGGGAATCGGCCGATCTCCTCGATTGTAATCCAAGACCTCGAGTTGAGCAGCGTCGTAAGCCCGGTATCCCCACGAGCTCCTCTCCTCGGGAATCGGCCGATCTCCTCGATTGTAATCCAAGACCTCGAGTTGAGCAGCGTCGTAAGCCCGGTATCCCCACGAGCTCCTCTCCTCGGGAATCGGCCGATCTCCTCGATTGTAATCCAAGACCTCGAGTTGAGCAGCGTCGTAAGCCCGGTATCCCCACGAGCTCCTCTCCTCGGGAATCGGCAGATCTCCTCGATTGTAATCCAAGACCTCGAGTTGAGCAGCGTCGTAAGCCCGGTATCCCCACGAGCTCCTCTCCTCGGGAATCGGACGATCTCCTCGATTGTAATCCAAGACCTTGAGTTGAGCAGCGTCGTAAGCCCGGTATCCCCACGAGCTCCTCTCCTCGGGAGTCGGTCGATCTCCTCGCTTGTAACCCAAGACCTCGAGTTGAGCAGCGTCGTAAGCCCGGTATCCCCACGAGCTCCTCTCCTCGGGAATCGGTGAGCAGCGTCGTAAGCCCGGTATCCCCACGAGCTCCTCTCCTCGGGAATCGGACGATCTCCTCGATGACGAGAATGAGGGGCCCGCAGGCTATGTTCGACGACTAAGATCGGTTCAATTTTCGTCACGCGCGAGCAGGCGAGCAGACCTCGCGCGAGCAGGCGAGCTGATCTCGTGCGAGTAGGCGAGCTGATCCCATGCGGGGAAGCGAGCTGGAACCGCGCGAGTAAGCGAGCCCCGGGGGGCATGCAAGTATGTCCCACACGCCACCCGCGCGGTTATCTCAGCAGGTTCACGAGTATCCGGGTGCAGGGGCGAGTAGGTCCCGGCGAGCGGATGGTCGATGTCGGGACCATCCCCCTGCGACCCAGCCAGCGTTCCTCTCCGAGCCTATGAGCCTAAGCGAGTAACATCCAGTCAGAAAGAAAAACCAAAACCTTGTATAAATCATTAAGTCAAAAATTTGGTTTACAATACAAAAAGAATATCGGCGAGCAACTAGGACTCGTCGTCGCCAGTATCAGGCCGATATTCATCATCCCCTATATCGCCGATATCTGCAAAGTCGTCGCTCTCTGCGCTCTCGCCGCTGCTGCTTCCGCTGCCGCTGCTGCTTCCGCTGCCGCTGCCGCTTCCGCTGCTGTCAGAATCACTGGAGCTGGTCGGCGACGACGCGCTATGCGGCGGGACAGTCCCCTCGGCGAGCAGCTCGGGAATGAGCTCGTCGACAGTGAGTGGCTTCTCCCCCTCGACGAGCTGGCCCCCGAGCCTGAGGCGCGCGAGTATGACGTTCCCCGCCGCCCGCGCAATCTCGCGGCGAACAGAGGATCTCTCCTCCCAGAGGACGCGTGATTGCTTCACCACTCGCGCCGGGTCCTCGGGTAGCGGGGTTGAGGAGCTCAGCCGTCCTTCAGCAGCGACCAGCCTCGTCTCCATCACCGCTGCGCGAGTTTGGGCCGCCTCCAACTCGGCCTGGGAGGCGGCGAGCTTCTCCTCGCACTCGGAGAGTTTCTTCGCCGCTTCTATCTCGGCAGCCTGCGAAATGATCGACGTCAGGATCTATCAACGAAGCAAATCGAGCAAACCCATCCAAGGACAGCTCACCTCGAAGTCCTTCCAGCGGACTGACTGCATGCCGAGGTCGATGGCCTTCTTGGAGACGACCTTGAGGGCATCGGTCGTCTCCAACAGCTTCCTCGCTGAGTAGTGACCCAGCTCGACAGACCGAGCGAGCGCACAGGCCGACTGGTGGGCGAGCTCCGACGGGGTCAGCTCCAGGACGAACTCCGCGTCGACCCGACCATAGATGGCGTGGAGGACGGCGAACGCCTCCCCCTTGTCCTCCCAGTCAGTCGACCAGGACGGGAGGTTGGTGCTTAGCGACACCGAGTTGTCCCCCGCCGACCAGGTCACGAGCGGGCGACCGTAGGCGTCCACCACCCCCTGCCCAAGGCCGTAGTTGGGGTGGAAGTGGGGCGACTGGGCGCCCGTCGGCGACCGGCGATCGACGGATCGTGGCGACGAGGTCTTCGCCCTCTTCCTCGCAGGGCCCTGCGAGCTGGCCCGCGACTTTCCCTTGACCGCCTTCTTCTTCTCCCCAACGTCGGCAGGAGGGCGAGCATTCGACTGCGTGGCGGCGACTTCCTTCGCCAAAGGAAGCGGCTTCTCCGGAAGCTCGTTGGAAACTGCAAAACGCGCGACAAAGTTAGCTTCAGCGGCAAAAGGGCGAGCGAGTAACCAGGGCGCATTTCGAGCTCGGCTTACTTTCATTAGGGTGGACTGCCTCAAGCACGTTGACGTTTAGTCGCCATAAGATGACGTCAAAGCGCCGACCGCGAAAGTATTCGAAGAGCTGCTCGCGAGCTCCTTCGAGGATGAGAGGAAGGAAGGCGACGTCGGCTGGTTGGTGCGGCCTGCCGAGAATACCGCCGAAGTCGCCATGGACGACCATCAGCTGCTCGCTCCAGCGATGGACCTTATTCGCGGTCCCGACCAGGGTGCAGACATGGCTACTAAAAAAGATGACTCCCTCCGAGGTCGCCGCAAAGGCGAAGATGCGGCGGAAGACGGAGAGGTCGAAGGCGATCCTCTCTTCCCGAAGGAAGCATAAGAACCCCATGATGATCGCTACGCCGTTAGGATTGATCTGCGCGGGGACGATCCCGAAGTAGCGCAGGATCTCGCAGAACTCCGGCCAGAAGGGTAGCCGCAGGCCTGCGTCGAAGTGACACAGCGACATTACCAGCGAACCCTCAATATGGGTATTGAGGCGCTCGCTGCGAGTGGGGAGTCTCGCCGAGTACTCATCAGGCAGGAAGCGTTCCTTGAAGGTCGCTAGTTCCTTCTCGGTGGTTATGGACTTCTTGAAAGCCGCGTCTGCGAAGTTAATTGCGTGGGCCTGTCGGCGAGCGCTGGCGTCGTCGCCGACCATGTTGGCGAGATCCGTAAGCAATGAGAGCGACGAGTTGGTTGTCCAGATACTCGTCAGGAGGAAAGAAGGTCGCTGCAATAATACGCTTTATGACCCACCTACCCCTCCTATTTATAGATATGACAAGCCCGGGGGGGGGGGGGTCAGTCGTCCCGGCGAGTATCTAACGAGCTCGCACGATGAAGATAAACCTGCGACATTATCAGGTGAACTAAAGCTCGGCACATCAAGAAATAAAGCGCGCACACAGAGGCGAGAATATTCGCACACATGAATTAATCAAATTAAAAATAGGTCCGGAAGTACAAGTCGCGCAAGGCGAGTTACATTCGAAAAACAAAGAAAAAACTATGGCGCCCTCGGCCGCTCGGGAGGGTGCGGATGTCGCCCAGCCCAGCCGATCTCGCGTGCACGCCGGTAATGCTCCGTCGCCAGCGCTGTCGCATCGTCGCCAAGCCTGAGCTGCTCCTCCATCCTCGCCAGACGTCCAGCAGACCCCATGCTCGCCCGGATGCCGGCCAGCTCGTCAAGCACCAGCTACAGACGGTGGTTGTTCAACTGCAGCTGGCGGTCATTTTCTTTGACCACGTGAAAGCGAGCTTCATAGTTTTCCAAGGTCGACTGGAGCCCTTCGACCTTGGCCATCCTCGCCTCCAGAGCCGAGATGCGTCGGTGAGGATCGCAGATAGCGAGCTGGTCGAACTTGCTCTCCAGCTCCATGTGGGCGCGAATGGCGGCCTGGCGATACTCGCTCCCGGACAGCCCGAGAGCGTCGATGAAAGCCGCCCCAGAGGTCGCCGGGCGATCTGACAAGGCAGGAAGGTCATCAGGACAGAAAAAGCAGAGCGGTAGTCAAAGTAGTAGGAGGCTCACCACGGCGAGGAGATCGGGATCGGCGCGGCGAAGGAGGTCGCCCTGAGGTATCTCGCCTCCCCGAAGAGCTGCTCGGAAGATCGGAAGTCCTGCCCTGCCCGCGCTCTCCAGACCCTCGGCCGACATAGTCAGGGTCTTCAACCCGCGGAGGAAAGTAGGGTGGCCGCGGCCTCTCCGGCTTCTTCACCGGCGGCGGAGCTTGAGATGAGCTCGCAGAGTGGTGCGGAGCCCTCGGCGCAGGAGGCGGAGGAGGTCGAGGATGGTCCGACTTTGGCAGAGCAGACAGAGGCGGCGGAGGGGGCAAGCCGGTGCTCGGCGTCTGGCCAGGAGTGGCGACCGCGGGCGGCGGCGGCGGCAATGGAGCGCTCACCGGGGGTATCTTCCCGCCGCTCGCAACAACACCAGCCGCCGTACTCGCCGGAGGAACCTCGCGCGTCGCCCCAGATGACCCAGCAGGAGTGGTTTTCGCCGGCAGCTCCTTACTCGCAGACGGGGGGCCCTTCACCAATGCCGCCCCAGGCGCCTTCCCCGAGCCGAGGCCTATCCTGACCGTGTAGGCGGTCTTGGACGGCCTGTCGGCCGCCAGGGCGAGTAAGGGCGTCGAGCTGAGGGGGACGACATCAAGTGCCGCGTCCACGGCAATCGGAGAATCTGCATAAGAAAAGAAGTCAGCAAAGGAGCAGCGACAACCCAGCAGGGAAGAGTTCGAGGTAGCGACCTGTCACGGTGACGACCTCGGCCTGAGAGGCCGCGGACTCCTTCACGGCCGCGAGCTCCTCGGTCACTCCCGAGTTCTCCAACGGACTGCCCCGGGTCGACCCAGGGAGGTCGTCGAGCCCTAGGTCGTTCAACACCCTCTGGATGCTGGACGACACTACGGGATTTTCAGTCGCCGCAGCGACCTGATGCGGCAGTGGAGGCGAGCTGACCACCGTAGTGGCGGGCTGCTTGACCTTTTTCGCCTTCTTCTTCTTCGGCGGGGGCAAGGCAGTAGGGTCATCCTCGCGCGGTCTTTTCGACCTGGCTATGTCGAGGAGGCCGGACAAGGCGGCGAGATTGTCCTTCAACAACTGCTCAGCGTCCGACATCTTCGGCGAGCTCCAGGGACCGTCTAAAAAACGAAGCCCCCCCTATTTATAGACTACTCTACCAGCAGACGACGATGCGAGCTGACCATATACCCGGCAGGGATGCTCGCCGAATAGGTGTTGGATGAATCTTTCCGGGCTCCTATGTCGCCCAAAAAGAGCGGGGATTGTGTACAACCCATATTCGACGAGGGAGGGCCCTACTACCGCCAGGTCATCAAAAGTCAAAGGCAACAAAACAAGGTGGGGATCCAAACCAGCACCCCGGGCCGCGGAAGGTTCGGGCGAGTATGGCGAGCTCCCCAGGCCAACTCGCCAGGTGGCGACTATGACCAGATACTCACCTCTTCCAGGCGAGCTCCCCGGGGAAATCGCCAACTCGCCAGGGTGGGGGTATAAGTAAGACCCCCCCTCTCTTTGGTTTTCCCTATAAATAGGACCTCAGGGGTACGAAAGAGGGGACAAGCAAATCTCGGCCTGAGCCCTTGCGAGCTCCAACAACTGCCCTTGACTCGTTATTGCTCAAGCTCGCCTCCTTCGTACCTAGCTCGGCCAATCTGGTTGAGAAGGGGTTGCTTCTCCTAAGCAACTGGGTACGTGGCGGGACCTTCCTGCCGCAGCAACCTGGGGTCTTGTTTGCGCAATTTGCTTCTGTTTCCCGACCAGAGATCATCTTCTCGACCGGCCGACCAGTAACTTCAGGTTGCCTAGTCCGATTTCTGAGGTTGAGAAATTTCTCGGCTTCAACACCTTTGATCTCGAAAGATTTGATCCATCATGCGTTGGTACGTCGCCCCTGCGTTATTCAATCCGAAGGGCATCATCTTATAGTTGAAGCATCCCTCTCTCGTGATGAAGGAAACATCCTTGATATCAGGAGGGTGCATCCGGATCTGGTGGTAACCTGAAAATGCATCTAAAAAACTCATAAGAGAAAAACCAACGGCTGAGTCAACCAGCGCGTCGATTCGAGGCAAGGGGTAGCAATCCTTGGGACATGATTTATTTAATAAAGAAAAATCAACACACATGCGCCATTTTCCTCCTCCCTTCTTTACCATTACCATGTTGGAGATCCAGCCTGGATACTGGATCTCTGAGATGAAGCCTGCGTCGAGGAGCTTTTTGACCTCCTCTCGGATGGGGGCTTCCAGCTTGGTGGCGATGGCCCTCATCTTTTGGCGTATGGGGCGGGCTCTGGGATCCAGGTTCAAGCGATGACAGGCCACGTCCGCGTCGATGCCCGGCATGTCTGCCGCGCTCCAAGCGAAGATGTCGACGTTGCTTTGGATGTAGGCTCGCATCCGCTCCTGATCCTCGAGGCTCAAGCCTCCGCTGATCCGAACCCTTTGCACCTCCCCCGCTCTTGTAAGCACCTCCATCTCCACCACTTCTTCGGCCGGCTCCAGCCCCGACCGCTCCCAACTTACCCTTGCCTCTTCCTGCTCAAACTCGAGCTCCTCTCCCCCAACCTCATCAACTTCCATCGCCTCCTCCAGGCTCTCCTCCTGCCTCTGCTCTTCTTCATCCATCACTCCTCTCGCCTCTTCTAGGCTGATCTCCCCCACCTCCGCCATCTCCTCAACAACCTCTATCGCCTCTCCCAGGCTCATTCCCCCTTCCTCAACTCCTTCCTGCTCAACCATCTCCCTCTCCAACTCCTCTGCCTCCGCCATCCATGACACGGTGTTAACCGCCGTCACATAGCATTGCCTTGCCATCTTTGGATCCCCCCTGATCCTAACCTACACCCCTCCATTGTTGAACTTGAGGCATTGGTGGTATGAGGAGGGTACACAGCGAAAGGCGCTGATGAGGGGGCGTCCAAAGATGGCATTGTAACTACTCGGGGCATCCACGATCACGAACCGACAGTTCCGTGAGACGCCCCCAAGCCTTACATGCAGGCCTACTCCTCCTTCCACTTCTTTCCTTTCTCCGGAGAAGCCAAAAAGCGGTCCATCAGAAGCCAGGACCCTTTTTCCTTCCACCATCATCTCGTCGAAGGCCTTCTTGAAGATCACATTCACCGAGCTCCCATTGTCCACCAGTATCCGGGAGACGGTGTAGTTCTCCACCGCTGTCTGGATCACAAGCGCGTCGCAGAACGGATCCTCGTAGTCTGGCATATCCGCGGATGAGAAAGTGATCTTCTCCTCTGGGGGGGGGGAGCCTGGGAGGTCGAGGCGACCCCTCGGCGGAACATGGTTTGAAGTCTCCCCTTGCGGGTTGCCTCGATCCCCACTCCCCCATGGATCACTCTGATCCCTCCTCGGGTCCCCACGTCAATCCTGTCTTCACATCTGTCCTCAACCTCTTCCCGCTGCACTTCAACGATCCTTACAGGCGGATCCTGCCTTCCGACCCCTCTGGCCCCTCTAATCTCCAGAAACTCTGGGCAGGTGGCCGTTGCGTGACCTTCCTCCTGATGGAAGTCACAATAAGGCAACGCCACCCTGCCCCCTCTTCCTTCTCCTCCTCCCCTTCTTCCGGCTCCCCAAAATCTTCTTCCTCTTCCCCTTCCCACCTCCATAGCCTCCTGCGGCGGTGGAAAATGACCCCTTGGTCCTTGTCGCCATCCTCCCTGCTCCAGCCTTCTTTGTTCCCGGAAGTTATCTCTTCCCTGAAGTCCTCCTTGGCCCTGGGGGCGGCCCTCCTGAGGCCTCCAACCCAGTCCGTTGTTCGGCTCCCATGCTGCTGTCCCTGCCCTCGGGGCTCTTCTCTTCTCCTATCTTCCCTCGGCTCCCTCTGCTCTCTCTGCCTTCCCACTACCGGCTCCTTCACATCATCCTCGGCCAACCTGGCCAGCTTCCTTGCAAACGCAGGGTTTGCCCTCTCGAAGTCTATCTCCTTCGCCGCCCTCTCCATAAGCTCCTCAAAAGAGAGAGGGGGCACTCTCTTCAATTCCATGCTGAAAAACCCTGGCCTCAGCCCCAGGGTGAAGGCAAGCATCAGCGCATACCCCGGGACCTCCTGGACCAGGAGAACCTCCTCTTGGAACCGGTTGACATAGTGACCCAACGTCTCCTCCGGCCCTTGCCTCACTGCAAACAGGCATTCAGCCTCCTTCTTCTGCTTCTTTGAAGTCGAGAACCTCAACAAGAAACCTCTGCGCAGATCTTCAAAATTGTAGATGGAACTCGCCGGCAACTGGTGGAACCAGTCCCTGCCCTTCTCTTTCAGAGTGATGGCGAAAAGCCTATACTTGAAGGCATCCGACATTTGCCTGATGGACACCACGTCCTCGAACCATTGCACGTGCTGAACCGGGTCATCCTTCCCGGTGTAGTAGGTCATGTCCGGCTCCCGGAACCCCTCCGGCACTGGGGCCGAGACAATGAGCTCACTAAAGGGGGTCTCGCCTCCCGCCTGGCGAGAAGGCACGTCTCGCGACCTCGGTTGGCTGGACCGATCCGCGAGACCATGCCTAGGGAAGAGTTCCCGCACCGTCGCCTCCTTCTCGCCCAGATCCGCCGGAAGCTCCTTCTCGAGATGCTGGCCTGGGAAAAGCTCCCGCGCGGCTACGTCCCTCTCGCCTGCCTCCACCGGGACCTCCTTCCCGGGGCGCTGCCCTGGAGCGTTCTCGCCTAGCAGCGGAACCACCTCCACCGGAACCTGCGGCGTCTCCCACTCATTCCTTGCCGAGAAGGCCAAATTGATCGTCTGCATGACTTCTCGCCTGAAGTCCTCAAACATCTTCTTCGTCGCCTCGTCCACCCGGGTGGGGGATCCTCCTGCGCCTGATCCTTCACCTTCGCCTCCTGCCATGGGACTTAACTCGAGATTTTCTTACACCGGCTGCTTCCACGCTCACCGCACCAGAACTGTTGAAGCCAAAAATAACCCCAACGAATGTTCACGAACCAAAGTGCAACCGATGCCTACTTCTCTCCAACCTCGACCCCTGACTGGTTGCTAAGGCCCTAAAACAGACCCAATGCCTCAGCTGGGAGGTCCCACCACACACCCGGAAGATCTCTGAGAGCTTCCCCTCCAAAGCCAAATGCTGGGCTGGGAGCTCCTCAGAAGGCACTAGAGTTAGAGGGAAAATGAAAAAGCCTGCCTTCCAAAGAGCCCCTATGGGTCTTTTTATAGTCTTCTTTTGGCCTGAAAATACTGAAATACCCCTGAAGGGTCTGCCAATAGCCAAATCCCGCTGTTCTCCCAAGGGCATTTGGGTAATTTTACCTCGGGATAATAATAAAATAATCTCCTCTGGACTCCGGGTCCCACCCCGTGGGCCCACTTGGCGAGACCCCCGGCCTAGAAGGCTCTCGCTGGGTCCCCTCTAGGCCCGCCTTGGCGAGAGCTTCTGCCAGGAAGGTTCTCGCGCTAGGTAGTCATGATGTCAATGTGAAAGAAGGTTCACCTAAGGCCTTCTCGCCTGCCCTGGGCGGGAGCTTTCCCTAAGGCGGGAGCTTCCGTAGTCAGGCCCTCTGCTTCGGTCGGTCGACGATCTCTCCTGCCGAGAGCTCGACTATCTGCCCTGGTTTCCTCAGCTTTCGCCTGCCCTTGGCGAGAGCTCCTACAGGACGAGAACTCCCCAAGTATGCCTTAGGGTTAACCCGAGGCTAGCCTGAGACTAGCCCAATCCTGACCACTGAAGCCTTTGGGTCCCTCCCAGCGAATATGGGGTTGTACACCCAGTAGCATCTTCAAATCTAGAAGGCTCTCGCTCATCTAGAAGGCCTGCGAAGAAATAAGAGACCAAGCTCATTGTATTTCCTTCGCTATAACGAGCTGGTAGTTTGATGGTCCTCTTCGATCTCCGAAGGGTCTGACCCTTGCTAACCACCTCAGCTGCTTCTTCTGAATCAGCTCCGTTCCCAGGCAAACTTGGAGCAACTCTCTCCCTGCTTCCTGAATTAAAAGCCTCCGCCCCGGAGCTAGAAACACTTGGAGCTCCTGGTGACACAAGCAACTTCACCAGAAGATCCATAGCAGCCTCCCCCTGCTCGTCATCTGACCTACTCTCCTGCAGCTCCACAAAGGAGCCACCTCCATATGACGTCAGCTCGTCGAAGAACACGTCTCTCGAAACAACGAACTTCTTCGTCACATGATCCATACATTTCTATCCCTTCTTCCACTCGTCATAGCTCACAAAGACAAGTTTTCTTGTCTTTGCATCCAACTTTGTCCTCAGAGCATCTGGGATATGTACGTAGCAGGTAGATCCAAACACCCGAAGGTGTTCAACGTTGGGATTCTCCTTGAACAACATATCAAAGGGAGACTTCATGTTGATCTGACTCAGAGGCATCCAATTGATGACATAGGATGCGCATGTCATTCCTTTCGCCTAGAAGGACCATCGAATGCCTTTAGCATGAAACCAGCACTTGGAGGTTTCCGTCAGATGACGGATCTTTCGCTCTGCTACTCCATTTTGTTGTGGAGTATGAGCACAAATGAGCTCCCTTTGAATGTCGTGCTTCCTGTATAAGTTTGAGAACTCAGTTGAAACAAACTCACCTCCGTTGTTTGTTCTCAACTTCTTGATTCGCAGGTCAAGCCGGCCCTCCACCAGCTCCTTGAACTCCCCAAACAACCAAAAAACATCTGACTTCTCCTTCATAAAGTATACTCAAGAATACCTTGAGTAGTCATCAATCAGGACCAGCATATACCTGTTGCCTCCAAGGCTGGTTGTAACGGTCGGCCCCATCAGATCACCATGGATATAATCCAATGGTGCTTTACATCTAGTCAATGACATGTCAAATGAAAGACGATGAGCCTTTCCATATTGACATCCCGCGCAAACATTACCGTCACCGAAGGATGACAACTTAGGAAAGCCTTTCACATTGCTCTTCATTGTCATGACTTTCAGCTTATCCATCCCAACATGTCTCAGCCGCTCATGCTAGATAGCGGCACTACTATTGGTTCTCATCTGATCAACATAGGAGCTTGTTGATAACACAAACAAGTCCTTACCCTTCTTCCTAAATGAGCAACGTCAACCCTAACCGCTGACACATTGTGGAGAAACTTCACTTCTAGTGGACCAAACAGAACGTGATTGCCTGCATCAACCACATTGGTCACAGATAAGAGGTTCTTCTTCATGCCTGGTACGTGATAGACACTCCTCAACGTGAGTGGACCATTATCCCTACACAAAGAAACTACACCCTCCTTCTCTACTGCATGAACAATATCATCAGCGGTTATGATAGCTTCGTAACCTAAGAATGTCTGTAGAGAGGAGAACTTTGTCTCATCCCTAGTGAGGTGGTGATCACACCCTGAGTCCACGATCCAGTCATCTTGGTAGTCAATGGTGGAAAAGGCACGGACACATGTGCCCGTCATGAAAGCACTTCCCCATCCAGCTTCCTCAGTACTAGACTCAGCCTCCTCCTTGTCTACAACATGCTCAGGTTGCAGCTTGACCTTGCAGTCTCTCTTGAAGTGTCCTGGCTGGTTGCATCTGTAGCACTTAAGTCACTCCTTCTTCCAATCTCGCTTAGGAGTAACGCTCTCCTCTTGATGATATGAAGTAGAAGGACCCTCACAAGCATCAGACTCTTCTTCTTCTCCCACCTCATGTTCTTCCCTGAAAAAAGCGTCTCACTACCTCCTTCAGAGACAATGACTCCAGTCATCTGTCTTGCCAAGCTCTCATGCGAAGCCAGCAGGTTTTCTAGCTCTAGCAAAGACAGCTGATTAGCCCAGCCTTGAACTGAAGTGATGAAGACCACATATTCCTTCTGCAAGCCACATACTATGTGCCTCTTTAGCTTTGCCTCAGAAATGATCTCATCAGGGTCCAACGCTGAAATCTCAGTACACAAGTTCTTCATTTTCAAGAAGAACGTTGAGATGAGTAGATCATCTTGAGTGGCCATTGCCAGCTCATTCTCAAGAAACTGTAACCGAGCTACATTATTTTTGTTGAATAACCAATCAAGGGAAGTCCAAATTTTTGCAGTAGACCCACATCCAATGATATGGTCAAAGAACTCTGGTGAAATAGCCCGCTTGAGAGGAAACTCAGCTTTGGCATTAGTATTTCTCCAAGCTTTTTCCGCATCAGCACCAGGACCGGCAACAATAGTAACCTCCTGCTTTTCGTCTCCTCCGACGACTTCCCAAAGGTCCTCGCCTAACAGATAACTCTGCATACACGACTTCCACTTCTTATACTTAGTCGAAGTAAGGAGTTCGATTCCAAAACCTCTTGCATAACCTCCTTCCATTACAGACACCTTGGTTACTTAGACTCTCAGAAGCAGACAAGCAACTGATGGTTGATCACTGCTCAGCCTCTGATCCCTCTGATACCATGAAAAAATTGTGAAAACGGATAATAGGACGCCAGACGCAGGAACACTCAACCACAATGAGTTCAAGCAAGCCAAAAAAATAACTAGAAGAGCAAGAGTCTTGTATTAATAAAAAAATATCTTTACACAGCGAGGCATACAGGGCGAGATATGATTGCCAATGTATCCGATGGAGCAAGAAAATTACAAGCTGAAAATTAAATTGCACGGCCTCAAGAAGTAATTGTCGGCTCTGCTGCTAACCGCTGTAGCTGCCTGGTCGCAAGACCGCAACAAGCCGCGCAGACTACCCGTTATTCCAGTGCTGCTGAAGAACTCTAGCCGCTAAAATGCAAGCCGCCTGACCGCAAGGTCGCCTAGACGCTAGAACACGCGGACTGCTGCCACCGAACTGAAAAAGCCGCCTAGAGCCGGACAGCTTATTGAACAGAGAAGAAGTTGTAGAAGAGAAAGCGCTTAGTCGCAAGCCGCGACCTGCTGAAAACCGCTGGTTGTTACCCGCAGAGTCCACACTCAGTCAGAACCAAATTCCTGGTTATTCAGTGCTATCCACACAACCTGCACATCACAAACCGGTCAAACCTCTTCAAACCGCGCGGATAGAAAACCCTAACCGCAGCAATTTTCCACGAATTGACTTACTGTTCACTCGGTACTCTTGATGTAACAGGGGGGTCCTATTTATAGACGCGGATAGGAGTGTGATCACCACCCTAGATGATAGGATAACCCCCCTATCCAATGCAACCATCATGTGTATCCGCGAAGGCTGTGAATGCACACTAGACCGCTGCGACTTGGCCAAGAGCGAGTCCGCCAAGGAAAAATATCAAGGCCGGAAACAAGCCTCTGACAAGCCGCCAAGCCTAGCCAGACAAGGACACCAAACTAGCGGACTTAGCGAGTACCACTTCAATCCTCCCACTTACGTACTAGGCTCCAGACCGTAGAAAACAAACTCGCAGCCAGGTCGCACAAGACAGACTATTGCCGAGCTAGGCAGATGAAGAAACCAACCCGCACAGGCCGCGCGACCTTTGGACTAAGTAGACCTGGACTTGGTCCAAATCCAGACCAAGTACACACCACTAGACATCCCTGGTGTGAACACAACACCCGCAGATACAACACCAATCCGCACAAGACCGATGACCTCCAGAGCCAGCTACTCAACCCGGCAACTGAGCGGATAACCATCCTATCCGCTTGAAACAACCTGGGAAACAAGCCATAGAATACTGGCTGACCTAGCAAGTCGATATCCCTGTTCGCTCAGTCCGCACAGTCTGATCACCAAAACTACTGAGTCAATCTGCACAGTCCGCCCAGGCTGCCACTTTCACTTCAATAATTTTAACAATCCCCCTTGAAGTGAGAAGTGGAGACCAGCCCTAGCAACCCCCATAATCGGGTAAATGGCCCCTTCGACAGCGGTTTCGTGAAGATGTCCGTGATTTTTTCCTCGCTCTGCACATGTCCAACCACAAGATACCCCTCCAACATATTCTCCCGAATGAAATGGTGCTCAATCTCAATGTGCTTGGTCTGCGCGTGACAAACTAGATTATTGACCAGTTTCAGGGCACTCTCATTGTTGTCGCATAGCAGAGTAGAACTGCGACCTCTTCATGGACATCTTCTACTAGCCTCCTAAGCTAGATGACTTCTCGAGCTGCCAAGACTGAAGCCTTGTATTCTTTTTTCGTAGTAGAGACGAATACAGAATCTTGCTTTTGCTGCACCAAGAAATCCCTACTATTCCACATGTAAAGTCATAACCGGATGTTGACTTCCGGTTGTCTGAATCTCCCCCATAATAGGCATATGTATAGTCGTGCAGGTTGAAGTCTGTGTCTCTCCTATAAAAGAGACTCATGTCAGAAGTAGACTTCACATACTTTAGAATGCTCCTTACCGCCATCAGATGAGGCTTCCGAGGTTCCGCCATATACCGACTTACTCGGTCTGCAACATATGCAATGTTTAGCCTCGTAATTGTCAAATAGATAAGGCTCCCCACCAGAGCACTGAACACTAGAGGATCTGGAAGTATCCTCCCCTCATCTCGTCAAAGTTTGATGTCAATATCAAGAGGAGTAGAGCAACTCTTCCCTTCCCGCATGTTTAATCGTTGAACGATTCGATCCGCATAGCCCTTTTGGGAAACAAGTATGTTTTTCTCTTTCCTCTCCACCTCGAGTCCAAGGAAATGGTGGAGCTAACCCAAGTCCTCCCCTTCTTTCTCTATTTTATCTCTCTACTTTCTCTCTTCCCAAACAGGATCTCTACGAAAGATTGCTTGCAGTGAAGGTCGCAAAGTCACATCGAGACAAGACAAGATGAGACGAGACCGCTCCAAGTGCGCCTCTGTGCGCTCCGCCGTTTAGACCTTACAAGTGTACCTTTGTGCGCCTCGCCGTCTAGACCGTTCAAGTGTGCCTCCGCACGCTCTGCACTCAAGACCAACCAAGGGCGCCTCTGCGCACTCCGTCATCAAGACCATCCAAGCACGCCTCCGCACGCTCCGTCGTCAAGACCGACCAAGTGCACCTCTGCGCGCTCCGTCCGCAAGACTGTACAAGTGTGTAACATCCTCTCGACCCAAGGAAACAATCTCTCACCAAAGCGGAGCTAACCTAGTCAGGCGGACCGTTACTGGACTGTAGCCCAAGCACCACAACACCTCTCCATCCACAAGCGGGTTGTTGGTGGCCACAACTTCTATTTGATGAGCGAACTCGATAGTTAGGTTTGGTTGTACGAGGACTTCCCAAGAGATCACTCATCCTAGCACTACTCTCTCCCAAGCACGCTTAACTATTAAATTCCTTCACTTTTCATCACCAATTGAGGTGCAAGTCACTTGGTAATGGGAAGTGAA
Organism: Platanthera zijinensis; assembly: GCA_039513925.1. Lineage (NCBI taxonomy): Eukaryota > Viridiplantae > Streptophyta > Magnoliopsida > Asparagales > Orchidaceae > Platanthera > Platanthera zijinensis. The sequence goes on from CM077097.1 coordinate 120,908,687, forward strand.
AGAACTTAATAGTTAAGTGTGCTTGGGAAAGAGTAGTACTGGGATGGGTGACTTATTGGGAAGTCCACGCACGACCAATCTTAACTATCGAGTTCGATCATCAAAGAGAGGTTGTGATCACCAACAACCCGTCTGTGGGTGGAGAGGGGTTGGGGTACGTGCTTGGAGGAGAGTAGTACTGAGATGGGTGACCTCTTAGGAAGTCCCCGTACGACCAAATTTAACTATCGAGTTCGCTTATCAAAGGGAGGCTATGTCCATCAATAACCCTCCTGTGGATGGAGAGAGGTTGAGGTGCTTGGGTTGCAGCCCGGTAACAGTCTGCCTGACCAGGTTAGTTCCGCTTTGGCGGGAGATTGTTTCCATGGGTTGAGGGGACGTTACAAAAAAGTGCACTTTTTTGTAACGGCCTCCCCAACACACGACTCTAAAGGATGGCCTTTGGCACCCCTAGCATCTAGCTCAAAAGAGTTCAGCCTAAACCGGTATGCAGACCATGCACCCCAACCCCTCTCCATCCACAGGCGGGTTGTTAGAGCCTTCTTCCTTCTCACTAGTGTGTTCAAACCCTAGCCATTCTTCTTCTTCTCCTTCTCTAAGATGATGGCTCTTAGAACTCTCTCTCTCTCTCTCTTAAGAATTTCGTGTCTCCCCATTAGGTATGAGAGTCCCCTCTTAAAAGCGAGCAACCCTCTCCCAATAGATGCCTCCTTCCATATTTGAGTTTGGCTCAAAATTCAAAATTCGAATTTTAAATCCGTCCAGAACTTATTATAACAACTAAAACAGGTTTCTGTAACAACTGCACAACCAAAATATAAGTCCAACTTTTACTTCTTTTGTTCGGTTTCCACAACATTTTTTGTAAGAAAAACATAAGCAAAATAGCTTAATTAACTCTAAATAAAATAAATATGAATTTATGTATATTTATACTCATTTAAATCATTTCATTTCATTTATGATCAATATTATATCAAAATAAAGAGCTAGATAATTTCTATTTGGGAAGTTATCACAACCTCCCTTCAACAAGAAGTGATCCAGTTAAGGGCCTCTACATGGACTTCCCAAGAGGTCACCTATTATAGGACTACTCCAGCCTGAGCACACTTAACTATAAAGTTCTTTTACTTCTCATCACCAATTGAGTTGCGTCCTGGGATAGGTGACCTTTTGGGAAGTCCCTATATGGGCGCTAACTGGATCACTTCACGTCGAAGGGATGTTGCGGCCTCCAACAACCCACCTGTGGATGAAGAAGGGTTGGGGTGCATGGTCTGTTGACCGGTTTAGGATGAACCCTTTTGAGCTGGATGATGGGGGTGCCGACGGCCGTCCTTTCGAGCCGTGTGTTGGGGAGGCCGTTACAAAGTGCGCCTCTGTGCGCTCTGCCATCTAGACCATCCAAGCGCGCCTCCGTGCACTCCGCCATCAAGACCGTCCAAGCGCGCCTCCGTACGCCCCGTCTTCTAGACCGTCCAAGCGCGCCTTCACGCGCTCCGCCGTCTAGACTGTCCAATCTAGCCCCAGCGCGCCCCACAAACAAAACTGTCCAAGTGCACCAGAGCGCCCAAAGTCGTGTGTCCCACGCCGCTAGTAGTTTACAAAAGCAACTACAGAGCCCGCCAAAGACTGCACGACTGCAACCCGACGCGTAGAACGCTCAGCATTCTCAGCACCCTCGACTCAGTAGCAAGCTCGTCATACGACGACAAGTCTGTCATTCAAGATTCCTCTAACCACAACATGAGACAAACCACAGAGGATAAGACACACTGAGCGCTACCCGAGCTTCAAATCCTAGACATCAGAACGAGTGCAGCAAGTTGTTCGCGCGTCCAAGAATTATCAGAGTACCCCATAATACAAGCAGCGCATCGCTCCCCGTAGCCCTCGAAGAAAGAATTAGCTTTGTGAGACGTGATATGTCACCCTCCGAGCACAAATCTCTCTCTCTCCCTCAAATTGTAACGAGAGACGGTCTGTCGCCCTCGAGTTCTTCAAAGAAACTTTGTACAAAACCCAACATATAGTGGAGGTTTGACCGACACAGTCCCGACCACGTGATTTTCACCCGGTTGAAGGGTTTTCTAAGTTAAAAAAATTGTCTTGTCAGCTTTTCCTTTTTCTATGGTTGTTGGCGCGCACGACCGCTCCCGGGCTAAGACGGTCCAATTTAGTCTGATCTACCAGAGCCTTGAGCGATCCCCAACACCAAACGTGCATTCTACGACTGCGGCGTTTTTATCTAAACCTCGCCAATGGAACGCGTTCGACCCATCAAAACCACTCGTTAATTAAATCATTAAAAAAGGTGATTGTTATCCGCACTGCAGTTTTGGTTATTCGCAAATATTTTTTTCCTAATTTTTCGCGCCTTTTGGAAATACGTCTTGTACATGCATTTTCAGGAAAAGTGTTCAACATCAAAGTTGTAGATCTCATCGAGATCTACAACTTTCGTGTTGAACACTTTTCCTGAAAATGCATGTACAAGACGTACTTTGGAAATACACCCAGATTTCGCGCCTTTTAGAAATACGTCTTGTATATGCATTTTCAGGAAAAGTGTTTAACACGAAAGTTGTAGATCTCGATGAGATCTACAACTTTGGTGTTGAACACTTTTCGTAAAAATGCATGTACAAGACGTATTTCTAAAAGGCGCGAAAAATTGGGGGAAAAAAAGTGCGGATAACCAAAACTATAGTGCGGATAACACTCACCTTAAAAAAAGGTGGAGCTTTTCTAAGCTTGCTTAGGAAGTCATAAAAGCAATCAATTAGGGTTTAATTAGGGGAAAAATTAATAAGCCGATGGATTAGTCATCATCAATAATGTGGGAAGGGGACGAAACCAAATGGGTTGACCGACAGATTCCGGTGGGGTAACACTGTAACAGTCACTCTTTTGTCCGCCTCCCGGTTACTAATGCGAGAAAGCAACGTATACGGTATATTTGTCAAATTAGAAATATAATTATATTATGATGTAATAATAAAATTAAGAGCTTTTGTTTCTGACCGCCATGCTTATCTAGTTTTAAAATTTAATATTTATAATTATAGTTGAATATACAACATTTGCACGATTAAAAAACTATATGAAACGTGCCACCGGCTTTGTCGCGTTTTGGCTTTGAGGTCAACCTAGTTTAACTTATGCCCATTTTCCACGGTGAGTTGGACTTTAATATATTTACATTATTGATGATTTTTTGAAGCTTTTTCCAGTGTACCACTTTGGACAAATATTTGGACCCGGGCTCTTTTTTATAAGGCTATGGCGGTGAAGGGTGCATTCGGTGGGTCGAAACGCTATTTTGGAATCGGAGAGGGAGAGGTGGGCCGTGGGGGTCAAAACGGAGCGGATCAGGGCCGTTTTCTCCTTGCTACGGGTGCAAACAGAGCAAACGCCCCCACCGGCCGTTTATTTACCCGCCGTGTTGCAACGTTTGCTCCAAACGGAGGCAGCGAAACACCAAACCGCCGGCCGTTTCCTCCTGCTCCAAACAATGCCTTAAAGTTAGGGTGAAATAGAGCATGATACATGTCAAAAAAATTTCTCTTAAATGCACGCTTAGAAAATTTTGATCTTCAAAGAGATCATTTTTTATCTGGCGGAAATCAAGAATTTCTAAAATATTTTTGGATCAAATGATCTCCTGCGAGATCAAGATGATCTCTCATATCCCGGGAAGATCAAAAAATGATGAGATCAAAAATGATCAGAGATCAAAATGATCTCTTGATGTAGACTAAGCTTTGAGAAAATTTTGATCTCTCGAGAGATCAAAAATAATCTTCTGGGAGAACAAAAATTTGGCAAGTTTGTTGCTTAAGAGAAGAAAATAAAAAAATTTCAAATTTTATGAGATTATGACACGTGTCGTGCCCAAATTTCATTCGAACCTAGATTTGGAAACGTAGCTCGGTTCAAAAACTTTCGCTCCGCCTTGATAGTGCATTAGTGCTCTATCACTCGTTATGCTTTATGTGTAGTGTGCGGCGGCGGCAGCCTCCACACTTCCATCATTAGCTTTAGCTCGATGCCTCTTTGACCGTGCCATCAACAACGACAATATCCCGCAGTTCATTGTCCCTATGAACGCAAATTATGTTGCTCGAACTGTTGAAATTATTGAAGTGAAAATGAAGTGGAGTGGGGGCGGTCTGATATGACAGACCGCAGAGACCGCCACGGTCTGGCAGCTAGGAGATGGCGGTTAGCCGGTTTCGGCTTCTTTCTTTCCTTCCTGCGGTCTGGTTCAGCAAGCCCCTGAGAAGTAACCGGGCGGCTAGCCTTGTCTAACCGCGGCTGTTGCGGTCTGGATTGTGAGACCACACAGTCCGCTTGAAGCTTTCAAGATCTCTGTCTCGCAAGAAAGCATGCGGTTAGTACGGTCTGTCGAGACTAACCACACAGTTCACTGGAGCCTTCTCGGGCGGGTTGATAGCCAAATTTCACTGGTGTTGTGGACTTGGTCACGAGCCTGTGACAAGTCCAGTTTGTTGCCAAGTTCGCCGAGACCGCTTGGTTGCACAGTCTGCTTCTAATATTCGCGGAGATCGGTTGTTTGACTGGGCTCATATATGGCCTTAGTCGCAGGTTGCTGTGATGAGCGGTCTGGAATAGAGACCGCTGAACAGCGCGGTCTGGTGCAGAGTCCGCTGAACTGTGCGACCTGGATGCTGAGACCGACAGTTTGGCATTGGCGCGATGATGGTTCAGGATGCGTGACTGGTTTGATCAAGTCCACGCGCGGCGGTGACCGCACTTCTCTTGCCGTCTATAAATAGGAGTTCTCGGCTCGTCATAAATAACAAGAACAAGAACAATGAGAACTCAGCTCGTGTTTTGTTCCTGCGGTTAAGATTTTCTAACCGGCGCGACTAAGTGAAGTTGACTCTCTGTGCAGGTTGTGCGGCGCAACTAGTGGAAAGCTTGGTGTGTAACAGTTCGCGGTTAGCAGTTAGCAGTATACAGTAGGTCGCAGTCCCAGCGGCTTGAAGTCACTTTCTCCAGGTTGCGGTTAAGTCGAGCAGTTCGCCTGATCTATCACCGGGTTCTGTTCAAGTTCATCAACATTTAATAACAAGTAGTCTGTGTGGATAGTTGTGGTTTGGCAGCTTTGACGGTTTCAGCGGACTGGGCTTGCGGTTTGGTGGCTTGTACGGTTACAGCTTGCTGTCCACGCGGTTTTCCTTTGCTTGTATTTTCTGCTTTCATCGGGTACATTGCGAAATCATGTCTTGAATGTAAGTCTTGTCTTGTAAATCAGATTTGTGAATTCCAGTTAAGACTCGTGTGCTTCTATTATGCTGATTTCTACTTGGCTTTAAATGCGGTTGAGTGTTCCTACGATCACTTTCTCAGTTTCCCATAAATTTTTACACAAACTGAGTATGCAAGGATCACTGATAGTCTTATGTATCTTATGAATTATTCAAGACTCAATATTACTTATGCAGTGAGTATATTTAAGGCAAAATCATCAAATCAGGCCCTTAAGTATGAAATCAATCCCTTAAATATTATTTTGATTGAAATAATTACCACATCTTTATCTTTATTTTGGATTTGATATTAGTCTCTTTTAACATTGTTAAGAGTAAACTAACATTTATTTTAAAAAATAATTACCCAAACCTCCCCTGTAAACTAGCATAATTAGTGAGAGCACCCCTCTTATTTTCGAAATTACAAAAAACTCCCCTTAAATTTTCATTTTATTACCAAAATCTCCCCTGGTCTTTTCATTTCATTGCATCCATGAAGAAAAATACCCCCCTGGACACTGTTCATTGAGGGGGGTGTTTTTGTGCATGGATGTTATGAAATTTGAATTTCAGGAGAGGTTTTTGTAATGAAATGAAAATTTTAGGAGAAGTTTTTGTAATTTCAAAAATAAGAGGGGTGTTGTCAGTAATTTAGCAAAGTTAGAGGGGAGGTCCCGTTAAATGGCCCTTTATTTTAATAATAACATAAACCCTCTCCACTTCCCTTCTCCTATAAGCTGTTCGCATTTCACTCTGTTCCTCCCGAAGCTGAACAGTCCCCCATTTCGACAATTTGGTTTGAAGGTGAACTACTTCCCGTTCGACCTCCTCGAGCTCCCAGAATATGCCTTCCTGCTATACAATCCTCCTCGGTGAAGCAAAATGCGTTTGGCGGCGTGCATGTGGCTTGATTTGGGTTTGCTAACATACCGAGAGATGATTCCTACAACATATTCGATGTCTGGTCGAGTATGAGTGAGGCATAGGAGGGATCCCACAAGTCTTCTGTAGGATTCAGCATCGGCATTGCCTTCTTCTTCGTCCCGAGTTAAGCGAGTTCCAGGAGATATAGGAGTCGCACTAGAGTTGCGGTTGTCCATTGAGTATCTTTTCAATAGTTCAATGACATACCTTTCTTGTGAGATGAGGATGTGTCTGGGGCTTTGTTTGACTTGAAGGCCGAGGAAGAAGCTAAGCATACCAAGGTCGGTCATTTCATAGTCGTTCTTCATCTTCAATTTAAAATCTTCAATCTGGTTTGGATCATTTCCGGTCACTATAAGGTCATCTACGTAAATGCAGACAATAAGAATCTTGTCCCCTTCACCCCTCTTGATGTATAGGCCGGGAGGCTTCACGTGAAATTTTCTTTGCTTAAAAACGCATCAATGTCAGAGTTCCAGGCACGGGGTGCCTGTTTCAACTCGTAGAGTGCCTTGGATAACTTGTAAACTTGGTGTTTTTCTCCAATTTCAAAGCCTTGCGACAAGATGACATAAACATATTTTGATATCTCTCCATTTAGAAAGGCTGATTTCACGTCCATTTGGTATACATGCAATTGGTGCTGAGCCGCAAAGGCAAGGATAAGCCGAATCGTGTCCATCCTGGCTACGGGAGTGTATGTCTCATCGTAATCTCTCCCATGAATTCGAGAGTAGGCCTTTGCAACGATCCGTGCCTTGAACTTGATGAGATGACCATTTTCATCTTCTTTGACCTTGTAAACCCATTTTTAGACCAATGACATCAACATTGCGAGGTCTGTCGACGAGCCTCCATGTATTGTTTTTTTTCTATCATGCACATTTTCTTCTTTCATCGCAACATTGATGCGCGAGGTCACAAGTAACCACCACTTGCTGTGAATTCTCCTTTTCAGAGTGCCAGATTCATTCTTCATTCTCATTAAAAGTGATATTCCTGGAAATGATGAGCTTCTTAGTTGGTGGGTGTATTTTTTTAGTCCTTTTTAATGGAGAAATGAACCTTTTTGGCTGGAATTAAATGCCTATCACAGAAGCTGATGAGTCTTTGCATTGGAAGCAAGAATGTTAAATGTAATCCGCTTAGTATTCCTGCAACATTTATTCAAATGTCGTTTAATATTCCCGTCTTAACAAGAGTATAAATATGTAAGAGATGTTCTTGAATGATATGAAGAAATTAGTATCACCTCCCTGTTTTTATTTCTTCCACCTCTTATCTTTGTCTGATGATTTCCTGAAAAATAAAACAAAAAAACTAACAGTGGTATCAGAGCTCGTGAGTCCTGCATACCTGTTGTTTTTGAATATCATGGCTTCATCATCTACCTCACATTCCTCTGCATCTCACAACGCTGCCCCCTAGTTCAATGGGGGAAATGTATGAGCATTGGGAAATTAAGATGGAGACTTTCTTTGAGTCTCAGGAGCTCTGGGAGGTTGTTATGAATGGACCTGCACCCGACCCTAAGGCCAAAGCAGCAGCAACTTATGGGAGGGAAGCACCCCTAAATGTGACTGCCTTACGATGCCATTTCAACCACGAGTAGATGAAAAATTCTTTGATTTAAGGAGCATGTGGAGAAATTCTTGTATTTAAGGAGCAGGTGGAATAAAATAATGGTGCTGTTATTAGCACTGCAGTTTTTGGCTAGTCGTACCGCACTTTCACCTAGGTTTTCGCGTATTTTGGAAATACGTCTTGTACATGCATTTTTAGAAAAAGTGTTCTGCACGAAAGTTGTAGATCTCGACGATATCTACAACTTTCGTGTTGAACACTTTTCCTAAAAATGCATGTACAATGCGTACTTTGGAAATTTCGCGCCTTTTAGAAATACGCCTTGTACATGCATTTTTAGGAAAAGTGTTCAACACTAAAGTTGTAGATCTCGTCGAGATCTACAACTTTCGTGTTGAACACTTTTTCTAAAAATGCATGTACAATGCGTATTTCCAAAAGACGCGAAAACCTAGGTGAAAGTGCGATGCGACTAGCCAAAACTGCAGTGCTAATAACAGCGCCCTAAAATAAATGTCTATGTAAAGTTCGAATGAATAAAATAAGGTGATTGTTAACCGCAACCCGTTATTGGCTAGTCGCACCTCAAAATCTGCTAATTTTTCGCGCCTTTTCGAAATACGTCTTGTACATGCAATTTCAGAAAAAGTGTTCAACACAAAAGTTGTAGATATCGCCGAGATCTACAACTTTCGTGTTGAACACTTTTCCTGAAATTGCATGTACAAGACGTATTTCTGAAAGGCGCAAAACTTGAGCATATTTCCCAAGTACGCTTTATGCATGCATTTTTAGGAAAAGTGCTCAACACGAAAGTTGTAGATCTCGACGAGATCTACAACTTTCGTGTTGAGGACTTTTCCCAAAATTGCATGTACAAGACGTATTTTGAAAAAGCGCGAAAAATTATGAGATTTTGGGGTGCGATTAGCCAATAGCGGGTTTGCAGTTAACAATCACCTAAAATAAATGCATGTTTCTGAGTTTTCTGTACACGTGATTTTAATTTTGTGTGTTATCTGTGAGTTTTATATACATTTCCAAATTCCAATGAAAAAAAAAGTAGAATGAGGCTATTTAGAAAAATTAAAATAAAATGAGACTAGTTTGTTAATTTTGATAGTTGTTGATCATCAAATAAGTTGCTTTCCATTAGTACTTCTCGGTAACTAGGATTGATTTCAGCATATGGTTAAAGGTGGGGACTAATTTGTTACTTTCACGAGCGACTAATTTCATAAAGTAACTAATTTGGTGGTTTGTTAGGGGTGGAATGAATGGAAATCCTTTTGAAAGAGTGGCCCTTGTAGTTGTAGAGACCCAACTCTTGGGCTCTTCAAATGAAGAAAACAAAAAAAAGTCGAAAACAATAATTTGAAACATTGTTCAGTGCTTTTTTCATTATCGGGGATATACACTTATAAACTTTGTCGGACAGCTATAAACCTCGAAATGGACTAAACCAGCCCCCAAATAGACAACCGTCCCCTCAAAAAGAGGCAGACTTCATGAACTTGGAGTAGTACAACACTGAAGTTTGACTGAATTCAAAAAGCGTCCCGATCTCTAATGACATATTGGCTCAAATCATGCTGGAGCAAAAAAGGCCTCTCAAAAAGAGTCTTAGACTTCATTTGGTAACACGCTTTTGGTCCGATACGTTTTGTCAAAACGCGAAGAGGGGCCCGCCTCCATTTGTTTTTCCGCCAACAGTTCGAATCGCCGGGCGTTTCTCCATTCTCAAAAAATTGCAGGACGAACCCTTCCTCGCGCCCCCAGTTGGTCGCGTTTAGGGAGGAGGAAATCCAGCATCTTCGATACGGCGGCAGAACCGTGAGCATGCAGCCCCCTTCTCCGCCAGTGTTAGGCTAGCGGGCCTCCACGCCACCGCCTTTGGCAGTTCGCCGGAGGCAGGCGCACCTCCCGGCGGTTGTCCGGCGGCCTGGTGCAGCCGCTGGCCACCGGGAGGAGATTTACAAAGAGCTCAGCTCTCGAGTTCGCCAGAGCCTAGTTCTCCGGAGACGTTGGCGCCTGAAATCCCCCATTTGGTGATTCTCCGCATCTTCTCCGGCGGGTGTGGGTCTTCCCAGAGGGACACGAACCTCGGGGTGCCACCATGCATGGTGAGGGGATGGGGGCAATAGCAGGTCCTCTACTCCGCCGGAGGCGGAACTCTCCTGTGCACACAGCCGGGAGGTTAAAAAAAAATGGAACAACTTATGACTTTCTAAAATTTTAACAAAAATTTAATAAAAATTATTTTATTAAAATATAATATATATAATTATTAATAGTATAATAATGTGTGTATATACATTTGTGAAATGTGAATGTGTGTGTATATATATATAATTAATGATAAAAACTGTTTTGACAAATGATTTTATATTCTGAATAATTCCGGAAACACAAAATTTTCAAACAGATGTTTATTTCTAGTCATCCGTTTTCAACAACTACATTATAACCTGTATTTAAAATAGTTTCTTTTACAAGCACAGTCAATCTACCAAATGAAACCTTAATATTTTAAAACAAAATTTCATAACTTGTTATAAAACAGAGATCTTGCGGGTTCACAAAAAATAATTTTGCAGTATCCTCAAGCGGAGACCAAAGCAGTACGTCTAACTCACCATTGTTCAATTGGCACAAGGGGACACCATTTACTACCGCTCGTCACTGTATTATATTAATTTTATTAATCAATTATCTATTAAATAAAAAATTGAGCGGAAATTTAACTAAAATTATAATTATACATTAGTAATTAAGTATATCGACATATCGTAGAATCTAAAAAAAGAAAATTTTGATTTTAATGAAATCTTTAAAATTTAATGACATAACATATATTATAATTTATTTAAATTTTTTAAAAAATATATTATAAATTGAGGTAATTACACCTAGAGCTGTCACGGTTCCGGTTCTATTAAAATCATGAACCGAACCACTAAAGTAACGGTTTTTCAAATTAGAACCAAAACCTCATTTGGTTTGACCGGTTCTGGTTCCGGTTTCGGTTTCAGCTTAATTTTTGAAATCGTCCTGTCAACGGTTCCGGTTACGGTTCAACAAGAACCAAAATCAAACCGGTCACTAACGGTTCGGTTCCATGTGGTTCGGTCTGGTTCCAATCGATTCCAACTAAAATCAAAATCAAACATGGTGGAATGAAAAAAAAGTGGGTTGTAAATAGTAAAACTCAAAACAACATCAAAATAGAAATAATTATGTTGTGCATTTCAATAATCGGTGGGATAGTATACATCGCCTTCTTACACGTGTAGACTTGCCACGACGTCTAGTTGACTTGCGCACGTCTCGTCGACATGCTCAACCGTAACAATCGGCTACAATTAGTTGTCTTTCATGATTATTAATAAATAGTAGTTGTATTTCTATATTTTTTAAATAAAATAGTTCAAAAAATATGTAAGTAAAATTGAAAATACATTATATAATTTATAAAACTCAAAAGTCCACTGCAAAAATTTACTTCAAACCGCACCAATGTCAAACCATACCACGATTTTTATGCGGTGAAATTTTGTTCGGTCCAAAATTGACTCCCTTTAGTGTGATTACGGTTTGGGTTCAAACTGCATCACCTTCACACGTGATAGTAAATATAAATATTATAGATAAATTATAAAATAATAACAATATCATAATAATATTAATAATAATAATAAACGGTTTGCGATTCAGTTCTACTTCAGTCCGGTTCAGATCGGGTCTAAAAATCTTGAAACCGCTTGAGACTTATATGTTGCGGTTGCGATTCTGGTTCCGGTCCGGATAATAAAATATAAGAACCACACCTGGACCAATGTTGTTCACGGTTCTAAAATTCAAACCGGAACCCGAATAATTTGCGAACGGTTCGGTCCGGTTCTCTGTGGTTCCGATTCGATTTGCGGTTTTCAGTTTTAAATGACAGCTCTAATTACACCCTATGTTAAAAATAGAAGTAATCATAAAAATTCATAAAATTCAAAAGAGTGATTAGCAAATCTCCTATATCTATTATGATTGTCTGTTATTAGGCATGATAAACATTATTTTTGAAGAAAATTTTTATTGGACATGTCAGCAATATTTTCAAGAAATTATCATTAAATCAATCAATTTTATTAAAATTGATTTCAAATATACAATAATATATGCTTTATAGTAAAAAAAAAATTGTACAATTAATTTTCACATTAATTAATTAATTAATAATATATTATTATTTTAAATTATATTAATTAATTGATGGAGGCAAAGTTTGGCTCCTTTTGGGAGGACTTATTTTCACCGAGGTTACGACCGCATGAATCGGACCTTGATTACGATCTGATTCATGCGGGCGTAACCGTTTGACCAGTGAAAATAAGTCCTTCCAAACAGAGCCTTAATCTCAATTGACCATACTGATAGAGTCCCGTACCTATCGCTCGTAATAATATAATATACATTCAACAAATTGGGTGGATAAAATAAGAAGGAAAGTTGATATCACCAACCCCGTTTGGCATGGAGTTGCCTTTTTCTACGCTAATCACTATCCACTTACACCCATAAAGCCACGTGACTGAGTAGTAGTCACCTGACAGATCCAACTCCAAATCTTCTATTTCAGAAATTCTCAATCCTTAAAATTGTATTATAAATCAAAATTAAAAGGCAGCACCATTCATTTTTGCGTGTCTAAGAATGGTCTCGCTATAAAGGTGAAATATAAACAAATCTTATCAAGCAATTTTCAAGAGTCCGCTTCCCAGAGTTTGCGTCTAAGACTCGAACATCTGACCTCAAGTTCGCACGATAACACCTCAAACGATTCGTATTATATATTAAAATTAATAAAAAGAAATATTCAGCCACGACTGTCCCTATTGGACCCCAATTTTCAACCTAAAATTAATTTATTGTACGTAGAAAAGCAGGTGATCTATTTTAAGTGCACTAACTAATATTAATTGACGTTCTGCTATTCTAGATACACCACTCCTCAATTCTGGGAATAATAATTGCGTACCAGTAGCACTACTTTCTCTGAGAACACGTGAAATTTAAGTCGTTGATCTCGCATATGCAGCATCGATGATCTCGCTGAAAAAAAAAAGAAAAACAAAGAAAAAATCACAAATTTTGAAGCACGGACGGCGAGATCGCTACCCATGCTCCGTTCTCCGGGAGAGAGTAGCGGACCCAAAAAATATTTCAAGTGTAGGGTTGTTGCCCACAGCAAGCAAACTATATTATATTAGGTGATGCAAGAGCTGTTGAGTCTAACTTGTCTCTAATATCATATTATAACTAAATATTCAACCTAACGCATGGCAGTGAGATCATGAACGCGGTGGTTACGACCTACGAATAACCATTCATGAACGTCCAACCTCACCTAAGGAATTCCATCCAATTTTATGTTCAGAATTATTACTATTTTCTTGGTGGCCGTCATAACCGTTGTCACATCACACACATTTCATGACGATGACATTTTTGTCCAAACTCACCCGATCAAAACGTTGCGCCAAACAAATTACGGTTCGTAACAAATCGTGTTCACGACCGCCACCGCAGTGCCAAACGGACCCTTGATATAAAACTCAAGAGATTATGCGAGTTTTCCCTAGGACTTTACATTCAGAGGGACCTCCAGCCCATTTTCCCGTGAACAAACTTCATTCTCTCTAATGCTCCCACGAGCTTATAAACAACAAAATCTACAACACACTCAGATTCCCAAGCAGTTTATTGTGACTATTACCTTCGCCTTTTTCGCTCGCAACCGCACATTCAAATAAAGCCCAAGTTCTGCATCATATTACCAGGCAGCGAAAATGTTTTGCAGTCTATAATTAACAGTTTTCAGGGCTGGGATTTACGCATCTGGCGATTCTGTGTAGGCAATGGAAATCAGATCAGATCTGTATTCTTCAACAGCACCATCATCTCCCAGTCCAGCAGCAGCTGAATCAGGCATAATTTCTGGGCGAGGAGGATTTTTGGGGTCAAGTTGGGAGATTTCTATGAGCGAATCCCTAGTGAATTCTTCGCGGGCTTCCCGCTCCGGTGAGGAAGGTTCCATAGAAAATCTACACGTCCGACGAATTAGAGAGTGAGATCGAGAAAAATCGCACTCAGAAGATTTTAAATTCATATACTATTAATTACCCAAATCTCCACTGGAAGTTAGCATAATTACAGGTTGCACCCCACTATCTTTGAAATTACATAAATCTACCTCCTATGAGTTTACATTTCATAACATCCACACACACAAAAAACCCTCCCTCGAGGGGCTCCGGGGGGTTATTTTTGTACATAGATATTATGAAATGTAAACTTACATGAGAGATTTTTATAATTTTAAAAGATAGAAGGGCCAAGGGCGGAACCAATAATTACGCTAACTTGCAAGGGAGGTCCAAGTAAACAGAACTTCATAGATAAGTATTGAGGCACAGTGAGACAGAAAAGTATCATTCCAAGATTATAAATCCATAGACAAGGAGACAGCCTCATGCTGATTCTCCCAAATTATTGAGATTTTTTCATCACTCTATCTCTATTATTTAATTTAATGATTGCACAATCTTAATACTAAAGACTTGATTAAGAGATAAACTTATTCCTAGTTATAAAAAAAAAAGAATCCACATGGTAAATGATAAAACAGGATTCAACACGCATTAGATTGTGCAGGAGAGCGGGGAAGGCATTCTAGGGTACCACGGGAGAGGAAACGGTAGAGGAGAGCATCGAATGAAATGGCAAGGAGGTTTCGCGGGAAGGAAGACACGAGATGTTGAGGGGGTGAGTAGGGTTGCAGGGTGCTTGGAGTGTTTTTAAGAGGATCCGGGGTGTTTGATCGGACGGAAGCAGTGTTTTCAGGTTAGTTGATCCTGTGGCAATCATAAAAAAACACCTATCCATCTGAGTTTGCAAAAATTTTGATTTTTTTATATTGAGTGGAAAAAAAGAGGTTCCAATTTATAAAGAGGCAAGTGATCAAATCTTTATAATTTGCCTTACATCTTGTTGCGGACTAACTTGACGTCCACGATCGGATCGGAATACTTGTACCGTCTTAGCACTCGGAATGGCCGGCGCGCACACAGTCAAAAGAGTAGGTTGATTGTACACAAACAGTTTTAACGTGGAAAAACCCCTCAACTGTGTAAAAAACCACGTTGACCGGATCTGTGCCGGTCAAAGTCCATTATTTCCTGGCGGTTACAACTTGTTTGTGAAGTCGATGGTGACATGCCATCTCTCGTTACAAATTTTGGGGTGAGAGAACACTTGGCACACGGCGGACGACAGACCGTCGCGCCGGGAGACGTTATAAATTGCGCTTCGCGCTGGTGGTCTTCGGATAGCGACTTGATGATTCTGGATGGGGGGCGGAGCACCTGGACTTGCAGTTGCAGGGGCCGCTTGGAACTTGAACGATTTGGCTTCGTCAGATGGCTTTGACTTGACCCGCTTATGGCTCGAGTGCGGCACGGGTGTGGCTCGGGTGTGGCTCGGAGGCTGCTCGAAGGAGAAATTTGGCAGAGCTTCAACCTGAGGAAGAAGAAGACTCGGAAAAGAAAAAGTGAGAAATGACGAGGCCTGAGGCTCCTTTTATAGGCTTCGGGTGGTGGTTATGGTGGTTACACGGTTATCCGCACACCATAACCACCATCACGATTATTTTTAGTATAGTTTTAATGTGCGTATTTTGCTATTTGAAGACCATTAAAAATAAATTATAAAATATTAATTAAATCCCCTCACTAACCTGGTGGTTAGTGGGTCACAACCTGGTGGTTAGTGGGTCACTAACCTGGTGGTTAGTGGGTCACTAACCTGGTGGTTAGTGGGTCACTAACCTGGTGGTTAGTGGGTCACTAACCTGGTGGTTAGTGGGTGGTTACATGCGAATCGGACGGCCGAGGACGCTCCCCCTAGATCGGACGGCGGGAGAGGGCCTCCATGGGCGGTCGACGAACTTGCCGCCAAGTTCGTCAGCGAGGGGAGGACCGCCAACGACGGCCGGGGAGGAGCGGCTGCTCCCCTTGGCCGTGCGTCGGCGGACGAGGGAGGTGGGCGGCCGGGGCGGCCGCCCCCTTGGCCGCGCAGGCGGCCGAGGATGGGAGTGGCCCGGGTGGCCGCACCGGTGGCCAAGGATGGGGGCGGCCCGGGCAGCCGCCCACCATGGTCGCGTCGGCGGCCGAGCGAGGGGGAGGCCCGGGTGGCCGCCTCCTTGGCTACGCCGGCGGCCGAGCATGGGGGCGGTCCGGGCGGCCGCCACCCTTGGCCGCACAGACGGCCAAGGATGTGAGCGGCCCGGGCGGCCGCCCCCCTTGGCCGCGCTGGCGGCCGAGGAAGGGGCGGACCGGGCGGCCGCCCCCTTGGTCGCGCCGACGGCCGAGGAAGGGGTGGCCTGGGCGGCCGCCCCCTTGGCCGCGCCGACGGCCAAGTGAGGGGGCGGCCCGGGCGACCTCCCCCCTTGGCCGTGCGGGCGGCCGAGGAAGGGGGACGGCCAAGCGAGGGGGGGGGGGGGGGCTGAGCGACCGCCCCCTTGGCCGACGTGGCGAAAAAGGGCGGGCGGGCGGGTGCCGGGGAGCCGGCGGCCGGCGGCCCGGGCAGCCGCCCCCCATGGTCGCATCGGAGGCCGAGCGAGGGGGAGGCCCGGGTGGCCGCCTCCTTGGCTAGGCCGGCGACCGAGCATGGGGGCGGAGGCGGCCGCCACCCATGGCCGCGCCGGCGGCCAAGGATGGGGGCGGCCCGGGCGGCCGCCCCCCTTTGCCGCGCCGGCGGCCAAGGATGGGGGCGGCCCGGGCGGCCTCCCCCCTTGGCCGCGCCGGCGGCCAAGGATGGGGGCGGCCCGGGCGGCCGCCCCCCTTGGTCGCGCTGGCGGCCGAGGAAGGGGCGGCCCGGGCGGCCGCCCCCTTGGTCGCGCCGACGGTCGAGGAAGGGGCGGCCCGGGCGGCCGCCCCCTTTGCCGCGCCGACGGCCGAGGAAGGGGCGGCCCGGGCGGCCGCCCCCTTGGCCGCGCCGACGGCCAAGTGAGGGGGCGGCCCGGGCGACCGCCCCCCTTGGCCGTGCGGGCGGCCGAGGAAGGGGGACGGCCAAGCGAGGGGGGGGGGGGGGGGGGCGGCCCAAGCGACCGCCCCCTTGGCCGGCGTGGCGAAAAAGGGCGGGCGGCCGGGGAGGAGGTTGGCCGCCCGCCCCCGACGAGGTGGGGCTCGCGGCGGTTTTCCCATTACGCATAATGGGATCAGTGTGCGGGGATCGGGCGCGGTGATCGCGCGTGCGGCTAATCCCATGATCCCACTTCTTTTGAGGTGGGGATCATGGGTGTGTGGTTATGTGCACACCTAATTTCTATAAAATGGGGGTCATCCCCAACATATCTAATCTAGGCTCCGTTTGGCATGGTGGTGGTGGTCGTGAACGAGGTGGCTATGAACCGTCGTTCGTGATGGGGTTGTCTCCTTTTCCGAACTCACCTATACACTTTTATGTTCAAAACTATTTTTTTTTCTTGGTGGCGGTTATAACTGCTGTCATGCCAAACATACATTACGGTGGCATTTTTGTCCAAACTCACTGGCGCAAAAAAGATGCGCCAAAAGGAGCCCTAACCTACATACAATATACTTTTTTTAAAAATTGTTAATATATTCAACCTATTTTGATGTTTAATTATAAACTTTAAATAAATGTTCAAAGAAGTAGAATGCCTACAGTTTTCATAGCTAGCTTTCTAATTTTAAAGTTTAGTTTTTTCTTAGACATAAAAAATAAGAATTATATAAATTTATCACTCAAAAATTAGTGCATAAATATAACATTCAAACCCCAAACTTATTAGAGCTAGTAATATATTTTCAATTATTAGTTAAAATAGTTTTTCTATAAAAATCATATTTTTTTCTATTTCCCATAATAAATATAACTCTATAAAAGAAAAGACTGATATGCAGGTTTACTATGCTACAGTAAATGCCTATATACAGAACTTCTAATGCTCCTTAAGTTCATAATAACATTGGTTAAGAGAATGCTAACTCATGAGTCATGATAGACAACCCTAAACCTGTGACATTGATTCTTGGTCTATGTGAAGCTGAAATCCTCAAAAAAAAGTTGAGAAGGTATGATGCCTAGTGATTATTGGCTGCAGATCATGATAAGTGTAGAAATGTGATTATCACAGCGTAGTCGTCTAGTCCATTTTGGATGGTTGGGATTGATTTCAGATGAACTAGAATAGTTCTGTAACATAGTTCCTGGAATCAATCCCAGCCATCCAAAGAGTATCGAATGACTAGGATAGGGCAACAACACCTCTACAATTTAAATGAAACTGTAAGGTCTGTTAAAAATTTGATATAGCGGAAAGTGAAACCAGACGCAGGAACACTCAACACTCTTGAGCAAGTAAATCAGATGCAGAGAGCAAAAGCAAGAATCTTGTATTATTAAAAAAAACTTCTTTACAAAGCTGAGCATACATGGCGAGACATGCTTGCCAAAGAAATTTGCACGGACTCAATGAGTATCTGCTGCTAACTGCTGAAGGAGTTCGCACAGGTTGCCAGGTCGCAAGACCGCCACAAACCGTGAGGACTACTCGTTATTCCAGTGCTGAAAGAAACTCTGTCCGCCGAACTGCACACCGCCTGACCGCGAGGTCGCCAGACCGCACGAACTGCTGCCACCAACTGAGTAAGCCGCCAGAGGCGGACAGCTTATTGAACAGAAGAGAAAGTTGCAGAAGAGTAACCGCTGCTTAGTCGCATGCGACTAGCAGTAACCGCTTGCTTCCGCACAGACTTAGAACCAAATCCCTGGTCCTTTATCGCTTGCACAACAAGTAACCGGTTAACCCCTTCAACGGATACTAAAAACATGTCCGCAACAACTTAAACGCGAGTAAGCTTACTGTTCATTCAGTTACTGTTAATGTAGGTCTTATTTATAGGCGCGGAGAGAGTGTGGTCACCTCCCTAGAGGATAGAGTCACCACCCCAGTCCGCGACAAGAACAGGTCAGACCGCCAAGTCCGCAAGGACAAAGGCCGGACAGGCCAAACACAACCACCTGACACTAAGGCAAGAAGCTAGCCCGCACAGGCCGCGAACACTGCACCAGCCAGCAAGATGCACAGCATGCGGACACAGCAACAGTCCGCACACTACACGCAGACACAACACAAGTCCGCACACAAGTCCACGACCAACAGGCACACGATCAACCAGCGGACAATGACTGACCAAGTCCAACCAAGAACCTGGCGCGAGCTTTAAAGACCCAGTCCGCCAGCTCCAAAGCCAGACCGCCAAACCGCTCCAGCACAAAGCCAACTTGCCGATCTGTCGACACCAACATCAGCCCGCAACATACTCAGTCCGTCCAAGCCGCGCGGACAGCCTGAACAACCTCCACTTTCACTTCACAAAATTCAACACTCCCCCTTGAAGTGAGAAGTGGAGACCAGTCCCAGTCGCGAGTGAAAGGTCCCTTCGGCAACGGCTTAGTGAAAATGTCTGCGATATTGTCCTCACTCCGAACATGCGCGACCATAAGAGATCCCTCCAAAACCTTCTCTCGTATGAAATGGTGCTCGATCTCAATATGCTTGGTTCTTGCGTCTGTCACTAGTTTGAGAGCTCGTTGTCACCGTGGAGCAGAGTGGGACCCAGAACTTCCTCATGGATGTCTTCTACTAGCCTCCTAAGACGGCTTCTCGAGCTGTCAAGGCCGAAACCTTGTACTCCGTTTCTATGTAGAGACGGCCACCGAGTCCTGCTTCTTGCTACACCAAGAGATACCAGCTGATCCACACGTGAAAACATAACCGGATGTTGACTTCCGGTCATCTGAATCTCCCTCATAGTCAGCGTATCCTTGAAGAATAAAGGTCTAGTCCTTCAGATGAACAGAGTTCCTGGCAGCCATAGTATGGAATGACTAGGATAGGGCTACACCCTGCAGGTGAGCAAGTAAATCAGATGCGCCAAGAAGAGCTGAGCATACATGACGAGACATGCTTTACTGCGCGGACTTGAGTAACGGATCTGCTGCTAACTGCTGAAGGAGTTCGCACAGGTTGCCAGGTCGCAAGACCGCCACAAACCGCGCGGACTACTCGTTATTCCAGTGCTGAAAGAAACTCTGTCCGCCGAACTGCACACCGCCTGACCGCGAGGTCGCCAGACCGCACGGACTGCTGCCACCAACTGAGTAAGCCGCCAGAGGCGGACAGCTTATTGAACAGAAGAGAAAGTTGCAGAAGAGTAACCGCTGCTTAGTCGCATGCGACTAGCAGTAACCGCTTGCTGAGACCGCAGAGTCCGCACAGACTTAGAACCAAATCCCTGGTCCTTTATCGCTGACCGAACAACCTGCACAACAAGTAACCGGTTAACCCCTTCAACCCGGGCGGATACTAAAAACATGTCCGCAACAACTTAAACGCGAGTAAGCTTACTGTTCATTCAGTTACTGTTAATGTGACGGGAGGTCTTATTTATAGGCGCGGAGAGAAGTGTGGTCACCTCCCTAGAGGATAGAGTCACCACCCCAGTCCGCGACAAGAACAGGTCAGACCGCCAAGTCCGCAAGGACAAAGGCCGGACAGGCCAAACACAACCACCTGACACTAAGGCAAGAAGCTAGCCCGCACAGGCCGCGAACACTGCACCAGCCTGCAAGCTGCACAGCATGCGGACACAGCAACAGTCCGCACACTACACGCAGACACAACACAAGTCCGCACACAAGTCCACGACCAACAGGCACACCGCCCGATCAACCAGCGGACAATGCGGGCACAGCGAACACACCAGACTTGTTAAAGAAAATGACCAAGTCCAACCAAGAACCTGGCGCGAGCTTGGCGGATAAAGACCCAGTCCGCCAGCTCCAAAGCCAGACCGCCAAACCGCTCCAGCACAAAGCCAACTTGCCGATCTGTCGGACACCAACATCAGCCCGCAACATAGGCCGACCGGACCGCACCGACAAACTGACCAGGCCGCACCACCAGTCCGTCCAAGCCGCGCGGACAGCCTGAACAACCTCCACTTTCACTTCACAAAATTCAACACTCTCCCTTGAAGTGAGAAGTGGAGACCAGTCCCAGTAATCCTCGTAAACGAGTGAAAGGTCCCTTCGGCAACGGCTTAGTGAAAATGTCTGCGATATTGTCCTCACTCCGAACATGCGCGACCATAAGAGATCCCTCCAAAACCTTCTCTCGTATGAAATGGTGCTCGATCTCAATATGCTTGGTTCTTGCGTGACAAACTGGATTATTCACTAGTTTGAGAGCACTCTCGTTGTCACCGTGGAGCAGAGTGGGACCCAAAACTTCCTCATGGATGTCTTCTACTAGCCTCCTAAGCCAAACGGCTTCTCGAGCTGTCAAGGCCGAAACCTTGTACTCCGTTTCTATAGTAGAGACGGCCACCGAGTCCTGCTTCTTGCTACACCAAGAGATACCAGCTGATCCACACGTGAAAACATAACCGGATGTTGACTTCCGGTCATCTGAATCTCCCCCATAGTCAGCATCCGAGTATCCTTGAAGAATAAACCTCGTGTCTCTCCCATAAAGGAGACCCATGTCAGAAGTGAACTTCACATACTTCAGGATATTCCTTGCCGCCATCAGATGAGGCTTCCTGGGTTCCGCCATATACCGACTTACTCGACCAACTGCATAAGCAATGTTTGGCTTTGTAATCGTTAAGTAAATAAGGCTTCCAACCAAAGCCCGGAACACAAGAGGATCAGGAAGGATCCTCCCTTCATCCCGTTGAAGCTTAATTCCGGAGTCAAAAGGAGTAGAGCTACTCTTCCCCTCCCGCATGCCGAATCGCTGAACAATTCGCTCTGTATAGCCCTTCTGGGACACAAGTATGCCGCTCTCCTTCCTCTCTACCTCGAGTCCAAGGAAGTGGTGGAGCTCACTCAAATCCTTCATCTCGAATCTTATAGCTAGCTCTGCCCTGAGCCTACCTACCTCCTCCTTAGAGTTTCCCGTGACAATCATACCGTCCACGTATAACAACACCAAGACTAAGAGCTCTCCCTTCTTCTTGATAAACAAGCTTGAGTCTGAATTTGAAGCAAGATAGCCGCAGAACTGTAGGTATTCTGCTATCTTTCCATACCAAGCACGAGGTGCCTACTTCAAAGTATAAAGAGCTTTCCGGAGCTTGCAGACGTAGTCCGGATGATCTTCAGAAACATATCCCAGAGGCTGATCCATGAAGATGTCCTTGTCGATTTCTCCGTAAAGAAAAACATTCTTTACATCTAGCTGTCACATCTTCCAGCTCTGACAAGCCGCCAAAGTCATTACCACCCGAACTGAAGTCATCTTCGCCACGAGACTGAACGTTTCCTCATAGTATTCGCCTTACTGTTGTGAAAATCCTCGAGCTACAAGGTGAGCCTTGTAATGCTCGATACTTTCATCTGTCTTCTTCTTCAGCAGCTTATACACCCACTTGCAAGTCACATGAGTAACGCCATCAACCTTGGGCACAAGATCTCAGGTTTCATTCTTCTTAAGAGCAGTCATCTCTTCATCTATGAGATCTTCCCACTCCTTGACTCCAGTGGCTTCATTAAAGCTAGAAGACTCCCGCTCATCCAGGGGGCCTGCGAAGAAACAAGAGACAAAGCTCACCGTGTTTCCTTCGTAATAACGAGCTGGTGGCTTGATGATCCTCTTCGATCTCCGAAGAGTCTGCTCTTTGCTCATCACCTCCGCTGCTTCTTCTGAATCAGCTCCATTCCCAGGCACACTTGGAGCGTTGCTCCCCCTGCTTCCTGAACCAGAAGCTTCTGCCCCAGAGCTAGAAGCACCTGGAGCTCCTGGTGACACAGGCAGCTCCACCTGAAGATCTATATCAGCCTCTTTCTGACCTTTATCAGACTTGCTCTCTGGTAACTCCACAGACGAGCTGCCTCCATACGACGTCAGTTCATCAAAGACAACGTCTCTTGATACAACGAACTTCTTTGTCGCAGGATCCATGCACTTCCATCCCTTCTTCCGCTCATTGTAGCCTACAAAGACAAGCTTCCTTGCCTTTGCATCAAACTTGGTCCTTAGAGCATCCGGGACATGCACATAGCAGGTTGATCCAAACACCCGAATGTGTTCAACACTAGGCTTCTCCTTGAACATCAGCTCATGAGGAGATTTCATATTGATCGGACTCAGAGGCATCCGATTGATGACGTAAGTTGCGCAGGTCATTCCTTCCGCCCAAAAAGACCTGGGAATGCCTTTTGCATGAAGCCAACACTTGCAGGTTTCCGTCAAATGACGGATCTTCCTCTCCGTCACTCCATTTTGTTATGGAGTATGAGCACAAGTAAGCTCTCTCTGGATCCCGTGCTTCCTGCAGAAGTTAGAAAACTCGGATGATACAAACTCACCACCGTTGTCTGATCTAAACTTCTTGATCCGTAAGCTAAGTCGGCCCTCCACCAGCTCCTTGAACTCCACAAACAATTGGAAAACAGCTGACTTCTCCTTTATGAAATACACCTAAGTGTATCTTGAGTAGTTATCAATCAGCATCAACATGTATCTGCTGCCACCAAAACTAGCAGTAGCAGTTGGCCTCATCAAATCACCATGGATGCACTTCAAAGGTGTCTTGCTCCTTGTCCGAGACTTGTCAAACGGAAGGCGATGAGCCTTTCCGAACTGACATCCTGCACAAACATGGTCATCTCCGTAGGATGACAACTTTGGTAAGCCTTTCACAAACCTTCTCATCATCATAGCTTTCAGCTTGTCCATCCCTACGTGCTCTAGCCTCTCATGCCAAATAGCAGCGCTATCGTTGGCCCTCATACGATCAACATAAGAGTTTGTTGATAAAACAAACAAGTCTCTAACCCTTCTACCCACATGTGCAACATCAGCCTTTACCACTGATACGTTGCGGAGAAATTTCACTTCTGTTGGCCCAAATAGAACGTGATAGCTCGCGTCAACCGCATTGGTCACAGAGAAAAGGTTCTTCTTCATGTCAGGTATGTGATAGACACTCCTTAACGTGATATAACCCTGATCACTACCCACAGACACCACACCCTCCTTCTCTACTGCATAAACAGTATTATCAGCTGTAATAATAGCTTCATTACTTGTGAATGTCTAATAGAGAGGAAAACTTGGACTTGTCTCCGGTGAGGTGATGACCACACCCAGAGTCCACGATCAGTCATCCTGGTAGTCGACGGAGGACAAGGCACCAACACAAGTGTCGGTCATAAATGCTCCTCCCCATTCGGCTTCCTCAGAGCTAGAGCAAGCTTCTTCCTTGTCTGCAACATGTCCAGGCTGCATCTTGACCTCGCAGTCCCTTTTGAAGTGTCCTGGCTGGTTACACCTGTAGCACTTAAGCCACTCCTTCCAATCCTGCTTAGCAGCAGCGCTTCCCTCTTGTTGATAGGAGGTTGAAGGGTCATCACAAGGAACAATCTTCTTCTTCTCCAATTTCTTCTTCTTTCCTGTAAAGAGGGCTTCATTGCCTTCTTCAGAGATAGTAACACCGACCATCTGCCTAGTCAGGCTCTCCTACGAAGCCAGCAGGTTCTCTAACTCTAGCAAGGATGGCTGAGTAGCCAAGCCTTGAACAGAAGTAACGAAGGCCACATACTCTTTCCGCAAGCCGCAGATTATGTGTCTTTTTAACCTGACTTCAGAGATAGGCTCACCAGGGTCAAGAGCTGAGATCTCAGCACAGAGATTCTTCATCTTGAGGAAGAACATGGAGATGGACAGATCTCCTTGAGTTGCTCTGACCAACTCATTTTCCAAGAACTGTAGTCTAGCTACGTTCTTCCTGTTGAACAACCCATCAAGGGAAGTCCAGATCTCCGCAGCAGATTGACATCCAAGAATGTGATCAAAGAGTTCTGGTGATATAGCTCGTCTGAGAGCAAACTCTGCTTTCGCGTTAGTTTTTCTCCAAGCTTTCACCTCATCAGTGTTGGCACCAACAACAGCAGTAACCTCCTGTTTGTTATCACCATCGACAACATTCCACAGATCCTCACCAAGAAGATAACATCTCATACACGACTTCCACTTCTTGAAGTTAGTCAGTGTGAGCAGCTCAATTCCAAAACCCCTTACATACCCAGCTTCCATTGCAACAACCCTGGTTACTTACTCACAGAAGCAACAAACAAACTGAGGGGATTCACTGCTTAAGCCACTGTTCCCTCTGATACCATGTTAAAAATTTGATATAGCGGAAAGTGGGAACCAGACGCAGGAACACTCAACATTCTTGAGCAAGTAAACCAGATGCAGAGAGCAAAAGCAAGAATCTTGTATTATTAAAATTTTTTTTTTTACAAAACTGGGCATACATGGCGAGACATGCTTGCCAAAGAAACTGGGAAAGACAGAAAAAAACCAACTCAAACAAACCGCGCGGACTCAATGAGTAACCGCCGGATCTGCTGTTAACTGCTGAAGGAGTCCGCACAGGTTGCCAGGTCGCAAGACCGCCACAAACCGCGCGGAGTACTCGTTATTCCAGTGCTGAAAGAAACTCTGTCCGTCGAACTGCAGACCGCCTGACCGCAAGGTCGCCTAGTCGCCAGACCACACGGACGGCTGCCACCAACTGAGTAAGCCGTCCAGAGGCGGACAACTTATTGAACAGAAGAGAAAGTTGCAGCAAAGTAACCGCTGCTTAGTCGCATGCGACTAGCAGTAACCACTTGCTGAGGCCGCAGAGTCCGCACAGACTTAGAACCAAATCCCTGGTCCTTTATCGCTGACCGAACAACCTGCACAACAAGTAACCGGTTAACCCCTTCAACCCAAGCGGATACTAAAAACCAGTCCGCAGCAACTTAAACGCGAGTAAGCTTACTATTCATTCAGTTACTGTTGATGTGACGGGGGGTCCTATTTATAGGCGCGGAGAGAAGTGTGATCACTGCCCTAGAGGATAGAGTCACCACCCCAGTTTGCGACAAGAACAGGTCAGACCGCCAAGTCCGCAAGGACAAAGGCCGAACAGGCAAAACACAACCGCCAGGCACTAAGGCAAGAAGTCAGCCCGCACAGGCCGCGAACACTGCACCAGCCCGCAAGCTGCACAGCATGCGGACACAACAACAATCCGCACACTACACGCGGACACAACAACAGTCCGCACACTACACGCGGACACAACACCAATCGACACACAAGTCCACGACCAACAGGCACACCGCCCGGTCAACCAGCGGACAATGCGGACACAGCGAATACACCGGACTTGTCACAGAAAATGACCAAGTCCAACCAAGAACCTGGCACAAGCTCGACGGATAAAGACTCAGTCCGCCAGCTCCCAAGCAAAACCGCAAAACCGCTCCAGCACAAAGCCAACTTGTCGATCTGCCGGACAACAACATCAGCCCGCAATATAGGCTGACCAGACCGCACTGACAAACTGACAAGGCCGCACCACCAGTCCGTCTAGGCCGCGCGGACAGCCTGAACAACCCCCACTTTCACTTCACAAAATTCAACAAAGTCTCTGCACCCAACTAGAAGAATCATGAACACACAATAATAGCAGCAAAAGTAAATTGCCTCAAAAATTGCGACTTCAAAGGAGATTTGGGGGCTCGTTTGATGCAGATTCCGTGAAATCCCGCCACCGCCCTAGTAGTGGCTCATTATTTAGCACTCGGGAGCTGTGACCGCCGCTTCCCCAAATGACGAACTAAAATCGGTGGCACTAAAAAGGCGCAAATCGCATTCTGACGCACCAAAACCATTATGCCAAATGGGATTTAAAATAGTTAAAAGTGGGTTAGTAAATTTGAGAAAAATTTGACAAATGAGAGGAACATCAGATTGATTTGGACCCTTTTTTTCAGTACAAGATGAGGTTAACTCACATAAATGATGAGTGACGAATCTATAGGTTAAGGACATGCGAGCGGTGCACTAACTCTAAATGAAAATGCAAGCAACCACGATGAAAAGAATGGAGCCAAAGACAAACCCTACAATGAGGATGTGGATGAATACTGATAGAGGGGTGTTGGGGTGCAGTGGAGGCGGTGAGGGCCGGCGGTGAGGCTGCCGAGCGGGGGCGATGCGAGGTTGGGCGGATGCGAGAGAGCAAAGCGAGAGGGAATGTGCGGCTAGGGCAAAACGAGAACCGCTGGGTCGGTTTTTCCTATTTCTCAATTTCCAAACCACAATTAAAATCCAAGCATAGAGAACAGATTACATATCTCCCTTATATAGAGAGAGACCAACAAGGCCGATCGGCCAAACAACACAACAAGACGCTACAAAATAAAATACGAAAAGATAAATAGATACTAGACCCACCAAGTGCCGTGCAGGATCACACCATCTCCGTCCCTCGAGCGCGCCTAGTATAGACGCGCGCAAAACGACTTCCTTCGACTGGGTCCGCCCCGTTCGTATCAACTACCTCGGGGTTCTCAACGACCTTGTCCTCAAGGTCAAAATCTGAAAACTAGGCCTTCACTTCTTCCGTCAATATCCATGTTGCCTCGTCCTTGGCTTGTCCCTTCCACTGAATGAGAACCTGCCTCAAGGGTTGCAGCAAGCCGGCAGTGCGGTCGCCTAATATCCATGTTGCCTCGTCCTTAAACATGCTCAGTGTGGTCGCCCAACACCACCTGGTCCTCGCAATATCTATGTGGCCTCGTCCTTGAACATGCTCAGTGCGGTCGCCCAACACCGCCTCGGGCTCAAAACGTGGAGCGACTTCACTACTCAGGTCTTCGGGCAAGGTGTCTTGGAGGGGGTGGTTCACCGGTTCACCAACGCCCGCTTCAACAGCGAAACATGAAATACCTGATGAATTCGACTATCGGGAGGGAGTTGCAAGCGGTATGCTACCTCACCTATCTTTTCCATGACTAGGAAAGGGCCAAAATATTGCACAGAGAGCTTGGGATGGAGGCGACCAGTCAAGGAACTTTGGCGATGCGGCCGCAACTTGACGAACACATGCTTGCCAGGTGAGAGGAGAACCTCATGGCGGTGTCGGTTGGCCTGCTGGGTCATTCTATCGGGAGTGGCGAAGATGATGCTTCAAATGTCGTAGGGCCTCATCCCGATCTTGAAGGTCCTCTGCCAAATCTTGAACCTGACATTCCTCAGCGAGACCGACTGTTACATTCGGGGGGCGGCTGCCCATAAACTGTCTGGAAGGGGGTAACGTCTGTCGTCGATTGGTAGGTGGTGTTGTACCACAGTTCTGCCTGTGCCACCCACTGGGTCCACTAACGGGGCTGCTCGGTAGCAAATCAGCGAAGATATATGCTCACACAGTGGTTGAGAACCTCCGTCTGTCCTTCAGACTGAGGGTGATATGTCGTACTGAATCATAGCTTTGTCCCATGTAAGCGGAACAATTCCTGCCAGAAAGTACTCATGAAGACTGGGTCGCGGTCGCTAACTATGCAGCGGGGAAACCCGTGTAGGCGGATGATCTCGTCAATGAAGACCCGAGCCACCGAGCTTGTCGTGTAGGGGTGGTTGACGGTTATGAAGTGCCTGTACTTGGAGAGGCGGTCGAACACCATCAGTAGACAATCGTATCCCTTGGAGTGTGGAAGGCGGGTAATGAAATTCAGTTTGATGTCCTCCCAAATCCGATCGGGCACCAACAGAGGTTGCAACAAGTCAGCGGGGGTGAGGGTCTGGTATATGGCTCTTTGACAGACCAAACAGTCGGTCACGAACTGTTGTACCGTCCTCATCATGCCTTTCCAATAGAGGGTAGGCCGGGTAGGCCCCTGAGGGCCCAGCTGTCGGTGTGGAATGAAACTCCTCCAGTAGGTGTGGTATCCATGGTGATGATGCTGCGAGGAACAAGCAGTCGTGAAAATAAAGTCCGTCGTCCACTAGTCGAAAGGGAGGGTACGCATTTGGCACGCCCCATAGGTCGTCGATCATGCAGCCGTAACGGGGATCTGCCCGCACCTCCTCCTGGAGGACCGCCGCGTCCCGCCACTGGCAAAGAGAGATCTCTGCCAAAGTGGCGCCATGCTTGCGTCGGGACAAGGCGTCCGCGGCTGAGTTCGTGCGCCCGGTCTTATACTTAATCAAGAACTGGTAGCCCAAGAGCTTGGCTATTCAGAGTTGTTGTGCCGGGGTGGAGACCTTCTGGCTCCATAGATGATTCAAGTTGCAGTGATTGGTTCTGACGATGAAGGGTCGCCCAAGCAAATACGGGAGCCAATGTTGAACTGCTAGCACCAAAGCACGTAGCTCGTTGTCATAGGCGGAAGTCACCTTCCTCGAGTCGGTGAAGGTCTTACTGTAGTAAGCGATGGGGCGGCCCTATTGCATGAGGACGGCGCCGACCCCCTTCCTGGAGGCGTCACACTCTACGACAAACGACTAGGAAAAATCGGGCATGCTCAGGACCGGTGCCGCCATGAGAGCGCGCTGCAAGCTGTAGAAGGACTCTTGGGCGGTCGCATCCCACAGGAAGGGCAGCTCCTTCAGAAGGTCTGTCAATGACCTTGCCAAAGCCCCGTAGCCGCGGATAAAGCGGCGGTAGTAGCGTATGAATCCCAAGAATCCCCACACGGCACGATGGCTCGTTGGCGCCGGCCAGTGCAAGACAGCCTCGATCTTTTGCGGGTCCATGACAAGGCCTTCGGTTGAGATGATGTGACCCAGGTACTCGACCTGAGGTTGGCCGAAAATACACTTTTTTTGATGGGCCACAAGCTGGTGGGAGGCAAGGAGGCGGAGGACGGTGGCGAGGTGGGCTAAGTGGAGCTGCCAAGAATTATAAACCAGAATGTCGTCAAAGAAAACCAGGACGAATTTATGCAAGTGTGGGCGGAACATGTCGTTCATGGTGGACTGGAAGGTGGCCGGGGCGTTCGTCAAGCCAAACGGCATAACGAGGAACTCAAAGTGGCCATCATGTGTCCGGAAGGCCGTCTTGGGCACTTCTCTGCTCGCACGCATGCAATCTGATGAACTTATGACGGCTAACCTTAAACTCCAACGAAATGCTCGTGAGTGATACAATCATACAATAATTCATGACGCACAAATAGTTAAACATTATAAATTATAAAATTCTCGCACACGTGAGTGTTAGAATTAATTACAAATATTGCAAGTCAGATAAACAGTTAACAATTGCGAATTATTGAAAATGCACTGAACTAAAGCAAAGGGCGAAAAAGAAATCCATGTCAATGAAAGAAAATTAACCAAATTTGATCAGAGCGAAATACCACAAACAATAAACGAGTAAATCTGCACAATGTAAAGGAAAATGAAAACACAATGTAAAACTCGCCAAGTGGGGTGGCCATCGGCGAGGGGATGCAATCTGGAGAAGAAGTGGTGGTTGCCAGGGAAAGTTATGGTGTTGTTAGTGGTAGTGGGGGCTGGTTGTGGCAGGGAGATGATTTGGGGGTTTGGCTACGGGTTCTTGGAGTAGGGTATGGGGTGAAAAGGCTTGAGGTTGAGGTGGCTGCTGGAGGACGTGCCATGAACTGGATTACTATTGGTTGGGATGGATATTGGCTAGAAGAGAGTTGGAAGAGGGAAACCAGCGGAGATGGCCCAGAAGGGTGGCGGCGAGGTGCTGGGAGGGTGGGAGAAGGTTGAATAGGTGTAGGCGGGTCTGTTGAAGGTCGGAGGCGGCGTCAGAGATTCTCGTGACTGGGAGGAACGATGTCGACGAAATCCAAGGCAGGGTATTTCGATGAAGATGCTGGAGGGAAGGAGGGACATCAGAAGTAGGGATGACAACAGATGGGGGAGTTGGCACCCTCAGAGGCTTCGCACCACGAGGGAGGCACAACGTTACACCGAGAGTAGATTGAGTGGCTCCTATCTGAAACATAATTTCTTGATGACTCCCTTTCAACTGGCTACACACATAATGATGCAGCACGAGTCTACAAATGGCGGACGACACACAAAAGCTAGTACTTAACAAATGAAAATGCGATCTAAATGAAGTTATGATCTAAATGTTGTGCGCGTGAAAGCATGAGAACAGTCCAAAAATAGAGATCTATTAACTAGTAACGATTTTCTTTGGCAACGCTTTGGGCACGACCAGCACAATCAAACAAGACTTAGGCCGTCAAGAAACAACTATGATTAACCAACAAATAGAGGCGCGTTTTCGATTGAAGTGCGCCGGATGCGTTCCGCAAATCACACGACAAAATCAAGCACAATAGCATATAATAATTTCCACAACCACAACAATAGTTCAAAACCAAAGCAATCAATGGAAAGAAATAGAACATCCATACCTAGATTTACTCATGCATGCGGCGGCTCGGCTTCGGGATGAAGTAACATTGGCGGGGATGCCTCTGATGTGCTGGTGGGTCCACGACGGGCTGTGGGTAGTTAGTTAGGACAAGGTCGGATTTGGGCTATTGGGGGGTGGAGGGTGGGATCCATGGAGGTGGGTCTAGGTTAGGGCCGGATATGGGTTGGAGGCTTGGGGGGGGGGGGGGGAATGAACCATGCGGGTTGGTGGACGGGAGTTGCAGGAAAGAGGAGGGAGAAGGAAATCAGGGCCAAGAGGGGGGAGGGCAGGGTGATGCGACGGGAGGCCGGGAAGAGGGGAGGGGAGGAGCAGAGGGGCTGCGACAGGGCGACGGGCTGCAAGGGGAGGAAGAGGAGTACTGGACCTGGGCGGGGAAGGCGACGTGTTGCAAGGGGAGGAAGAGGAGGACCGAACCTGGGAGGAGGAAGGGACAGATGGAGGCGGCGGACTGGGCAGACGCGGAGCCGTCGAACAGAGCCTTCGGAATCCACCGAAGTGTCGACCGGGAAGTTGCAGTAGGGCAACTATCGATCCTTGAACCGGCCACCAAAATGCATATATATAAGAGAAAAGCAAGAACAAAACTAGGGCTCCCGATCGGACGGCCATAAATGTTTGGCCCGATCGGGGGCTAAATACATCAAAATAATAAAAACTAATATATCAAATTGGCTCGGTGCGGGCCCAACCGCAGACTCGGATCGCCTGACCGGGTCGTCGATCACCGCCTCCTGCGGGAATAGACGTGTGCGTGTCGCCGATCGCCATCAACTCCCCCTGACTTGAAAGCACTCATCTCCGGTGAGTGAAGATGAACATACTCTCGGAGCAAGTCCGGGGCGAGTTTCTCGAGCTCCTCAACAACAATCCAAGTGTCGTCTAAAGTCGGGCGGACAGACCAATGGGCCAAGTAACGCAGGACCACCGAATCGCCCGTAGTCGTGAAGTCATGACCAAAATCTGCAGGGTATCTCCCGTAGGCGTAGGCGTAGGCGTCTGTCGTAGCAATGTATCTCCGTCTTACCATGGTGCCACTGGAACTGCCGACTGTAAAGTGGGGTCCTCCGAGCGGTGCTCAACCATCCGCGGTTGCCTGTGCGAAGTGGACGTAGGTGCACTGGAGGGGAGAGGGTCAAGCAGGGGCTCAAGGGTAGGTGGAGACAAGGGATCCGCGTACACTCGCTCCTCAAAGTATGGGGTCAGATCTTCTACATTGAACACTCGGTAAATCCCCATTGTTGGTGGTATGTCAACTTCATCCGTGTTCGTACTAATTCATCGAGTGACTGTGTAGGGGCCCATACGACGAGCACTTAACTTCTTCGCAGCCCCCTGGGGGGCTTCTCAAGACGAAGGCGTATCATAACCTGCTCTCCAACGTCAAATACCTGTTCTCACTTGTGCTGATCGGCTTGAGCTTTGTAGATTTCATTACTGGTCACGATCTTTCTCTGGTCTGTCTCATGTAGTGTGTGTATATGATAAACAGACGACTTAACCGACCAATGATGTGAAAGATGAACCCAAATGATGATATGGAGTGCATGTATGAGGTGAATGAACGACTCGTCAGACTTATGCAGATGATGAACCGAAAAGATGACATGCTCGCATGAATGATGCATGAAACACATGACAGGCACGATATGCTGACATTCAATCCGCTTTATGTGGCGAAGGTTCCTTGAAATAGTTGGTTTATCGAGGGGTTCGCCGGGAGAAATGTAGTAAAACTCAGTGAGTGTGTGATGAGTGTCAGAATGACCGTGTGAAACGCCAGCACTCCAATACGAACTCACCTGGACCCTAATATCTCTTAATGAACGTGACGCGTCAAACGGCTCACCAGGAGGTACGTATGAAAATTCGTCACGAAGGCGACGATCACCTGAGTGAGCGGCAGAGACATTAATAAGAGGAAGTAACACTCGAGTGAGGCGAGTGTTGCCGACAAGAAAGAACTTATCTGGCGGGTCAGCAGGCGGTATGTCAAAGAACTCATCACGAAGTGGGTGGCCCGGGTGGGTCATACGCTTAATTCTAAGCACATCGGGAGGAGACTCCTGTGTACCTAAGAAAATCCGGGCATTCTCAATGTCTCCCTCAAGAGCTGCTCTCCAAAGCACAATAAGAGATGTGCATTGGAGAGGTGTCAATACATCAGCGCTCACAGTTGACACGCTTAACGAGACGTCAACCTCCCAGGGAAGTGGGGGGTCATCGAGAGGCTTGATAGGGGGATCATTAAATAATCCGTCAGCAGCTTCATGAACCTCCAAGTGAGTACTACTAATAAGGGCGGTGCCTCCAAAAGCGGGTGCGAAATCCGCCAAGATATTGACATTAGGCTTGAGGATATCAGTCATGACATGACTCGAGATAAGGCTAAGGGGAGAGTGAGAAGAACTCATACTCAAGTGGGGTTTAGCCGGCGAGGTGTCAATAAACGGGTCCGTAACCAAGGAGGTAACGAGGCCAAAATAAGGTGTAATAGATGGATGAACCATCACAGCGTCACTGGGTCGCTCAGCCTCACTCTTGGGACTAAACTCACTAGACATGCTAATGACGCTCTCCACCTGTAAAACCAGGCCAGGGTCAGGCTCTGTCTCCACATCACATGGAAATGGAGATTCATCAGTACCAAAATCAGGTAGCGACTCACTCATAACTATGGGAGCACTACACGCATCGATGGTTTGGCTTAAATCCTAAAGTGTCGCGCTATAGGCTTCCTCGAGCGCAAATTTCAAGCTATCCATTCGAGCATGTACGCAATCAAATTGTTCAAGAAATAATCACTGAAATTCGGCTTCAGGTATCTCTATTCGTGGATCAATCGGGGGATCCAAGTGCGTGAGGTTATCCACATAGTGGTGACCCCTATAGGGATCCAGATAGTCATCAAAATGCTCGTCCCTAATAGACTCACGGTGTGTCAGAGGGTGACTGTGATCCCTACGAGCGGGCGGTGATGAGCGAAGGTAATCATCAAAATAGTAGGAAGATCTCTCAGGAGGGGCTCTACAAAGATACTCAACTCTACTAACGTCAAGTCGTGGCATGGCGTAGTGACGGTAATGTGAAGTTCTAAAATCATAGCGATCGTCTCTAGCAAATCGTGGAGATGGGTCGACACGATATCTGGGGGAACAGAATGTGAATAAGGATGATCGTCGAAATGATGTGCCATGAGATATTGCCTATAGACTTCACTACTGCATGTAAAAGTGTGGTGCAAATCGAACCTCCCTCTGATACCAATTTGATGCAGCACGAGCACTGTTGTGGATATCCTCCGACATGGCCGACATGTCGGCCGACATACAGATTTTATGGACAAAACGACACGTTTTCGATATTTTTTTGCAAAATATCCTTTTGGAATATATCCTCCGATATGCCTGCTATTGATCGATATATTCGCCGATATATCCCGACATTTTATTGACTGATATTTTTCAATTTATTTTAATTAGTGTCTATGGTCCAATAGATAATAGACCAACATTATTTCATTGTTTATGTTGTTTTTTTTCGTTCCTCTGACTTTTTCTTTGCTCAAGTCCGTCATCGACTTCAATTATGCATGATCTATGAATTATGGATTAAAGGTTTCTTATCTTCCATTGTCATCGACAACGTCGCGACATTCTGCTTGCTCCTGTTTTATTTCACGCGTTATACTGTTATTATTTGTGTAACACAAAATGTTTATATTTGTTTGATATATTTAGGAGTTCAATAAATATCAAATTATTAATACATTAATATATATAAATTTAAAAAAGATTAAATTTATAAATAATTACACATAAATAATTAAATATTAAAACTCGATATATGAAATATCCCCGATATATCCCCCGACATATTAAAACCGACATGAAAAACCTAAACCGACGTGTCCCCGATATCCGACATTCACAACCTTGAGCACGAGTCTACAAATGGCGGACGACACACAAATGCTAGTACTCAACAAATGAAAATGCGATCTAAATGGAGTTATGATCTAAATGTTGTGCGCGTGAAAGCATGAGAACAGTCCAAAAATAGAGATCTATTAACTAGTAATGATTTTCTTTGGGAACGCTTTGGGCACGACCAGCACAATCAAACAAGACTTAGGTCGTCAAGAAACAACTATGATTAACCAACAAATAGAGACGCGTTTTCGATTGAAGTGCGCCGGATGCGTTCCGCAAATCACACGACAAAATCAAGCACAATAGCATATAATAATTTCCACAACCACAACAATAGTTCAAAACCAAAGCAATCAATGGAAAGAAATAGAACATCTATACCTAGATTTACTCATGCATGTGGCGGCTCGGCTTCGGGATGAAGTAACATTGGCGGGGATGCCTCCGATGTGCTGGTGGGTCCACAACGGGCTGTGGGTAGTTAAGACAAGGTCGGATTTGGGCTATTGGGGGGTGGAGGGTGGGATCCATGGAGGTGGGTCTAGGTTAGGGCCGGATATGGGATGGAGGCTTGGGGGGGATGAACTAAGCGGGTTGGTGGACGGGAGTTGCAGGAAAGAGGAGGGGATCAGGAAATCAGGGCCAAGAGGGGGGGGGGCAGGGTGATGCGACGGGAGGCCGGGAAGAGGGGAGGGGAGGAGCAGAGGGGCTGCGACAGGGCGACGGACTGCAAGGGGAGGAAGAGGAGTGCTGAACATGGGCGGGGAAGGTGATGGGTTGCAAGGGGAGGAAGAGGAGGGCCGAACCTGGGAGGAGGAAGGAACGGACGGAGGCGGCGGACTGGGCAGACGCGGAGCCGTCAAACAGAGCCGTCGGAATCCACCGAAGTGTCGACCGGGAAGTTGCAGTAGGGCAACTATCGATACTTGAACCGGCCACCAAAATGCATATATATATAAGAGAAAAGCAAGAACAAAACTAGGGCTCCCGATCGGACGGCCATAAATGTTCGGCCCGATCGGGGGCTAAATACATCAAAATAATAAAAACTAATATATCAAATTGGCTCGGAATGACCCTCCGGGCGCAACCACAGACTCGGATCGCCCGTCCGGGTCGTCGATCACCGCCTCCTGCGGGAATAGACGCGTGCGTGTCGCCGATCACCATCACATAATATAAAGGGAAGGGTGGGGGGCTGAGGTTAAGTGATCTGATGGCCCAAATCGGCCGATCGCATTACATGACCTAATTCTCAAAAATATGTGTTCAAAAAATTAAAATAAATACATGGAAAAATGCAAAAAATGAGTCTGACGTGATCATGGGCTCCGATAATCCACCCGGTGATCAAAAAATGCCGATCTCATCATCATCTGCAATATTGCGTGTAATCGAACTCCATCAATCTCCTTGTCTTATAAGCATTCATCTCCGGAGAATGGAGACTACATGCTCCCGAAGTAAGCAAGACAAGCTGTCGCTCAAGGTAGGGACTATCATTAGATTAATTCATCATGCCGCTGAAGTAGCCAAGGGTTCCATGCACTAAGTAAGCAAACATAAGGATTAAGGGTAGGGATATTATGGTTACAGGTAGAGTTGTAGTGGAGGTTGGGGAAGGCTGAAGGTCCAAAACTAAGTGGCTTAATATCTAGAGTCAAATCCTGAACTTTGAGTACAAGATGAACACCAATATACATAATAATATCAAGCTCAAAGAAATTTGACTCGGACTCTCTCTTGATAGTG
Organism: Platanthera zijinensis; assembly: GCA_039513925.1. Taxonomy (NCBI): domain Eukaryota; kingdom Viridiplantae; phylum Streptophyta; class Magnoliopsida; order Asparagales; family Orchidaceae; genus Platanthera; species Platanthera zijinensis. The sequence continues at coordinate 120,945,506 of CM077097.1, forward strand.
TATGGACTTATTCACATATCACTCAAATTCATAGCTGCCCCAACGAAAACCTCTCAAATAATATTAAATCATCACTCAATCACCTTCATTGAACATTTGCTCTCTCATGTGATTATTTGCACAAATTTTAAAATGTTCATTATTTAATATAACTTTACGTCGGAATAAGACATTTCACCTTTATGGTGAGACCCTTCCCCAGACCCTCGTTCCGCGGGCATGCCTTGTGCACCGGGCTACTTTTTTTACGTCGTTGCATGACATACAACATATGCAAATGATGAACCCAATAGACTCACTAAGTGAAGATTCTACACAATGGTGGAAGCCCCTAAAGATGAGTGATTTATCTGGTGGTTCCTTGGGCGAGGTGTGGAAATACTTGTTGAGTGTACGCCGAGCACCCAATTGGTCGACTGAGAGATCAACCGTGAGCTGTGGAATCATGATATGTCAAGTGTCTCCTAAGGGATGAAATCATCGGGAGAATTACCAGTTGGTCGATAGAAAAATGCATCATTGGGGGCAATCTCTTGAAAGAATGTTGAAGATAGTAACATAAGGATGTAACTACAAGGTTCACCTGACAGTAAATAAATTAAAAGTTAACGCGACAATCATTTAAAGGGATGTGTGAGACAGGGACACAAGGATGCAATGCCAATGCCAGGGTGGATTGAATGTCTCCTAAAAGGAAGAACTCCTCAGTGATTCATGCTAAAAAGAAGGATGTATTTATGGCATGTGCTAGCATTTTTCTATTGCAAGATCTAATTTGCCTCCTACCTTATTTCATCTCTGCATCACTTTCATCCTTTTTAAAGTATATCTTGGTTTGAACTTCTTTTTGGTGCTAAGAATTTCATTCCAACCATTTCGAGTATTATTAGTAACATATCAAATCAAACCATATTTACATGAAAATTGAAAATAACATTTCTGGCATCGCCTCCAGCTCTTCAACAAATAAATCATATTCTGGGCCTATTGATCCTTATGAGTCAAAGAAGTTCAGGTCTCATATTAAATTCAATACTTTTCTCATCATTCTAACCTAAAAATTTACCATCATTAGCCCATTCCTAACAAAATCCTCAAACTCTAACCTTTACACCCAAATAAACTCAAAGTCAAGCACTAAGTCCCAACAAAATGAATCTAAACTTGACCCAATTATTGGCTAGCCATACTTTCATACTTCCCTCTCCTAAACACAGGGAGTCAAATTAAGTAACCAAATCATTGAGTAGCTCTGCATACCTTCCCTCTACTAACACTTGCAGTTTCCAAGAATCCATAACTAGATCACAAAGCAAAAAGGACTCTGCAAAATTTGGCCATCCCTGTTCCTTGGCTTAGTGCTTATGCCTTATGGTGATGACTATCATAAGAACTCACAGATCCAAGCATGGTGCAGAGGGCAATCTGTAAACTAGGCGTAAGTGTCATCTCAAGGTTCTCTTCTTAATCATCTTAATCAACTCAAAAGTAAGTGAAAAAAAAATCTTTAACTAAAGAGCTACGAAAGACTATAGATTATAAGGAGACGTTTTAATCTTCTATAAAAAAAATAAAGTTAACATAGATATTATATCATAGAGAATGATTCTAAAACTTATTAGAAGATACTACCTAACTAAGAAAGATACAGAAATATGGATTTCCACGGAAAGACTTTTGCTGCTTCATCCTTCCAGTTGAACTAGATCTACATGTATAGTTCACATCAAGATGACATCATTCCTTCTTTGGACATAATTTACTGCCGGTGACACACTCACCCACCCACCAAGTAGTCCTTCAATTGGAGAAGAAATATTGCAAGGATCTTCACACAATGGTGAAAACCAAAATCACTTCATTTGTATTCTCATTCTATGTGCTATTATACACCACAAAAAGACTATTTATAGAAGAGAATGATTAATCCAAGAGTCAAAGGGAAGATGAAGAGTTCTCATCATTGGCATTAGGTGTGAAAAGTAAAGTGCTTGGTGAAACAATAAGATTTTTTATGAAACTTCAAGAAGGGTCGTTAAAGTGAAATATAAAAGGTTAGCATGCATGCATTGACTTACAAAAGGGAAGAGAGAGAGAGAGAGAGAGAGAGAGAGGAGAATTTGTCCTTGCACAAGGAAAAGGAATGAGTTGAAGATAAGTATGTGTGAAGTCAAGAGGAAATGATGTGGAGGTCAATTGGTAATGTGGCAATCAGCAATCGTTAAAAAGAAATTAAAAAATTTATAAAATGAAGGGATTTTTAAGTAGGATTGAGTCATTAGAAATGGCTAACACAAACTCAACATAACTAATATATTATACATACGAATCATATAACATTACATTTGACACATACCTAAAGGTCAACTAAATAAACACCGGTAGGACTTTGGCCGAAATACTCAAGCAAGCCGACCCAACCAAGTGAACAACGTGTGTGAGCTGCGCCCGCCCGAAGGGTCCAAAAACACCCCGAGAAGGGGGGGACAAAACTAATCATGCACACACTCGCACACATGGGCACCGCGCTCGGCTAGCAGGCCAGCAATAATTTTAATGCATCCTATAAACTGCAGTAGCGAAGACTAAAAATGTCGGAAATACAAAATGTTACAGATGTGGAGTCCGAGTGTACAGTTGATTCATCCACTGCTTCTCGTTTCTGTAACCGAAAAAAACCAAAGAAAAAAGGAGATACCCTAGTGTAGCCATGGATGTAGGCAAGGTTGCCGAACCACGTAAATCTCTGTGTTTTCTGAGTTGCTTTCTTATTTTTCCTTCGTTGGCTTTGATCCCTTTGTTCCTAAGAAAAAATTCCTTCAAGAAAAGTCTTCATAAAACTAGTGCATGCTTCTAAATAAAAAAGAGGCATATAATTCTTTTATCTCTGCAACATGCGTGTGATCATTCTAGACAAGTAATTCTTACAACTTCAACATGTTTGATTCCTTAAATAAAGCAATTCCCAGCATAAAGGTTAAGGAAAAAATCCAAGGCTTTCCTCATTTCATCACCCATTAGGGATAGAAATTCATTTCTAACACAAGAAAGTCATTTCCAAAATGATTAATTCCTTGGATAGGAAGAAAGAATCTGATGATGATCATGCCACATAGCCCGTCAGGGACTATTCACGCCGACCACGGGCTCAATGACGATCGAGATGCTCATCTTGAGCGGATCGCCGATCGTAATATTTTTTGTTTTTTGCATTTTTAATTTTCCACTATAATTTTGTTTATTTCGAGAGAGGCAACGAACGGAGAATCATAACCGTTCGGTGCATATCTCCAGTCTATATATACAACAGTAGAGGGGGCTAAAGAGAGGTATTGAAAGTTGAAGAAAAGAAGTCTTGATTTTGATCAACCAGCGCTGAAGCCGAAACTCCTAGGTGCGAAGCCTGGGCTTCCCAACAAACCAGCTTGTTGCCGTTCATTATTCCCCCCTTCCCCTCCAAACCAAGTTTGCTCCCAACCTCTAACCGCCCCCTCGAATACATCCCTTTGACCCTTACCACCTACAACCATCAGACCTCATTCCCTCACCCCACCACCAACCGGCGGCCAAAAAATTACCCCTCCAACCACCGCCCGGCCACCCTACATTCCCCTCACCATATATATCCAAAACAACCTCTCCCCCCTCCAAATCCCCTCCATTTTCAGTCTATGGCGATCACCAGGAAACAATCCTTAACCACCCGCGGCGAACCTTCACCCTCACCCTTCAAGTCCCTTCCATTTTCAGTTTTTCCAGCGATCGTTGAAAACACCTCCGACCACCACCACCACCACCTCCGACCACCTCGGGCCACCACCCCACTACCCCATAACTACTTTAATTACCTCCTTAACTATCCATCTACCTCCACAACTCCCCACTATCCTAAAATTACTCATAAAGTCATAATTACCCATTCTTCCCACTCCCTCCACTGGCCCAATACTCCTCACGTGGAGCCACATTGCAGCCCACAACCGAGCCTCTCCCCCTCACAACAACTGGTCACCCCTCACATCCAACCCCACCTTTCTCACAAACCGATCCCCCCTCCCCCCTCCAACTCACGGGAAACCACCTACTCCAACTGAACCCCTCACCTCCTTGCCCATCCGGTCTCCTAAGCCACGACAACAGCCCCTCTAGTGGAATCACCTCCAACTGACCCCAACACCCATTTATTATCCTAAAGTCGGCTGACCTTCCTCCCTAAGGGCCTCCAACCCCTTGCTGACACCCCCCCCCCTTCTTCCACCTCCGTCCACCCCAATACGTGCATAACAACTCTCTATTCCAGCCCCAGGGTACTCCATTACAACCCTGGCACTTGTTGTCCAGCAAACCAAAGATTCACTAGGAATCTGGAATTCAGAGTCATTACCTGTCCCAACTCCGAAAGATCCTCTCTAAGCCCTCTACTACTACTATCGTGTGAGTTTATGTTATGGCCCCGGACGATCTGCGGTTCCGAGGATTCAAGTACGCCAGAAGGCCTAAAGGAGCGCCGGACAAAGATCGGGCTGAACCATCCGGTTCAGCCCGCAATTAATCAATAAGAGGAGGGAGGGCTGAACCACACCGGTTCAGCCCTCAATGGGGGCCGGCCGGCCCTAGGGAAAAGGGGGCTCCATAAATACCCCTTTTCCCCCCTCTTTGGAGGCATGCATTATCAATTTCAGGTATTCCTTTCTTCTTCCAAAAACCCTAGCCGTCTTTTTGTTTCTAGTTTTCTCTTCGCTTAGAACCCTAGCAGTAGTGTAACATTTGGTATCAGAGCATCCTTCCTGCGACCATGGTGACGCGTACGGAGGCGGAGACAGCGCGTTTGGCCGCCATCGAGGAGAACTATGTTGCGTTGACGAATTCCGTAGCGGCAATCGAAGCAAGCATGAAGAACTCACAACAACATCTGGAAGAACGCCTTGATGAGAAGATGGAGGAGTTGAAATCCCTCCTCTTGCAAAATCTGAAGGGGAAGGCGGTGAACGGCGCGGGATCCGACACAGAGGCGACAAACTTCCCTAACGGAGGAAGTACGGGGTGTGGGAGTCAAGGGGGCGGGCCGACAGGAGAGTCTGGCTCCGGATCCGGCGCGGGACTTCCGCCGGAGGCCGCACGCGGGCCGACGGCCCCATTCCGGGTCGGCGGACTTCCGGGCGGACAGCCAGAGGGCGGCGGCGGGTTCAACGGAGGTTCTGCCCCCCTGGTCGGGCGGCGGAAGTCACGGGAGGCCCCTGGGGGTCCGGCGGTGGGTCGGCTTCGACTTGGGGGTTCGAACAGCCACTGCAGACTCACGGCGGGCTGCTGCGGCAAGGAGGAGGGTTCGGGCAGCCTACGGGACAGCCATGGAGACCATAACACCAAGGATTCGGATTGTTTCGCCCAACCGGGGCAAATGCGGTCCCTCTCGGGGGCGCCACCAGGATTTTTCCGCCCCAACCAGCGAACGCTCCTAACGGAGGATACGGTCCGGCCAATATGGGACCGGGAAGAAATCCGGGGTGGAACCATGGAGGAATTCAAGGAGATTTTGGGCAACCCGGGGTAATGGGACAAGACGGTGGCGGTTTGGGAGGGCCTTATTAGAGACCGTACATGCAGCCCAAACGGACACGGATGAACTTCCCCAAGTTCAGGGGAGGGGACGCTCTGGAGTTAATCCAGAAGACGGAGCTGTTTTTCAAATATCAGGAGATCCCCGAGGCTCAGTGGGTACAACTGGCGGCCTTTCATCTGGAGGAGGACGCATATCAGTGGACGCAATGGTTTTTGCGGGGACGCACTTTTGCCCCGTGGCCGGAGTTCATAGAGGCTTTTTCGGCTCGTTTTGGGCCGCTGGAGTACAAGGACGTGGAGGCTACCCTTCAAAAACTGCGTCAGCGGGGGACCGTCACGGAGTATCGGACGGAGTTCGAACGGTTGGCGAACCGCATCGCGTGGGGCGAGCAGACCTTGCTGAGTTGTTTCATCTCAGGGTTGAAGGACCACTTGCGGGACGAGGTCCACGCCTACTTACCGCGCAGTCTGAGCCATGCCATTAGCATCGCTCGGATACAGGAGGAGCGTTACAACAGACAGCGGAACCGGATGACAACCAGGCCACCCGCGGCTTCCGCGGCGGTACGACGAGAGCAGCCGCCTCCCGTACGGCCTACAGTGACCAGGTTGACATGGCCAGAGATGCAGGCCCGGAGAGAGAAGGGACTGTGCTTTAACTGTGATGAGAAGTACACCAAAGGACACGCTTGTCAGAAGGTTCAGGTGTTTATGTTGCATGAGGAGGATGACGAGGAGGACCATATGGAGGCAGCCGTCGTGGAGGATCTGGATTTGGCAAATCTGGATTTGGCAGAGTTCGGGGTCTCCTTGCAGGCCATGGAGGGATGCGCGGCCCCGGTGACGCTCCGTTTCACAGGCTGGGTGGGCAAGGAGCGAGTGACCATCCTGGTGGATAGTGGGAGTACCCACAATTTCATCAACCCCACAGTTGCTTCGAAGGTGGGACAGGCAATTGACAGAGAGGCAGCTTTCCAGGTGATGGTAGCAGATGGAAGTAAACTAAGGTGCGAGGGGGTGATGAAGAGGGTGGAGATCCGCGTGCAGAGCTATGTGTGCCACACGGATATGTACCTGCTTCCGATTCGGGGTTCGGACATGGTGTTGGGGGTCCAATGGTTACGGCAGTAACAGAGGGTGACCACCGATTGGGTTCGTTTGACGATGGAGTTCACCCAGCAGGGGAAGGATTATTGTCTGCAGGGCATTCGGTCTTCACCTTTGAAGGAGATTTCCTTGAGGAGCTTGCAGCGGTTGGAGGAGCAGGGGTCCCCGATGGCCATGATAGTCGGGGTGGAGGCCTTGGCCCAAGACCCACCAGACATTCCAGAGAGGATACAGGCACTTCTGTCCCAGTTCAGAGATGTGTTCCAAGAACCCCGGGGCCTTCCTGCGCCCAGGTTCAGGGATCACGGCATACAGATGAAGGAAGGGGCTGCTCCCCCAAACGTCCGACCATACCGGTACCCGTACATTCAGAAGGCCGAGATCGAGAAGAGTGTGAAAGAGATGCTGGCAACCGGCATCATACGGCCGAGCACCAGCGCCTTTTCCTCACCCATCATCCTGGTGAAAAAGAAAGACGGGTCTTGGCGTTTCTGCGTGGATTACCGCAACCTGAATGATTCAACGATCAAGGATAAGTTTTCGATACCGATGATAGAAGAGCTCCTGGACGAGCTGCATGGGGCGAGTTTGTTTACCAAGCTGGACCTCCGGTCCGGCTACCACCAGATTCGGATGAAGACGGAAGACGTCCACAAGACCGCGTTTCGCACACACGATGGGCATTACGAGTTCTTAGTGATGCCCTTTGGGCTCTCCAATGCCCCATCGACCTTCCAGGCCGTGATGAATGAGACCTTTCGGCCACTCCTACGGCGATCGGTACTCATTTTCTTCGATGATATATTGATATACAGTCGGTCGTGGGAGGAGCATGTTGAGCACGTGGCACAAGTTCTTACCATTCTGCGGCAGCATCGGTTCTATGCCAAGCTATCGAAGTGCTCGTTTGGACAGTCAGAGGTGGAATATTTGGGGCATCTAGTTTCGGCTCAAGGGGTCAGGGCGGACCCAAAGAAGATAGAGAGCATGGTGGAGTGGCCGCGACCGGCTAACGTGCGAGCACTTCGAGGCTTCCTGGGCCTCACTGGATACTATAGAAGGTTTCGTGAAAGACTATGGTAAGCTGGCACGACCACTTACCCAGCTCCTCCACAAAGAGTCCTTTACTTGGCATGAAGAGGCGGAGCGGGCCTTCTCCGCTCTCAAGGAGGCTATGACGACCACGCCGGTGCTCGCACTACCGGATTTCACCAAGGAGTTCGTAGTGGAGACGGACGCCTCAGGAGTGGGAATTGGGGCGGTTTTGATGCAGGAGGGGCGGTCGTTGGCCTACATCAGCAAGGCTTTGGCACCTCGGACTTTGGGCCTCTCCACGTACGAGAAGGAGATGTTAGCAATTTTACACGCAGTGACTCTGTGGCGCCCATACCTGCTAGGCCACCATTTTAAAGTTCACACCGATCACCAGAGCCTGAAACACTTCTTGGATCAGAGGTTAGCATCCCCTCTCCAGCAGAAGTGGTTGACCAAACTGCTGGGGTATGACTATGAGATCGTGTACAAGCAGGGCAAAGAGAACTTGGTGGCCGATGCCCTATCCCGCCTACCGGAGAGCACGCTCTACCACCTCTCGGTACCGTTGATCGAGTCCTTGGATGACATTCAGAGGGAGATAGCCGCCGACCCAGAGCTCCAACCTATTGTGGAGGCCTTGTCTCAGGGCCAACCCACCCCTCCAGGGTACCAGCTGATTGGCGGACATTTGTATTACCACGGGAGGGTGGTCATCCCCGCTTCGTCCTCTTGGAAGGAGGTCATGTTACAGGAGTTCCACTCGTCCCCGACCGGAGGCCATGCCGGGGTGCTTCGCACATTACAGCGGCTTCGGGCCAATGTCTTTTGGAGGGGGTTACGCAGGGACGCGCAGCGTTTTGTGCAGCAGTGCGATATGTGCCAGCGACAGAAGTATGAGACGTCCTCACCAGCAGGGTTTCTCACGCCCTTGGAGATTCCTCAGCAGATATGGGAGACGGTCACGATGGATTTTATTGAGGGCCTGCCCCGGTCTCAGGGCAAGTCCGTGATCTTGGTCATAGTGGACAAGCTGTCCAAATACGGCCATTTCCTCGCTCTCAGCCACCCTTATACCGCGGAGACCGTTGCCGATCTCTTTGCCCGGGAGGTAGTGCGCCTACATGGTCTCCCGAGCTCCATCATATCGGATCGCGATCCGACCTTCCTCAGCAAATTCTGGCAGGAACTTTTCAGGTTGCAGGGCACCAGGTTACGCATGAGCACGGCAAACCATCCGCAGACAGATGGCCAGACAGAGGTGCTGAACCGGGGGGTCGAGACGTATCTTCGTTGTTTCGTCATGGATGAGCCTCGCACGTGGACTCGATGGTTACACTGGGCGGAGTACTGCTACAATACTTCGTATCACACGGCCAGTCGGATCACTCCGTTCGAGGTTGTCTACGGGCGCTCACCACCCACTCTGCGGTCGTATGAACCGGGCAGCACAGCGCTGCCGGCCGTGGATCGGGCTTTACGCGGCCGGGATCAGACTTTGGCTCTCTTGCGGGACAATCTCCGGGTTGCACAGGACCGGATGAAGTTGCAGGCCGATAAGCACCAGACGGAGCGGACCTTTCAGGTTGGGGACGAGGTCTTCCTCCGTCTCCAGCCTTACAGACAGCTTTCAGTTGCTCGCCGATCCAATCAGAAGCTAGCCCCACGCTTCTATGGGCCGTTTCGCATCACTCGACGGGTGGGGCCGGTCGCATACACGCTTGCCCTTCCTGAGGGCTCTCGCATCCATCCCACCTTCCATGTGTCATTGCTGAAGAAGAAGCTGGGGGCGGCAGCCACAGTGCTTCCCTCTCTGCCCGAGGCTACTACGACGGGGGAGCTGCGCCCCAGCCCCGAGGATATCTTGCTGTCCAGATGGAAGAAACATGGCACGGAGTACCGTTCAGAGATTTTGGTCAAGTGGAAGGATCTCTCAGAGGCCCACAACACGTGGGTGGACTTCTTGGAGTTCCGGGAGTTATTTCCCGACTTCAAGCTTGAGGACAAGCTGCCTTCTTGATGGGGAGGGGAATGTTATGGCCCCGGACGATCTGCGGTTCCGAGGATTCAAGTACGCCAGAAGACCTAAAGGAGCGCAGGACAAAGACCGGGCTGAACCATCCGGTTCAGCCTGCAATTAATCAATAAGAGGAGGGAGGGCTGAACCACACCGGTTCAGCCCTCAATGGGGGCCGGCCGGCCCTAGGGAAAAGGGGGCTCCATAAATACCCCTTTCCCCCTCTTTGGAGGCATGCATTATCAATTTCAGGTATTCCTTTCTTCTTCCACAAACCCTAGCCGTCTTTTTGTTTCTAGTTTTCTCTTCGCTTAGAACCCGTAGCAGTAGTGTAACAGTTTATTTGTTTTGAAGTCAATTCTTAGTGTTGAATTAAGTATTTATTTCCTATTCAAAAATTATATCTTTTATAATAGTTGTTTCAAACTTTTGAATCTTTATAGTTTTCATTTACTTTGTCATTTGAATTTGAGTACTCTTACATATATACGATGTCTCGTGTTTCCTTGTTTGCTTGTTTTATCTATTGCGACTCATTAAGCATTTTGATTTATAAACAAAAAATTATAAAAAGTTCGATCTATTGCTGGAAAGTGTGTTTGCAAATAGAAATACGGTTACCCCTCTACTCCTCTAGGACCTTACCCCGCATCAGAATCAAAGGGGAGTATTAGAACTAAAGTATTTTGTTATTTCGAAGTTATTTGCAGTCACACAACCTTCAACCTGTCTGTTTGCATTTGCCTCTGGAACAATTGGTGCCACTGTGGCAAAATCCTCTAACTAATTGTGCTAATTTTACCCCAATCACTGATAACACATGCTCTGTTTAGCATACAACAACAACACTCAAGCCTTTATCCCACTATAGTGAGGTCGACTATATGGATCCTTTGTCGTCATTGTGCCCTATCTTTTGTCACAATCTCACTAATACCTAAGTACATCATGTCTTTCCTTATAGTTTCATTCCAAGTCTTTATTGGTCTACCCCTACCTCGTTTAACATGCCTAGTGACTAGACTCTCACAACACCTAACAGGTGCTCTAATGGTCTCCTTTGTACGTGTCCAAACCATCTTAGTCGAGCTTCTCGCATCTTCTCTGCAATTGGTGCTACTCCTGTCTTATCCCTGATACATTCATTCCTAGTTTTATCCAGTTTCGTGTGTCCACACATCCACCTAAGCATTCTTATCTCCGCAACTCCCATTTTTTGCTCATGTACACAATTCACTGTCCAAAACTCAGAACCATAGAGCATCGCGGGTCAAATTGCAGTACGGTAAAACTTGACCTTAAGTTTTAGTGGTACTTTACAATCACATAAGAACCCTGACGCGCCTCTCCACATCAACCAACCCACTTGGATTATGTGTCACATCTTTATCAATACCTCCGTCCTTTTGAACTATCGATCCAAGATATTTAAAACACTCACTATGGATTCTATGCTTAGCATAATAATTTTAAATTATTCTAATAAATTATCAAAATTTAAATTTTCACCATTAATAAGTCTTAACTAACCTAATTAATAATAACTGTTAAAGATAAAATAAATAAGCCCATTAGGAGTGGCCCATGTGTATTGGCCTATGTATAGTTTATTTAGTCCCACATTGTAAATGTAGAAGTTTCTCCCTCATTCTCTCTCTATATAAGTGTATGTACTCTTATTCTTTGCAATACAATAATATTCAGGATAATTTTCTCTCTCTTGTGTCTCTCTTTCTACATGGTATCAGAGGAAATCGTCCCTTCCTGCGTTCTCTGGTTTCTATCTGCCACTTCAACTCGCCTGCGGACTGCTTCCTTTCTGCGGACTGCCTGATCCTACCCGCCCTTCTCTCTAACCGCCGTATCCGCCTGGCTATTGCGGACTGCCTGTTCTAACCCGCTTCCTCTTCTCTCTGTGGTTCCACCTTCCTTCCCTGGGCTTCTTATAGCCTTCTCTCTCTGACTCGTGGGGTCCACGAGCTATTGCCTTCTCGCCGCGACGTGCTTCAAGTCGCCGCGACCTGCTTTAAGTCGTCGCGCCCTGCTTCAAGTGGTCGCGACCCGCTCTTCCTTGCCTCTTGCCCCTTCTCGCCGCGACCTGCTTCTCATCACCACGCCCTCCTTCACGTCGCCGCGACCTGCTTCAAGTTGTTGCGACCAGCTTCAAGTCGACAGCGACCTGCTCTTCCTAGCTCATTTCTCCTTCTCGCTACGGTCTGCTTCAGGTCGCCGCGACCTGTTCTTTTCCCTAGCTCTCTGCGGTCTGCCCCGGATTGCCTTCCCTGCCTAGCTCTTCTCGCTCGCGACATTCTGGTCAGATCGTTGTGGACTGCTACAAGTAGCTCGCCTTGCTTCTCCCTTGCGAGCTCCTGCTATAGTCCGCCGCTCGTTCTACTCGCGGTCTGCTCTGTGTTGCTTCTGTCCGCTGCTCTCAACTGCTAGCCGTCCGGCCTATTCCTGCTATCCGTCATGGCATCCAGTGACTCAACAGTGGCTACCCCTTCTCTGCCCGCCCGTGTTGTTGCCCTGCCTCCCGAGGTTCGCGATGAAATTCACATCACCAATATCTCTCTCGGTGGAAAGGCCAACTTTGTCGAATGGGTTCATTCCGTTCGTCGTGTTCTACAGACAAAGGGTTTGCTCGCTCACCTTACTCGGGCCAAACCTGTTGACCCTTCGATGACTGGCTTCACGATGACGGTTGGGTCCAATCTTGGATGCTTAACTCTATGAACACAGAGCCTTACTGCATAACAATGTATTGCGAAATGGCTAAGGAAATGTGGGATGAATTGCACTCTCTATACTCTAGCAAGGATAGCTTACAACACCTTTTTGACATTATCTCCGCTCTTCAATCACTGGATCCTGGAACCACCGACGACTTAACTTCCTTTGTTGCCAAGGCCAAGGACCCTGGTCGAGGCCTGGATACAACACCAACCTCCCTCTGCAGACCTTGCTACTCAACGGGCACAGAAGGAGGTTGTTAGGATCACTATGTTGATGGCCCGTATTCCTAGTCATCTTCACAGCGTCCGGGCCCAGATTCTCTCCTCTTATACTATACCCTCTTTGTCTGATGTTTGCTCAATGGTGCTCAAAGTTACACCACCTCTCGAGGTTCCAGCCAGTTTCTCTCCAGCTCTGCTCCAAGCAGCCTTTACTCCCTACTCATGCTCCCTCTGACCGAGGCTCTTCTACTCGGGGAGGCCGTTTCACGTCTCGTGGTTGGGGACGTGCTGGGCGCTCTACTCTCAAGTGTACCTACTGTGGTCGTGATGAACACCTTGAAACTACCTGCTATCGCAAACATGGTTTGCCTCCTCATCTTACTGCTACTACTGTTGTTGCTCCTACAGGTCCCTCTTCCATCGAGCCCCCTTCGACTGCTCAGAAGGATATCAATGACCTCCGCCTACAGATACTGCAGCTCCAAGGCGCGGTCAACTGTTCCTCTGGCTCGGTTGCTTCTTTCTCTACTGAAGGTATCTCTTGTCTCTCCTACAACTCTCAATGGATCTTAAATTCTGGAGCCACCCATCACATTACTTCTCAAGAATCTCCTCAGTACATACACACTGAGTATCCCAAGTTTATCACTGTGGCAAATGGTGACACTACTCCGGTGTCTGGAGTTGCTGATCTACAACTTACTCCTACTCTCTCATTAACCTCGGTCTTTCATGTTCCGGGATCTCCCTTCAACCTACTGTCTGTTAGTAGGCTTGCTCACGATCTTGATTGCTGTCTAATCTTTTCTCCCTCTTCTTTTTTCATGCAGAATCGTCGAACATGGACTATCATTGGTAGAGGACGGTTGTCAAACGGGCTTTATTTCCTAGATGTTCATCCCACTTCCCTCTCCTGTTCCCTCCATCAATTGGCATCGTCTTCTTGGTCATGCCGCTCTTCAGATTCTCAAGAAGACTCTTCCTGATGTCTCTTTACAGAATTTTTTTTGTGAATCATGTATCTTTGGTAAGCAGCATCGTGTTTCTTTCCCCCCTGCATGTCATCGGAGTAGTACTCTGTTCTCTTTAGTTCATTCTGATATCTGGGGTCCTTATGGAGTTCCCAGTATTTTTGATTATCGGTACTTTGTAACCTTTATTGATGACTATTCACACCTCACATGGCTTTATCTACTTCGTGCTCGTGCTGAACTGACTTCTGTCTTTCGTGTCTTTATTGTTGAAATATGTACGAAATTTTCTACTACAGTACAAACGATTCGCACTGACAATGCTCGTAAATATACTGGTTCGCAGCTTCTCAAATTTATGCACTGAATTTGGGATAATCCATCAAACCTCGTGTGCGTACACCCCCCAATAAAACGGTGTGGCCGAGCGGAAGAATCTCCATCTTCTTGATGTCACTCGGTCAATCATGCTACAAATGAAGGTTCCCGCCGAATATTGGAACTTTGCAGTCTCTATTGCTTGCTATTTCATTAATCGCATGCCCTCCTCCATGCTTAACTTTGCTTCTCAGTTCGGTCTCCTATTTCCTTCCAATTCCCCATTCTCTCTCACGTCTCATACATTTGGTTGCACATGCAATGTTCACTCTCTCGGACCACCGAGTGACAAACTTGCCGCTCGCGTCACCAAATATATCTTTGTTGGCTACTCTCGTACTCAAAAGGAGTATGTTTGTTACTCTCCCATAGTCAACAAGGTACTCGTATCTGCTGATGTTACCTTTAATGAAGATAAAAGTTTTTTCTCCCACAACTCCGCTATATCACCTCAGTCCACTATTCCTCGTCCGGCTGTCCCCGTCACATCTCTGCCTCCCATATCTTTCCCTCCTCCAGTGACAACCTCACCACCTCTCCCTCCTCCTCCACCTCATCGTGTCTACACTCGACGCTCATCCCGGATAGCAGCCCGACAACAGCTCTCTTCTACCGATGATCTTCTGCGCACTGGCGATCAAGCACCCCCCTCTACGGCTCATCCCATGGAAAACTATGTCTCCCTCCATCGCTTCTCTCCACATCTTCGCACTTTTGCCCTCTCTCTCTCCACTATTTCCCTTCCTAACTCTTTGCGGGAAGCTCTACAACATCTTGGATGGCATGCGGCCATGGACGAAGAGATGACAGCTCTATGGGCTAACCAAACTTGGGAACCTTGTTCCTCTCCCTCCTGATCAGTAGTCTTGTGTTAGCTGCAAATGGGTCTTTACAATCAAACATGCTCCTGATGGCACAGTTAATCGTCTCAAAGCTCGTCTTGTGGCCAGAGGCTTCACTCAGCAACATGGCCTCGACTATGACGAAACCTTCTCTCTGGTGGCAAAACTGAATACTGTTCAGGTTCTGATCTCTCTTGCTGTGCACCACCAATGGCCCCTTCATCAAATGGACATCAAAAATTGTCTTTCTCAATGACGATCTCCAAGAGACTGTGTATATGCACCAACCACCTGGGTTTGAGACCACGGGGGAGTCTCGTGTATGTCATTTCAGGAAGTCTATATATGGTCTCAAACAATCCCCTCGCGCCTGGTTTAATAAGTTCAGTAAAGTGGTTTGCGAGATGGGATTCACTCGGAGCTCTGCTGATTTCTCTCTTTTTACTCGTCATCAAGCAACAGAGACTGTTCTTCTTGTCTATGTGGATGACATTTCTGATCACGGGCAACGACACCACCGGGATCCAAAATATCAAACAACATCTGAACTCCGTCTTTCAGACAAAAGATCTGGGTAATCTGCAATACTTTCTTGGACTTGAGGTTGCAAGAAGACCCGATGGTATGGTCCTATCTCAACGGAAGTATTGCATTGATCTTCTACAAAGTGCGGGCTATTCTGGATACAAACCTACAGACACTTCGATGGATATGAATCATAAGTTGTCTGCACATGACTCTGGGAATGACCCTGTTCTTACCAATCCAGAGTACTATCGACGCTTAGTGGGAAACTAATCTACCTCACAGTTACACGATCTAATATCTCATTTGTTGTTGGAGTTGTAAGTCGATTCATGCATACTCCTCGGACCTCTCATCTTTAAGCCGTCGAGCGGATTCTCAGATATTTAAAGAAGACTCTTGGATAAGGACTTGTTTATAAACCATCGACTTCCTTATCTCTTGTTGAGTACTCTGATGCTGACTACGCAGGGTCTCTAGATGATAGACGCTCCACAACTGGTTTTTGCACCTACCTCAGTGGACATCTTATTACCTGGCGTAGCAAGAAATAAACTACTATTGCTCGCTCATCAGCTGAGGCTGAGTACCGTGCTATGGCGGCGATCGTATCTGAGGTCACCTGGCTTGAGGGTCTCCTCAGTAATATGGGTCTCAAACTCTCCTCTCCTGCTACTCTGCTTTGTGACAGTCAAGCAGCCATACGTATTGCCAAGAATCCGGTGTTTCATGAGCGCACAAAGCATATCGAAGTTGACTGTCACTTCATTCGGGAAAAGGTTCAATCAAAGAAGATAGTATTGGAACATATCTCGGCATCCAGTCAAGTTGCTGATATTTTCACAAAAGCTCTCTCTCGGACTTTGTACTATCAGTTCTTATCCAAGCTTGGGGCTTATGACTTGTACGCTCCAGCTTGAGGGAGAGTGTTAAAGATAAAATAAATAACCCCATTAGGAGTGACTCATGTGTAATGGCCCATGTATAATTTATTTAGTCTCACATTGTAAATATAGAAGTCTCTCCCTCTTTCTCCCTCTATATAAGTGTATGTACACTTATTCTTTGCAATACAATAATATTCAGGGTGATTTTCTCTCTCCTGCGTCTCTCTTTCTACAATAACAACTACAATGGAATGGTGAAGAAAAATTAATAGCTACTAGTCATTGGAAAATTGTCCTAAGAACTTATTTGTAATATTATCTAAGATCATCTTTAGGCTCGATTATGTGTGTTAGGGTGCTTATAAATGATTCATGCATATTCCTAAACTAAAAAATAATGCTATAAAATTAAAATAACATTTTCTTAATTTGGGAGTTCATCCTTAGTTGGGGAAGAGAATCGAAGGGGGACTAGAGTTGGACTAGTAGCACATGCAATCAAACTTATGTTCAACCTAAGAACTTAAATTCATGAGTCAGGTTTAATCACATTGTACTTATACAACAACAAATGTTTCATCTATTTGATGTAACGTTAAATCAAAATTTTATCGTTCATTAACAATTTACCCTCAAGCATAAGCAATTTATATCGGCTATCAATACCCTTCAACTATAAAACTCTTTCAGCATCATAGAGTATTATACACCAAAAACATACTCAACCACACGAGCCGTCATGGGAATCACTTTTGAATGTTGCTCGGCTATGGTTGAAGGTGCCAAGACTCACATGATTCATTAGCATCGCAAAATCATAGTCAAACCATGAACTCTAATTTGTTAGTGAGCGAAAAAAATGAGGGCGAAAGTTGGATCGTACGCACAAGCAGTCAAACTCATATTCAACTGAATAGCTCAAGTGCATGAGTGAGGATCAATCACATAGTGTTTGAGTCAAGATCTCGACCCACAAGGAGTCAATGTCCCAACTCACAAATTTCGGGCTATAGTATGACCGAAGGTCTACTAGTTAGCAAGTGACCACAAAAACAAGAGACAAAGAATACAAAAGTCTATTTCATCACTTGACGAGGTCGTTGTGTTACATTATGGAGGTCCCGCCATATAACCCGGAAGTGTATAGGAACTCCCCTCCCAAATCAAATGTTGTGAGAGTTCGGGGGAATGCAAACGAGGTTGTCAAATCTTCAAATTGTTAGGAAATACGAGATCCAAAGAACACGCAAGAAATCGCAGAAAATGTTGAATTTTCTCAAGAAACTCAGCAAGATAGTCTAAACATCAAATTAATATCTTCAGAACTATCCAGATCACAACTTGACCAAGCGAAAACCAGGAAGTAACTCAATCAACCAGATGCAAAGACAGAGACAAGCAGATCATGTATATATCAATCTTCTTTACAGAGCGAGGTATACATGGCAGACATGAATTCGCCAATACACCAGGGAAAACAGAAAAAAATACAAGCATAAATTCGGGCAGACAGAACACTAGAGACCGCCGAGACCGCCGAGACCGTCTGTCCGCAGAAGTCGCAGAGACCGCCCGAACTGCTGCTGAAGCGGAACTGGAGAACAGATCCCCTAACCGCCGAGTCCGGCGGACAGGTTATTGAACTTGGAAAATTGAAGCAAAGAGAAAATTGGTAAGCCGCCAAAAACAGTCTGCAAACTTCACTGAGCCTGACCGAAGTCAAAACCAAACTCCTGGCTTCACAGTACTAGCCGCGCCACCTACAAACAGCAACCAGTTAAATCTGCTCAAACCGCGCGGATAGGAAAACCGAGTCCGCAGCACTTAATCTGAGTTCAACTTAATGTTCACTCCGTTACAAATGAAGCGTTGGGGGGTCCTATTTATAGGCGGGGTGAGGAGTGTGTTCACCGCCTTATGAGATAGGTTAACCGCCCCTTGATCTCAGCTAGCACCGCAAGTCCGCCGAGTCCGCATTGTCCGCAATACCAATGTCGGACTTGCGAACAGTCAGCCAAGCAGACCTGCTAGCCAAAGGCCAGCCCGCACATAGCAGTCCGCCCAGTCCACAAGGACAAGGCCGAACAATAACCGAAACCGTCAAGTACCAAGGCAAGATGACAGTCCACACAGAGTAGCGGACACTGCATCAATCCGCAAGCACAAGTCCACGACCAACAGGCAAACCGCCCGGACTCAGCGGACTCAGCGGACTCAGCGGACTCTGCGAACACCGAAGCATATCGCAACCTGTCCACGACCAACAAGTAGACCGCCCGGTCACAGCGGACAATGCGGACACCCTGAACACAGCATCAGCCCGCAGCACAAGTCCACGACCAACAGGCAGATCGTCCGGTCAACAGCGGACTATGCGGACACCCTGGACTTGTCAGAGTGTGACCAAGTCCAGCAACCTGCCAAACATATGACGCGAGCTCAGCGGACACCAAGTCAGATCGCCAGCTCTAAGGCCAGCCCACCACAAGGAATACAGCTCACCACCGCAACTCAAGACCAGACCACTGTCGATCTCGCGGACTCCATAACAACAGTCCGCGCAGTCCGCAAAGACCGCGGACTCCAACCTGCAAACCGCCAACAACAACCAACTGCCGAACTCATACTCAGTCCGCGCAGTCCGCGGATGTCAACCCGCACAGCAGCTACCAGAACTCCACAGGTCGCCAACACCAGACCGTCAGACTGCAACATCAGTCTGCGCGGTCAGTCCGCCCAGGCCGCCCGGACTGCCCGATGACCCGCTTACACTTCACAAATTTCAACACTCTCCCTTGAAGTGAGAAGTGGTGATCAACCCCAGTAGTCCTCAAAGTCGCTGGAAAGGCCCCTTCGACAACGGCTTCGTGAAGATGTCAGCAAGGTTATCTTCACTCCGAACATGTCCGACCACAAGAGATCCCTCCAACACATTCTCCCTTATGAAGCGGTGCTCGATCTCAACATGCTTGGTCCTTGCGTGACAAACTGGATTGTTCACCAGTTTGAGAGCACTCTCATTATCTCCTCGGAGCAAAGTAGAACCTTGCACTTCCTCATGGACGTCCTCTACTAGTCTCCTCAGCCAGATGGCTTCTCGAGCAGCCAAGGCCGAAGTCTTATACTCTGCTTCCGTAGTAGAGACGGACACCGAGTCCTGCTTCTTGCTACACCACGAGATGCTCGCTGATCCACGAGTGAACACATAACCAGAAGTTGACCTTCGATCATCCGAATCACCACCATAATCAGCATCCGTGTATCCTAGCAAAGAAAAGTCTGAGTCCCTTCTACAAAGGAGTCCCATATCAGAAGTTGTCTTGACATACTTCAAGATATTCTTTGCCGCTACCAGGTGAGACTTCTTTGGCTCTACCATAAACCGACTTACTCGACCAACAGCGTAAGCAATGTCTGGTCTCGTAATCGTCAAGTAGATCAAGCTCCCTACAAGAGCTCTGAACACCAAAGGATCAGGAAGAATCCTTCCTTCATCTCGCTGAAGCTTCAGCCCTTGATTCAAAGGAGTAGAGCAAACCTTTCCTTCACTCATGCCGAAACGGTTCACAATGCGATCAACATAACCTTTCTGGCAGATGAGTATCCCGCTCTCCTTCCTCTGTACTTCGAGACCAAGAAAGTGATGAAGCTCTCTCAAGTCTTTCATCTCGAAGCGAATAGCAAGCTCAGCCCTGAGCCTAGCTACTTCCTCCTCTGAATTCCCCGTGATGATCATGTCATCAACATACAGCAGGACCAGGACCTGAAGCTCCCCCCTCTTTTTGATGAAGAAGCTAGAATCTGAGTTAGAAGCAAGGTATCCGCAGAATTGAAGGTATTCTACTATCTTCTCATACCAAGCTCTTTGAGCTTGCTTCAACCCGTAGAGAGCCTTCCTGAGCTTGCAGACGTAGTCCGGATGAACTTCAGAAACAAATTCAAGCGGCTGATCCATGAAGATGTCCTTGTCAATCTCTCTGTAAAGAAAGGCGTTCTTTACATCAAGCTACCACATTCTCCATCCTTGGCAAGCAGCCAATGCGATCACCACCTGAACCGAAGTCATCTTTGCAACAGGACTAAATGTCTCCTCATAGTCCTCTCCATACTGCTGTGAGAATCCTCGAGCAACAAGGAGAGCTTTGTACCTTTCAATGCTCCCATCAGCCTTCTTCTTCAACTTGTACACCCACTTGCAAGTCACTAGAGTACTGTCATCAACCCTGGGCACAAGGTCCCAGGTTTCATTCTTCTTGAGAGCAGTCATCTCCTCTCCCATGACATCTTCCCACTCCTTGACTCCATTAGCCTCGTTGAAGCTTGAAGGTTCTCGCTCATCAAGAGGACCTGCAAAGAAACATGATACATAACTCACTGTATTTCCTTCGCAGTAGCGAGATGGAGGCTTGATGACCATATTTGATCTCCGAAGAGGCTGCTCCTTGCTCACCACCTCCGCTATTTCTTCAGGCTCAGCTTCATTCTCAGGCAGAAGCTGAGCAATGCTCCCCCTATTTCTTGACTCAGAAGCTTCTACCGCAGAGCTTGAAGTAAAAGGAGTTGTTGGTGAAACATCAAGCTCCTCTTGAAGAACTTCAGTAACCACCTGCTCTTCATCAACCTTGCTCTCTGGTAGATCAACCGAGCTTCCTCCATACGACGTCAGTTCATCAAAACCACGTCTCTTGATACAACAAACTTCTTTGTCGCAGGATCCATGCACTTCCATCCCTTCTTCCGCTCATCATAGCCTACAAAGACAAACTTCTTTGTCTTTGCATCAAGCTTTGTCCTTAAGGCATCCAGGATATGCACATAGTAAGTTGAACCAAACACCCGAAGGTGTTCAAGGCTTGGCTTCTCCTTGAACATCATCTCGACAGGAGACTTCATGTTGATCGGGATGAGAGACATCTGGTTGATGATATAAGCTGCACAAGGCATTCTCTCCGCCCAAAAAGACCTTGAGATACTCTTGGCATGAAGCCAGCATTTGCAGGTCTCCGTCAGATGACGGATCTTCCTCTTCGCTACTCCATTTTGTTGTGGAGTGTGAGCACAAGTAAGCTCTCTCTGGGTCTCGTGCTTCCTGCAAAAATTAGAAAACTCGGAGGAGAGAAATTCTCCGTCGTTATCAGTTCTAAACTTCTTGATCCGCAGATTAAGCCGACCCTCTACCAGCTCCTTGAACTCCACAAACAACTGGAAAGCAGCTGACTTCTCCTTCATAAAATACACTAAAGTGTACCTTGAGTAGTCATCAATCAAAACCAGCATGTATCTGCTCCCACCAAGGCTAGCAGTAGCGGTTGGTCTCATCAAGTCACCATGGATACACTCCAGTGGTTTCTTGCACCTTGTTTGAGATTTATCAAACGGAAGACGATGAGTCTTGCCGAACTGACAACCTGCACAAACGTGACCATCGCCAAAGGATGACAGCTTAGGCAAGCCTTTCACAAGGCTCCTGCTTGTCATAGCTTTCAGCTTATTCATCCCTACATGCCCCAACCTCTCATTCCAAATAGCCGCGCTATCGTTAGCCCTCATACGATCAGCATAGGAGCTTGTTGCAAGAACAAACAAGTCATTTGCTCTCTTTCCAACGTGAGCAACATCAGCTTTAACCGCTGATACGTTGCGGAGAAACTTCACTTCTGTTTTATCAAACAGAACCTGATATCTTGCATCTACTGCGTTGGTTACCGAGAAAAGATTCTTCTTCATGCCCGGTACGTGATAGACACTCCTTAATGTGAGTGGACCCTGATCACTACCCACAGACACTACACCCTCCTTCTCTACAGTATGAACAGTATTATCAGCAGTAATGATGACTTCGTTACCTGAGTAAGTTTGCAGCGAGGAGAACTTCGACTTGTCTCCGGTGAAGTGATGACCACACCCGGAGTCCACGATCCAGTCGTCTTCAAAGTCGATGGCTGATAAGGCACGGACACAAGTGCCCGTCATGAAGGCTCCACCCCAGCCAGCTTCCTCAGTACTAGAGCAAGCTTACACCTTACCTGCAGCATGCCCAGGCTGCAGCTTGATCTTACAGTCACGCTTGAAGTGACCCGGCTGATGACACATGTAGCACTTCAAATTTTTCTTCCAATACTTCTTAGGAGCAGAACTCCTCTCTTGCTGATTAGAGGTTGAATGCACATCTTCAGCCGCGGTCTTCTTCCCATCTCTTTTTCTTCTCAGTAAATAGAGCTTCACTGCCACCATCAGAAATAGTAACTTCAGCCATCTGCTTGGCCAAATTTTCCTGCGAAGCAAGCAGGTTCTCAAGTTCAAGCAAAGATGGTTGAGTTGCCCAGCCTTGAACTGAAGTAACAAAGGTCACATACTCCTTCCGCAAGTTGCGGATTATGTGTCTTTTCAGCTTAGCCTCAGAGATAGGATCATCAGGATCAAGCGCTGATAGCTCAGCACACAAGCTCTTCATTTTCAAGAAGTATTTTGAGATGGAGAGGTCTCCTTGAGTTGCTTTAGCCAACTCATTCTCCAGGAACTGTAGCCTAGCTATATTCTTCCTGTTGAACAACCCATCAAGGGAAGTTCAAATTTCAGAAGCAGATTCACATTCAATGATGTGATCAAACAACTCTAGTGAGACTGCCCATTTGAGATTAAACTCTGCCTTTTTATTAGTCTTCCTCCAAACTCTCACCTGCTCAGCAGTTCCAAACTCAGCTGTAATTTCCACCTGGTCATCACCACCGACAACCTCCCACAGCTCCTCGCCCAGAAGATAGCTTTTCATGCACGACTTTCACTTCTTGAAGTTAGTCGGCGTCAAAAGCTCAATTCCCAGACCCTTTGCATAACCCCCGTCCATTACAAAAAATCTGATTAAGTTCCCAGAAGCACAAAGCACAATCAAACGTTGATCACCACTCAAGCAACTGAACCTCCCTTGATACCATGTTGAATTTTCTCAAAAAGCTCAGCAAGATAGTCTAAACACCAAATTAATATCTTCAGAACTATCCAGATCACAACTTGACCAAACGAAAACCAGGAAGTAACTCAATCAACCAGATGCAAAGACAGAGACAAGCAGATTATGTATATATCAATCTTCTTTACAGAGCGAGGTATAAATGACGAGATATGATTTCGTCAGTACACTAGGGAAAGCAGAAAAAAATACAAGCATCAATTCAGGCAGACAGAACACTGGAGACCGCCGAGACCGTCTGTCCGCAGAAGTCGCAGAGACCGCCCGAACTACTGCTGAAGCCGAACTGGAGAACAAATCCCCTAACCGCTGAGTCCGGCGGACAGGTTATTGAACTTGAAAAATTGAAGCAGAGAGAAAACTGGTAAGCCGTCGAAAACAGTCTGCAAATTTCACTGAGCCTGACCGAAGTCAAAACCAAACTCTTGGCTTCACAGTACTAGCCGCGCCACCTGCAAACAGCAACCAGTTAAATCTGCTCAAACCGCGCGGATAGGAAAACCGAGTCCGCAGCACTTAATCTGAGTTTAACTTAATGTTCACTCCGTTACAAATGAAGCGTCGGGGGGTCCTATTTATAGGCGGGGTGAGAAGTGTGTTCACCGCCCTATGAGATAGGCTAACCGCCCCTTGATCTCAGCTAGCACCGCCAGTCCGCCGAGTCCGCATTGTCCGCAATACCAATGTCGGACTCGGGAACAGTCCGTCAAGCAGACCTGCTAGCCAAAGGCCAGCCCGCACATAGCAGTCCGCCCAGTCCGCAAGGACAAGACCGGACAACCACCGAAACCGTCAAGTACTAAGGCAAGATGACAGTCCGCACAGAGTAGCGGACACTGCATCAATCCGCAAGCACAAGTCCACGACCAACAGGCAAATCGCCCGGCCACAGCGGACTCAGTGGACTCTGCGAATACCGTAGCATATCGCAACCTGTCCACGACCAACAGGCAGACCGCCCGGTCACAACGGACAATGCGGACACCCTGAACACAGCACTAGCCCGCAGCACAAGTCTACGACCAACAGGCAGATCGCCCGGTCAACAGCGGACTATGCGGACACCCTGGACTTGTCAGAGTGTGACCAAGTCCAGCAACCTGCCAAACATATGGCGCGAGCTCAGCGGAAACCAAGTCAGATCGCCAGCTCCAAGGCCAGCCCACCACAAGGAATGCGGCTCACCACCGCAACTCAAGACCAGACCACTGCCGATCTCGCGGACTCTATAACAACAGTCCGCGCAGTCCGCAAAGACCGCGGACTCCAACCTGCAAACCGCCAACAGCAACCAACTACCAAACTCATACTCAGTCCGCGCAGTCCGCGGATGTCAACCCGCACAGCTGCCACCAGAACTCCACAGGTCGCCAACACCAGACCGTCAGACTGCAACATCAGTCCGCGCAGTCAGTCCGCCCAAGCCGCCCGGACTGCCCGATCACCAGCTTACACTTCATAAATTTCAACAGAAAAACAAAAAAGCAAAAACACAAAAGGATTTAACGTGGAAAAACCCAAAGATCGGGGAAAAAACCACAACCACCCGCGCCCAGAAAATCCACTATGAAAAGAGATCAAGAGTACAACGCTTCTATTCCGCCGCTCCTTCTCTTCAGTTTTCACATACGCGTATTCAATCCTAGGCCGAAACAGACCTTTCAGGACGCCAAGTTGTCGCCGAGATGAACAGTACAGGTTGCCGAGCAAATCCGCTGAGGCCATCGAGTTGATATGTTGGTCATTTTCTCCACATATATTTCTGATCTCCATGGATACAGATCATACACACGGTATTTCTGGGGAAGAAAATATATGCTACCACTCTTTCACTAATCAGTCATGAGCGTTCAAAGGAAGCTACAACTTCAATATAAATAACAGAAACTAAACGCATAGGAAACGATAACATCCAAATCAAATGTATTCTACAAACACTTGTCTAAAAAGCTGTCACTCCTCGCTTTCTAAGTTCTAACCCAAAACACAAGTAAAATTTCCCCTATTTCATCGCAGTAGTAGCTATGCAATCTCTCAAACACTTTGTCTAAGAGATAGCAGCGGAGATGTTAAAACCACTAGAAAATGAGAAGATTCACCGAAGAAGAGACGATGCGAGGAGTTCTTGTTACCTACTTGGAGGCGGCGAAGTGTGGAAGCTGTAGGCGAGCCTTGAAATCTTATGCTCCTCCGTCCTCTCCGCAAACCTTGCTCCAAATCCGGAGCCGTCTCTATCTCAGTACGTCGGCGACCCCAATTTTAGGCAGAGGCTCCCGAATCCCGATTAGAGATTGATCGCCATATACAAACACGGCGAGAAACCCAAGATTACAATATATATATTTTTATTATAATAAAAAGCAAAAAGGTGTCTCTTCGCCTCCGGCGGCCCTTGCGAGGGGATCCGGATCGCCCATTTTATGGTGGAGTTCGATCCAACGCGCTTGAGCGATTCATATCGCCAATCCTACGACCAGATGAATTCAGACAAAAAATAAACAGTAAAAAATAATGCAAATAATTATAAAAAAAACGCGCGAGATGGATCGAACTCCACCCTGGAGTTATCCGTACGAACTCCAGGAGATCCAAATCTCATCGGAGGACTCACTCCGCAAGTAGATTTTAACGGTTTATCCATTGTTATGAACCACGTGAACGCCTGGTCTCACCTTAGGCACGTGGCGCCACCATAATATCATTCGTTATTACATAAAAGTGGATCAAGTTTTTTAGGTGGGCATTAAGGAATAACAATTTAACCCCTATGTTCATGACCGCCGGGTCCGCCACCATAATGCCAAACGGAGTCTAAGTAATGGCACGGCGATGGCTGTCGTAAAGGAGGTAATCATGAATCATTTCAACCTCATCTAAAAAATTTTATGCATTTTATTCTAAAAAATAATTTATTTTCTTCATAGTGGTCATAACATTTGTCTTGTCAAACATGCATTGATAATGACGTATTTAATCGAATTCACCGGGGCAAATAACCGGTGCCAAATGACGCCCTCATCCACTTTTTAAGTTCAAAATTGATTTTGTCAAACGTACATTTTATGATGGTGGTGTTTTTCTCCAAACTCATCCGAGCAAATAAGTCCTGCCAAACGGAGCAAATAAGGCTCCATTTGGCAAGACATTTTTGCTCCTCAAAGTTTGGACAAAATGTCATCTTATCGGCGTTAAATGCATGCATGGCATAACAATGGTTATGACCGCCACCAAGAAAGGAAAGCTAGTTTTGAACATAAAAGAGAATGACGTCCCTTAGCCCTTAGGTGAGATCCGATATTCACGAACAATGGTTCATTACCATTGCATTTACAACTGGCACTGCCGTGCCAAAAGGAGCCTAAGTCAAATGGAAGAAAAAAAATTGTGGGCTGCCAGTAGAATGCGCAACATTGGGTAGTGCTTGCTTGCCGTCCGATCAATAAATCACGCGGTGTTTTTTTCGGTTCTTTTTTTACACGTTCGGCTAGTAGTCTTATCGTGGATCCGACGGACAAAAAAATTGGACCCAAAAAGTTATTCACAGACCAACTTTTTAATCAATCCTTCACTCTCTTCAAAGGATCACACTAGTCGCCGGAGATGGGCGGAGTATATTGGGTAGCTCTAAGGCATAGCCCGAGATGGGGGTAGTGGGAGTAATTGTGCCCAAAAATGAACGGCATAGCTCTAAGGCTTCCTCATGGGGACGGGAGAGACGACGAGTGACGATCTTCTCCTAAATGCGCTCCACTGGAGCTCTCCCTACGGGTTTTGACCCGCTGCTTTTTTAGCACCGAAGAAAACGCCGGCGATTCCAAAAGCAGGCGGAAAAACAAAGAGGAAAATATCGGAATTGTGTTTTCTCAAAACGCGTTGGACCAAATACGCCGAACCAAATGCACCCTTAGTCTTACAAACACCATCTCGGTAAAAGAAAACTTAAACTCTAAACACAAAATCCTAAGCAAGCCCGAAAAGATATCATGCATTTCTCCCTCGGAGGATGAAGCCAAGTTATCTAGAGTAGTTAACGGCAGCTGGTTAGCACCTATGTCGGTAACCCTGCCAACTGAGAATTTCTGAGCTCAAACAGGAGCTAATTGAATTGAGCTCATTAATTCATAAATGCCGACCCAAACAAAGACTCGAGAGTCAGGCATTTTTCTGGCCTATGCTGGGTTTCAAAGGGAAAAAAATTCTGTCGGCATATCGGATCTAAAGAAGGGTACGTGAAACCAATGAAAATCCAGAAATTAGTGACCCGCGGTGCACAGATTTGCGGTGCATCGTGGACCCCACAAATTTCTGTTTTTTCCTGTATTTCTTTGGTGGGAACCTTCTTCTAGGTCCGATCGGCGGATCAATCTAATTATTTTCTTTTTCAAAGATACTATGGGAAGAATCGTTGCTAATCTGCATGAGCTTCTTTTGCGGTGAGCGGAACACCGACAATCTAATTTTCCTGGTCTATGCTGGGTTGAACATGAGTATTGACACGGGAGTCTTTTCCCCGGCACTTTGGTTTCCCTCAATTTCGACCTCTAACAAGATGATATTATGCTACTATCAAGTATGCTCGTGATCAAAGTCTGTGTCTTGGAGGATTTTGATGTCTCCAACCGTTCTTCAATAAAGTTCAAGCGTATATGACGCTCATAACGGATCCAAGCGGTTGACTGTTACCTTCATGCATGTGTGATTGTTGATGATTCTTAAGAATATTTTCATTTGTGAGGGAGCGTTGAAAAATGTGAAGAACTCTCACGCGAGTGAGAGATTATTATGGCTCTGTTTGAGGCATCTGTGACAGTGGGAAAAACTCTATTCCAACATTCCCACCACCACATGCACTGTCCTTTTTAGATTATTTGGATGATGAGTTTTTTCAATAAAAGTGTTTTAAGAGCTTTTTGAGCTGGTACATTACCTTAGCATTCTAAAAACGCTTTCTCTGCTCTCAACTTTTCATTTTTATTCGAGAGTTTACGAAAGTCATTCCCCGATCATTTGCGATGTCTTTCTTCCTTCTCGTCATTGCAAAGATTGTCTTATCTCATTTACAATTTTTCTCTCATTCAGGCTCTTTGCTTCTCACCACAAACCTTAATTTTGTGACCTGTTAACTTAAAATTTATAAAATATTTACTTATTTATGTGACAAATAATTAACATAAAACACATATTTATTATTTAAAAGTTGTTGTTCTAAACATAAAATCTTAAAGTACTTTTTGGAATAGTACTTAAACTGAGATTTTCCATTCAGTCTACATATCTTTGTCAAAATAGTGTTCTAAACAGCGCCACCACCTATTTCCCACCCAAACATTCTTGTTCATGATAGAACTGTTAGGATATTTGGTTAATATGTCTGTGCGTGTCAGGACCGATTCGGAACGATTCATTGGATTTCGTGTCACTAGAGTGTATCGGCTCTACGCTGGAGATACTATATAAGGTCATTTCACATCGATGAGCTTTAGTGGACTATCTTGAGCGGAGCCTCAACAAGAACTAGTATTACTGAATGCTATGGCAATGCCCATAAAATTAGCAATATTTTGCCCATGTCCCAGCTGTAATCAGGATTGCTGGACAGCAAAATGCTTGATCCTTCCACTAAAATTATTTAAAATTAAAATTTATGAATATTTTACAAGTAATGTAACGCGTTTTTACAAGACAGCAATACACTATTTGCTCTTCACCCCAGAATTGAAGCACTTGCTGGTAGTGGCAGGCAAACAATGGCCGGGCCAGTTAATAACTAACAGTTGCACTTGCACAGCCACCGAACTAGGAATAATTAGGTAAATCTAGAATGCTTAGGTCAGCAAAGCATGCCTTAATCAACTTAAATTAAGCACAATTAATGCCTTTTGATTAGTTTAATTAAGGCAACTGTTAAAGGCAAACCCATTTTCGCTAGTCGCAAACCAAAATACGAAAAAACCAAATTTTTTGAATTTTCTGTTGTGCAAACCAAACTGTTAAGTACAAACCAAAAACACTAATCACAAATCAAAATCAGAAATCAAAATATCACACAGTTTTGGCTTAAATAACATGTATTTTAAGCAATAACAAAACAAAATAAGTCTCGTTTCTTCCTCCTGGTAACCGTGGCATAACGGCCTCAATGGAAACCTGCGAGCATTAAGAAAATATTTCCAATATTAAGTTCTTAAGTTATACTAATGAGAGTGATTAATAATTTATATACAAAAATATGCTTACATGCTCTTGCATCCGATACGGTGCAAAAAATGATCAAAATCCTTCCGTCCATAGAGATTTCTGTATGCATAAATGGAGAGCATGTTGAAAAAATAGTAATGGTATTGCATGTTGAAAAATGTACATGAATACCTCTTTTGATCTAGATTACTCCAATCAAGTCGTTGGATTGTCATCCACCCCCGGCCGCGAGAGTTTACTTCTTGACTCGTACCAATGTAACCATCCTTCCGCAATTGAGTCATGATACCTCGTCCAAGGTGTGAATAACGGCGGCAATGGAGAATTTTCGGCTAGTTTAAGCAAAATGAAATGATTCCCATTGATGAAGCCTATAGAAATCATTTTGGGCAATGTGGGGGCATAGAGCGAAGAGGTAAAAATGTAAAACATTGATCACATGAAAGCTCTATCACACTGCACCCACATTATAACATGATGCAATTACAAGCCCGAGATCAGGTAGGGACATCCAATTTTCAAGTGGTGCGGGAGTCACAGTGCATTCAAGGGATGTTAACAACTCCCTTCTTCTATTGTTGCCGAACACTGCCTCATAAAACTCCTTGTAATTTTCAAGTTCAACATGAAGCGATTTCCGCACCTGTACCCAATTGTCCCCCAAATCCAAGGCGAGACTAACAACCCGAAAACCACAATGTCCATCACCAAGGACATCCACTACTTCTAGTACATTGCCCGATAAATAACTTGGCAATTGATCATGAATCTGTCTCAGAAAATGATCATTTCTGGTCGAATGTGTCAGACGAACGTTAGTTCTCTTTGGTGCATTTAGCTTTCCCGACAACCTCGGTTTCTTAAAATTCTTGTTAGCCTCAGCTTTCAACACATGTTCAAAGTGTGAGGGGTCACGTTTAGTGGACTTCCAATCATCATTGAACTTCTTATAACTGCCTCTTGGCCTACCTTTGATGCTTGCTAACTGTCCCTGTGGCTCAATTGTTTGAGTGCTTGATGGATATACAAATTCTTGTAATTTTTCGTTTAATTTCTTTTTTTTGATATTCATTGGAAATACCAAATCGTTGTACAATGGCAGCCAATTCACTTGTAATGTCAACCGAAGGATCTTCAGTTACCGAAGTCACTTCATGCATTGTTAGATGCTTCCAATGTTTATGTATTAACCAACGTTTTGAAAACCGGACCGATCATCGAACCGGTGAAGCGAAAGGTTCAAGGTTCAACCGGTTTAACCGATTTAATCGGGGTCGAACCGTTACATATAAATATATATATTATTACAAATATATTTTTAGTATGAATATGTATATTATATATTTTAAGAGTATATATAATTTTATACGGTATATATATTCATTATTTTATATATTTTTGAATATATTTGAATGATATATATTATAGATTTACTCGTATATTTTAAATTACAAATATATTTAAATTTATGATGATTTTTTTAAATGATAATTTAATATAATAATACTTAGAAATATTTAATTTTATATTAGTATAATAATATGTATATTTATATAATATATTCCAAAAAAGTTCATCAAAGATCAATTGCTCCTGTGGTCTTTAACTTTGCTTGAGCTGGAGGTGGTTCGGGTTCAAATCCCAGCAAAATCATTTTTTACATGCATTATTATTGGGCTTATGGCCCGCCCGGTTCCACAAAATCGAGCCCGGTTTCCGGTTAGCCGGTCCGCCCACCCGGTTTACCGGTTCTTGGGCGGTCCGCTGCCATGACGGGTTTTCACCCTTGACCGGACCGGTCGGGGGTCCGGTCGGCGGTCTGACCGGTTGAACCGGCCGGTCCGGTCCGGGTTTTAAAAGCATGGTATTAACCATAACGGGCAAGAATTTGAAGTAGAAATAAAGTAAACCAGTTCATGGGCACAAGGTATTCTCAATGACAACCTTGTCCTATGATTGCATTCAGTAGCACTGCTGAGTTGAGTACTCTTTCTCACCAAGTCCTCTTCCACCTTAATGTACTGTAAGGCCTTGATAGATACAAACCCCAAAAGCTCGAAATATAGAGGGCCTGAGTAATCCTTATTTACCTGTATAGAGCTCTGTCCGAAGGCCCGCTTAATGTCAGTATGCTGCAACTTGATCATCTGGTCAAAGGCCTTCCATATTGTTCCAAAGTTCCATGCAGGACGATTAAACGCTAGGGTTAGGGTTTCCAATCTCCGCCCAAAAGAAAGACAAATTTGGTAGCAAGGAACTATGCAACAGTCCAATCACATATATATTAAAAGAACAACACAATGGCAATAGGGGCAAAGCGCCAACAATTTCTGAATTTACCATGGAATGAGAGAGCTGAAACTTCGAGCAGCAAGATGCAGGGCTACAGGCGTTTGCAGGGCTGCAGGCGGCTGCCAGATGCAGATGGCGGTGGTGGTCGGCGGCTGCAGGAGCAGGGAGGAGTCGGCGGCTGGCCGGATCTGCAGGGAGAAGGAGGCGACGGGCTGGCGGCGGGCTGGCTGCGGGAACCAACCGGCGGACTGACTGGAGGTGGCTGCGGGCGGCTGCTGCGGCTGGGGAAGATGGCGGTGGCTGCGGGAAGCAGGGAGGAAGTCGGCGGAGGCTGCGGGAGGCAGGGGAGGCGCAGGCGTCGGGCTGCTCTGGTTCGCGAACCTGCGGGCGGGGAGCGGCGATGGCTGCAGGAGCAGGGGCGTCGGGAAGAGCTGGCAGATGCGGGTTGGAGGAGATGAAGATACAAACCTCTTGGAGTCGGCACCAAGGAGGGCCTCCGGCATCGGCACCGGTGGCGTGACCGAAGAGATCGGGAGAAGAGGCCGGCGGCTTTTCTTTCCCAAAATACTCGATCCCTTTTGCTGCAGCCCTAACCCCTTATTTATAATAAACCCTACCGCATCCAATGGTCCAGATTTGCCCGGATGGGGGCTGCATCAAACCAGTGAAAACATACTCAAAATATATAAACTAATATATCATTTCGACTAGCGGCGACCCTCCGGACGCAACCGCGGAGTCTGATCGTCCATACGATCAACGGGCGGGGCCCGTTCCCCATCATTCTCCCCTTGTTGGAGAAGATTTGCCCTCAAATCTTTAGGACTTCCAAGGAGGCTTCGCGGGTGGTCTGCACTCTGTCCCACTATCACGAAGCATCTGTCTAGAGGTACTGACCTCAGACACCGGTCTCACTGAGCTGCAAACACTATCAGCACCGCCGTTGGGAGGCTTGGGCGGTGGCCTCAATCGCAGAATCTGATAGAAGACAGGGTCCCAATCAATCTGATCAAACTGCAACAAGTAGTCATCATCATGCCCTATCCAATCTGTGCTCATATTCAAACCAACTGATGTGCCCTCAGGGGCATGATCGAACATCAGAAAAGGGTCCCTAGCCGAGCTGAGAAGTGACTGATCAATCCACTGCGACAAATCCATAAAAGTGAGCAGACGACGCGAAGGCTCATAGGGCGGTACTACCACCATCAGACTGGATGTCCTTCTGCGCTCAGTCCACTGGCGGACAAAACTCTGAACGATAAGAGTAGCTCTCTGCACTGCCTGGTACCACTGTCTCTGTAATAATCCTCTCATGCGTGACTGAATCACGAGGACTGCTCTGTTCATCTTCTTGAAGGATCGGCGCTGACTAAACCCTCGGATGTGAGACTGTATCAAGACTGCTGCTCTAAAATCTCCTTAGCATCATTCTCACGCCAATTCTTCACATAACCTGCCCAAATGGCATCTTCTTTCTCTTCCCTTTCCCTCCTCTGCTTACTCTCTTCCACTCTAGCTTGCTTGTTTCTGTCAAGCTCAACCCAATATCTCTTTCTTAGGGAAGGTGACGGAAGATCATACGAGTGGGAGGAATGGCGGACTGAAGGATATGTAGTAGGTGACGAAGAATATGAACCGTAGGCATGGGAGGGGACTCGCCTCGGTTCATGGGAATAAGTGGTGGAAGAAGTGGAATATGAATCGTAGGCTTGACGAGAGACTCGCCTCGATTCATAGGAGGGGTATGCAATGGAGGGGACATATGAAGGTTTATGCAAATAATAAGTAGCACGCGAGGAATTGATATTTGAGTGGAGGGATGGGGGAGGAGCATAGGAATCATAATCCTCAGAATTGTCAGAATCATAATAATAGGAGAGCGTCATGGGTGTATGCAAAAGATTTTCGAGAACAGGAGAAGGATCAAAAAGTTTGAGAAAACTTTTCAGGTCCTCTGATACCAATTGATGCAGGACGATTAAACGCTAGGGTTAGGGTTTCCAATCTCCGCCCAAAAGAAAGACAAATTTGGTAGCAAGGAACTATACAACAGTCCAATCACATATATATTAAAAGAACAACACAATGGCAATAGGGGCAAAGCGCCAACAATTTCTGAATTTACCATGGAATGAGAGAGCTGAAACTTCGAGCAGCAAGATGCAGGGCTACAGGCGTTTGCAGGGCTGCAGGCGGCTGCCAGATGCAGATGGCGGTGGTGGTCGGCGGCTGCAGGAGCAGGGAGGAGTCGGCGGCTGGCCGGATCTGCAGGGAGAAGGAGGCGACGGGCTGGCGGCGGGCTGGCTGCGGGAACCAACCGGCGGACTGACTGGAGGTGGCTGCGGGCGGCTGCTGCGGCTGGGGAAGATGGCGGTGGCTGCGGGAAGCAGGGAGGAAGTCGGCGGAGGCTGTGGGAGGCAAGGGAGGCGCAGGCGTCGGGCTGCTCTGGTTCGCGAACCTGCGGGCGGGGAGCGGCGATGGCTGCAGGAGCAGGGGCGTCGGGAAGAGCTGGCAGATGCGGGTTGGAGGAGATGAAGATACAAACCTCTTGGAGTCGGCACCAAGGAGGGCCTCCGGCATCGGCACCGGTGGCGTGACCGAAGAGATCGGGAGAAGAGGCCGGCGGCTTTTCTTTCCCAAAATACTCGATCCCTTTTGCTGCAGCCCTAACCCCTTATTTATAATAAACCCTACCGCATCCAATGGTCCAGATTTGCCCGGATGGGGGTTGCATCAAACCAGTGAAAACATACTCAAAATATATAAACTAATATATCATTTCGACTCGCGGCGACCCTCCGGACGCAACCGCGGAGTCTGATCGGCCATACGATCAACGGGCGGGGCCCGTTCCCCATCAGTTCCCCACCGAAACCTCTAGGAATTTTTTCAGCTGGCTGTGAGCACTCTCCACTCGATTTGTCGTGGTGCTACAGAGATGCAGGTATTTGTCAGCCCATGCACATATAAAATATTCCCTGTAATTGTCTAGCCATGAATTGTTGACATAAGCCAAAGCTTCGGGATATTCAGAAAAATCAGCCAACATATTGTTTAACCTCACAGTTACATCGTTCTCACATGTTGCCTCAACGACACGTTGTCATGCGAACATGAAACGTTCGAAATCCTTTCCCTTGCAGAAATACTTTTTGCAATTAGCCATAATGTTTCTGTTTATGTGCACCTGACATAGAAGATTTTTAGTATGAGGGAACACAACTTTTATAGCATTCAGTAAGGCAATCTCCCTGTCCGTCACCATTATAATTGGTACGCATCCTGGTTCAAGTACAGACTTGAAACATACAAAGCCATACAAAACATACAAAGCCATACAAAATAATGCAAAACCATACAAAACCATACAACCAAGACAACACCACACATCAGAGCATCCAACACCATACATGAGCAGTGCATACAAAATCATACAAAAAACACACAGCATTAGTTTGAAAAAATCAAACAAACCAACTTCTCTCGGCTAGAGCATATAATACCTTCCTTAGAGCATTCCTCTCCCAGCTTCTCCCCATCCGAATTTGGGCCTGAAAAAATCAAACAAACCAGATCTGTTAATTTTCACTGACAAGGAGGATAAGGGAAGGAAGAAATCCCATTGTTGAGTTCAAAGAAAGGAATATGGCCTGTTAAAATCATCTACCAACAACGCACATCAATGCCATCAATTACAACAGCTCGGAATAGTAAACCCTAAACTAACGAAATCAGTGAAATCCTAAACTAACGAAATCAGAGGATGTCAAAGCTCTGTTGTGTACGACGGGGAGGCTCTGTTTACCAGTAGAGATGCAGGTAGGGCTGTTCACGAATCGAATCGAATCGAATAGTTGTTCATACGAATCCAAATTTCACATAGAATGCAGATATTCGGATTCGGATTCAGATTCGTTCGAATATTTGGATACGGATTCGGATTCGGATTCGACATGAAAATTTGGATTCGAATTCGGGTTTGAATTAGGATTCGAACACGGATTCGAATTCGAATTCGAATTTTTATTTCAAATACATTTAAATTGTAAACACAGGATTCTCGATTTGTAAACATAGAATGCAATTTGGTGATAACTCATAAATTATTATTATTTTAGAAAGCCTCTCATCTAAATATTAACATGTAACATGTTCAATTGAAAATTGTCATCAAATAAGTGCACAACTGACAATTACACTGCAAATTTTGTGAATCTCATCTACTTCACTACAGAATCCGAAGAACTGCCTGAGTTAGTGGATCTTTATAGCAACAGAAACATCTTAGCCTACTATATGGTTAAAATCATTATGGTGATAATGATATTAGGATGTCTTAAGATATGGAATAGTACAATTTTTGCATGAAATCATTAAAAAACATTCTGCTGTAAAGACTATGATAATGATCCATGAACATAAAGCTATCCAATAAATAACATCAGCTTCCGGCAAGTTCGAAATCAAAGTTGCAACTTTTTAAAAATAGCTATAACGGAACATGACGGCTAAATGATATTCGTTTGGAAATATATCAGATCATAGGATTACTTGGAGCCAGTAAAAAGAGGATGAAGAGTGAAAAATTTAGCCATTATAGCACCCATTGCCCACATATCTAAAGAAATAAAACATGTAAAACATCAGCACAATCACA
Source organism: Platanthera zijinensis (assembly GCA_039513925.1). Lineage (NCBI taxonomy): Eukaryota > Viridiplantae > Streptophyta > Magnoliopsida > Asparagales > Orchidaceae > Platanthera > Platanthera zijinensis. The sequence continues at coordinate 120,981,898 of CM077097.1, forward strand.
TTTAAAGCACAAAGGTGTACTACAGATTCTACGTTAATAAATTGCACACCAACTGCAGCATCATAAGAAGAAGATTACAGCAAAACTTCTGGTGCCTGATACCTAAATATTTAAAGAAACATCAAGCAACTAATAATGCAGTAAATTCAAAAAAAAATTGTATCCAAAGAACAGTTTCAAGAGAACTACCAGCGGGTAGATGAATGAAATATTATTTGGACATTGTTCTTACCCAAAATATCTATAACTCAAAATAAATTTCTGGCTTTTATGCACCAACAGTTCATTCATTTCCTTTTATAACTGAAAAAAATGCATATATTATTTTAAGAACAATCCTCGCAGATCTTTTAATGACACATCAATTAGCGAATTAATATACCTGGAAGATCAATTTGCATTCCTTCATTTTCAACCTATATGATAAGAAGATGAATATCATGCATAAGTAAATTATGACAGAATAACATACTACAATACGCTATAAACAAGTTGTTTACCTTGAATTTCTTCTTTACTCCATAGGTGCTTCGAGTCCAATCTCCACCACAAATTAATATTTGTACAGTTTCGGGAGCCAATGAAGCACGATACGTATCAATTATACGACTTCCAGCACTAAATGTAGCTTCAGAGGCCACAGTAGTAATAGGTATGGCTAAAATATCTCTTGCCATCTTTGATAATATTCGGTATTTCATGTTATTTTCTTTCCACCATACCAAAGCATTAAATGAACTCGATGTAGCTCTATCTAGCATTAAGCATGTTTCCTCAATGTACAAGTCTAGCTCTGACTTGGGCGGTGGAATTGTCTCAACTGTTCTCACGTACTCACATATTTCATGAAAGCCCAGTGCAGTGGAATTGAGAGACGAAGATGGAACATTCGAGGAACTCACACCTTCACTTGGATTAACAGTACTAAAATTAGCTTCATCAACAATTTCACTTTGCATACTTTCGTATTCTGCATAAATCTCTACTAGAATGCTCCGTACCTAAAATTGCGACATAAAAAATTTGCAGTTTTAAACAATATTTAAATTAACACAATTCACTATACATATAGAAAAACTCACAAACCTTTGCAATGTTTTGTGTCGCTTCATTGTTAGTGTAGATCTTAGGAAAACTAAATTCAATTGCTCTCATTTTCCATCTCGGGTCCAAAACAGATGCAATTGACATCAACATGTTACAATCTCCCCAATATTTATCAAACTTTAACTTCATTTTCAATATCATGTCTCGAACAAAAGCACGATCATCACTAACTTGTCTATCCAAGATTATTTTAATACCATAAATCTCTGGTAGGAATAAGTTTGCAGTTGGATACTCGCTTCCTGAAATTAAATTGGTGGTTCTATTAAAAACCCCCAAAATTTCACAAACTAACTCAACCTTCTCCCATTCTTCTTGAGTCGGGCATGTATTAAAATGATCATCCATATCACTATACATCGAAAAGGCATTCTTTAAAACTACTACAATAGATAACATTTGGTAGGTAGAATTCCATCTTGTCTTGCAATCAAGAATAAGCTTTCTTGTCGGTAAGGACAATGTCTTCACAATCTTCGAAAAGTCAATCAATCTTGCATCATTAGCATTAATATAAAGCACACTTTCTCTTACATTTTGAATCACTTCCTTAATTTGTCCAAGTCCATCTTGAACCATAAGGTTCAAGATATGTGCACAACATCTCACATGAAATATCTTCCCTCCACATAACAATTTTCTGGTTCTAGAAAAATTGCGTTTTAAATGATGCATAGCTACATCATTTGCTGAAGCATTATCCATTGAGATTGACATAATTTTGTGCTCTACGCCCCACCCCATTAAGCAATTGTAGATTGCATTGCATATATCAGTGCCACGTCTAGGAGGAGGTACATGTACAAAACTTAACACATGCTTTTGCAACTTCCAATTTGAATCAATGAAATGAACAGTTATGACCATGTATTCCATCTTTTGATTCTTTGACTTCCACAAATCAGTTGTCAAGCTCATCTTACTTGTTGCATCTAAAAGCCTCTTAAGTTTGGCTTTTTCATTATTATAAATAGTAACACAATCTTTTTTTTCTTTGAAGCGACTTATACGCTCCTAAAGTGGCTGAGCACATCTCATCATACGATTGAAGCCTTCGTCTTCCACCATGCTAAATGAAATCTCATGCATAAGAACCCATTCAGCAATGACCTGCCTCATCTTATCATGATCATATTTTCCATCTGTAAGAGCACAAATATTCACACTTTCTTTTGAACTTAGATTACTTGGCTCGAGGTTTAATAGCTGTTGCTTTTGGGTGGATCTTAATCTAGCTTTACAAATTTCTAAGTGTTTCTTCAAGTATGAAGTACAAGAAGATGCCTGTTTTGCAAGCTTTCTACCACAATGATTGCATTGATGTTTATCTTTTCCATCAATAGTGACTGTTTTAAAATCCTGCCAAACAGTAGATTTAAGTTGTCTTTTATTTCGGTCTTGCAAAGGATTTTCAGTCTCATGACTCTCATCACATGCTTCAGAAATCAGTTCATTATTCTCTTGATTTACATCCATTTGAACATCAATTGTATTACTAATATCTTGATTAGAATGCATCTACACAGAACCCAAAAAAACAAGTGAGAAGAACATCATTGATAAGAATAACATTCACCACATTAAAATCATTAGAACAAGCATACAATATGTTAAAGTATATAGATCTTAGTAAAGTACCTGCTGACTCTGCACATCCATGGGTATTGAATATCGATAATTAAATTTGCTAATGAAAACCGGTTGAAGCAGTGGAGCTGATGAAAACCCTCAATGGAAACCTTAATGAAAATCGCCTGAAATTTGCTAATGGAAACCTAGCATAAGATATTGCTAAACTCCGAAATATAATAGAATATTTTCACTTCTTATGCTAAATTTTCCAGATCCGTGATTGAGAAGCTTGGCCGTGAACGAACAGTCCAAGTAAAGATCATAGGAAAGGAGGAAGTGCAACAAAGTTTCTATGAACAGCTTATATTTGGCAAAGGAGTGTCATCTAGTTTAGATGAGCAGCTTGCTAGAGAAGCACGAAAAGCTGGTTGGCCTGAAACTTTTATATACCCCCTTCTTTATCACACTCAATATAAATGATTAAGTACCAGCAGAAAACATAGATATGTACCAGCAGAAAATAGGGGCAAAGCTCAATAGCAGAGTTACGTACCAGTAGAAAATAGGGGCGATGGCCGACGGGGCGAGTCCGGCGAGACCAGCGAGACCAGCGAGACCGCGAGATATGGCTAGGTCTTCTACCTTCTCGTACAACAAGATGGAGAGAGTGATATCCTGAGAGCTGATACACGAGACGGCGAAAGGCGAGAGGCGAGAGCAGCGGTCCAGCGGATGGCTAGGGCTTCTTCCTTCTCGTAAGGCGTAATCGACTTCTCTATTTTCTACGGTATAGGATGTAAGCAGAAAAGAAAACAGAGATATGTATTTTTTATCAAATGATTTAAATATATACACAGTAAGTATTTAATATAAATGGGCTCTCTGTTTTCTGCGGTCCAGAGGATGTATTCTTTATAATATATGTACACAGTAAGTCAGTAACAACCTGTAAATATTTAAAGAGTACAGCCTGTAAATATTTAAAGATGTGTATTTTAAGTAATTTACTATTCGTGAACTATTCGCGAATAGTTCGAACAGGTATAAATGTATTCGGATTCGGATTCGAAAATTATTCGAATCCGAATTTGGATTCGAAAATTATTCGAATCCGAATTTGGATTCGAATTCGGATTCGAATTCGAAAATTACGAATATTTATCGAATCTTCACGAATCAAATCCCGAATTATTCGCGAACTATACTATTTGTGAACAGCCCTAGATGCAGGTAAAGAATCGAAACCCTAAACTAACAAAATCGCTGAAACCGGAAGAGATGCAGGTAAAGAATCGAAACCCTAAACTAACAAAATCATCTGTACCAGTAGAGATGCAGGTAAAGAATCGAAGCTCTGTTTACCTTCTTGCCAACTACTGTTCTCCATGACATAACCCTTCCAGGTGTCCGGGGAATGGATGAACGTCAGTAATGGGGACTGCGGCGGTGACTGGGGCGACGCGGGGCGCGACGACGGGGAAGCGGCATCGTCTTCTCCTCTCGGCGTTTACCAGCGGGAGGAGCGGAAAACAACGGTTGTCGGGGTAACCGAAGGGTTTGCGATTTGGGGGCGAGAAGGTTTGCACCGTAATAACAGGCAGAAGGAAAAATATATGGTTTTTTCATTTTTTGGTGTGCGACTAGCGAAAATAGGTTTGCCTTTAACAGTTGCCTTAATTAATCGCCATTTTAAGAAGGTAACAACAACAACACTCAAGCCTTTGGCCTCGTTTGTTTCGGCGTATCACTTCCGTTCGGTTTGGGCAAAACGTAGAGTTCCCTTTATTTGCGTTTGTTTTTCCGCCATCATTTCCAGACGCCTGTAAAAGCTGCGATAGTCAAAACCTCTACGTTCACAAACCTTACCACAACCCTCCAGTTCGCTGCGTTTGACATCAGACCCGCTCACATCTCCAGCCTCCAGCACCGCTCCATAGATCTCCTCCAGTGCCGCTCTCAATCTTCTTCACGCGTTTCTTCGTCGTCCCCGGCTGCCGCCTGCCTTCCCGAAGCCCTGAAGAACTGACGAAGCCCCGAAGGACTACCACCGGCGGGTTCGCCAGGGTCCGGCGACCCCGCCGGTGGGCTCCGAGCAGGCGAAGGAATGGTGGACCGGCGGCGAAGGCAAGGCGGTGGAGGCAGGGCGGCGGAGGCAGGGCAGTGGACGCAGGGCTGAGGAATAGAGAAAATATAGAAACATTTTAAAAATTACAAAAAAATATGTATATAGTTTAAACATTCATTTTAATAAAAAAATATATATAATTAAAAGTAAATATGTTAATGATTTTTATATAAAAATTATATAATATTAATGAGTCCCAATTTTATATAAATTTTTTTAAAAAAAAATATATAAAACGTCACTGCAGTTTTGTCAAACGATTCTCTGTTTGGAACAGCTCTGCAAACACAGACTATCCAAACAGATCTTTATTTTTAGCATCCAGTTTCCAACAGCTCCCTTTACAAACCTATTTTTACAACAGCTCCTTTTACAAGCGCAACCGATCTACCAAATGAAACATTTATCTCACTATAGTGGATTCGGCTATATGAATCATATCTTTTGTCGTCATTTTGCCCTATATATCTTTAATCATAATCTCACTAATGCCTAAGTACATAGCTCCCCCATTTAATGTACATGTCTAGTGAGTAAACTCTCGCAATGCCTAACTCATTTGTATGTGTCCAAACCATTTTAGTCGAGTTTCTCACACATTCTCTGCAAATTTTAAGACACTAAGGAGGATAATATAAGTTTTTTTAATAAGGAGATTGGTGGGCATGCATCTCCATATCACCTTAATTACATTCCTAATAATCTTCCACTAAATTAAAGAAGATAGAAACAGAATAAAAACTACTGGGGGAGGAGAGGAAAAGAATTATTCCACCAGGGCATATCATTTGTAAAGCAAGCGACGGCCGGCGTGACCACGATAACCGCGGATAGTGCGGATGTAAGTAATCATCAAGATAAATATGAGGATCGACGACTTCACTATTTTCGATTTCCAAAATTTTAATATATCTGTATTATTACACAAACACATGCGGGAACCCCATGCCCGAGCGATAGTACTTCTGTCACCCTGCTTCTGCCATTTGCAACGTGTGGTGACGACAAGACCTCCATGTTCGCTCGACGTCCTCTGTCCATGTCTTCTTCTGCGCGGAGGGTTTGATTGTTACCGGCACAGTGCAAATGAAAGAAGACGAGCGACGAAAATAGTGTCGCACCGGACACAAAGTTCCCACATGTCAGACTAGTTGTACTAGAGAACTTGTGTTATCCATTAGATACTTATATATCATCAGCCCTTTCTTTTATATTTAATCAATTATTTTTAGTTCATGACATATAATTTGTAGTACAACATTAGTGCATGTAACATTAATTTGGCCCAAATTAATGGCCTCCTCAAATGTTATCCAATTATTAAAAAAAACTTACATATGTGCTAAAGATAAATTATACTATTGTTTAGGAAAAAATGTTGAGCATTAATAAAATCTGGTGAAAAAAAGAGTTCATGTATTTAACCCCTTTTTATTTTATTTATTTACTTTTGGAAAAATGAAGCAGTACTGTGAAATTATCAGATTACGACACTTTAAAATCAAAAAACATCAAATAAAATGCAATTTTAAATCATTTTGATCGATATTTTTTTATTCATGAAGCATGTTATAAAACTTAATTAAATTAGCCTGCTATTATTAGACAATCAATTTCTGTTAAGGGAAGACCAATTCTACCTAAGGGCAGACCAAAATAAAAAGTCATAAAGACTTGTGAACCTGTAATTAAGGACTCGATGATCTCCCTATAAATATAATTGATCTTGCAGTTTTCTTTACAGTGTGATATGCCCATAATCATTATGATTTTGCCCATGTATATCATCTTAAATTATTTAATTATTTAAATTGATTCAACCTAAAATCACCCCAAAAGACATGGATTTTAAAGTTGGTTTTACTGTTATAAATAATATTTCAGATTAAATAACATAAAATTATAATTTATTCATATGTTATTTTATTAAGTTGTATCAATTTGAGTTATTTATCCAGTAACAAAATTTCTTAGATTAAAATATATAACTTTAAAATATCAAACTATTTTTATTTTTATTTTTTACTTACCATATTCAAGCTTCTTCTTTTAAAAAATATTTTTGATGGAATGTCACCCGCTCCCCATGTCATATTTTTGATGGGGATATTATAATTGTTCTTGCAATTATTGATGGGGATGTCATAATTTGAGGGGAGTTTTCACGTAAAAATTGTCTCCTGCACTTACTTCTTAATTACTCTGTAACTGATTGCGCATTCGACCTCTCCCGAACTAAGACGATCACGTCCAGACCGATTTATGAGCGCCGAATTAGAGGGCAACATTTTTTATTACAAATGTTGATGAAATAATTAAAAGATGATCGGTGCTGGCAGATTTCTTCTGAGCGCTGCGCCGAGATGCCTTACTGAGCAGCTTGATTCGACAATGCTCTGCAGAATTAAGGCATATATAATTAATAAGAGGTAGCTGTTGGATGAACAGTTACGCAACCAGCTGCTGTCGCCGGCGACGGCAAACATCCACCATTCATAATCTCCACGCGCGTACAGCACCTGAAGCAGACGTATCAGTGAAGCATTATGGAAAGCTACGTACATTACAGCGAGGCATGATTATAAGTTGATGGCGGCATCTCCAGCTAGCGGGTGTGCCGTTCAATTAAAGCTGCAGTGATCAGGAAGATGACACCATCGATCTTCTTCTCCGCTTATTATAAATATATATATATATTTATTTATTTTTATTTTTCTATCAGTTGGTGTGCGCGCGAATGGGCGGGCGACAATTAATATACGGGCCCGGGATGGATGGCAGGGATGATTTCTGTTGAAATAGTAAGTGGACGGTTAGGATGATGCAGACCGCACGCGGTTAGCGTGGATAGGATTTTGGCAAAGTGCCAAGTTGGATATGGATGTTCTCGCGGTCTGACTTAGCAAGTTCCCTGAAATGGTAACCGTGCGGGCGGTTAGCTTTAGCTAACCGCGGACTGCGCGGTCTGAATTACGAGACCGCGGAGACCATCGTTTGGTGCGGTTAGTCTTCTAGTCGTGTGGCTATTGGCTCGGCTATTCACGTCCACGCGGACTGAAGAGGCTGTCCGCATAGAGGTGCGCGGACTAGTGGAGTTAACCGCATGACAGTCTGCATAGTGAGCGGACTGGTGATGCTAGCTGCCACGTCACTGGAGGTTACTCTATCCCCCTGGGCGGTGACGGTATCCGCTTGTCGGCCTATAAATAGGGGTGTTGAGCTCGTCATAAAAAATAGGAACGGTAAGAACTGAAGCTTGTGTTAAATTCGGCGGTTAAGATTTTATAACCGCGCGACTAAGTGAAGTGACCGGATTTATTGATGTGTTTGCAGATTGTACGGCTAACACTTGGCAGCCGGGAGACCGGTTCTGAAGACAGTGCGGAGCTGGTAGCAGTCGGCGGCGGTTAGCAACAGGCCGCGGTTTGGAGACTAGGCGGTCTACTTCCTCGATAGTTTCCCAGCTTGGAGATCATAGTTCGCCTTTGGAGAACTGAGTAGCAGTTCAATAAGTTATTCACTCAACTCACAGTTAGGCGACCTTGGCAATTAGGCGACCATGTGTTACAGATAGTGGGTAGTCGTTCCAGTTCATCTGTTCACGGCGACTTCAGCAGTTAGGAGACCTCGCGGTGAGGCGACCAAAAGTTACAGGCAAGGTGATTTTCCTCAGCAAGAAATAAGCACTTGTTTTTTCATGCGACCTGTTGAAATTGTTGAAGTGGGAAGTGTTGGAAGTCGGGCGGACTGACATGGCAGTCCCCACAGACCGTAGAGATCACACAGACTAGGCGGATAACTTTGGAGGACAACCTAGACAGACAGCTGGTTTCGGCTATGGTTCCTCTCTGACGGTCTGGACCAGCAAGCACCCTGGTGGAGTAACTGGGCGGATAGGAATGTCTATCTGCGGGTAGTGGCAGACTCTTTTGGAGTTCACCAAGTTCGGCAGTGGCAATGTAGATGTGAGATCGCACTAACCGCGGACTCTTCAGGTTCTCTGGCTCTCAAGAAGGCAGACGAATATCACAGACTGGGGTGGCTTTCTGCTCAGGTCTCTGTTGCCTTCTCGGGCAAGATAGTTCAGAGATCGCTGGTGTGGACTTGGTCATTTTGACAGGTCCAGGATATAGGTGTGGCTGACTCAGTTTGGAGTTTGCCAAGTCCGGCAGGATTGATGTTGCAAACTCTTTTGGAGCTCGTCAGTGTTCGACAAGTATCTATGCTTGCGATCTGGATGTTGTATCGTGGAGTTGGCACAGTTGCGTGGACTAGTCTTGCCTGGAGGTCGTGTGGTTTGATGAAGAAGTTCGCAATGTGGCGGACTGGTTCAGGTTGGCGCGATCTCCGTATTAGGTGGCGCGGGTTCTCGGAGATCCCACAATTTGGTGAACTTGGTCTTAAAAGACAAAGTCTAGCTTTGTTGCCTAGTCCGACTAGATCACCTGCGGCAGACTGTTTTTGAGCTCGTCGAGCTCAGCAAGATGGCGTCATGTTTGTCGCAGGCCGGAGCTTTACACGGACTGGAACGGAGTCCGCGGTTTTGGCAGTCTGTTTGTTCTTGCAGACAAGATCGGTGTCCGCGCTTATTGCGGTTTTCTTTAAGCAGCGGACTAACTCTTCTGTCCGCGGATTGTGTTGTTAGCCGACAGGTTGACGGGCGGTTACCCTATCGGTAAGGGTGGTGACGACACTCCTTCTCACATCTATAAATAGGATCGGAGTCATCGGCTCGTCATAAATAGCAGTGAACAGTAAGAACTAGCTCGTGCTTGATTTTTGCGATTACGATTTTCAAACCGCTGTGGCTAAGGAAGTTGAATCTGTGCAAGCTATGCGGCTAACATCAGACGGCTAGACAACTAGTGGAAGCTTGGTGTGAAATAGTTCGCGGATAGCAGTCAGCGGATAGCAGCTAGTCGCGGTCTCTATGACTAGTTTTCTTTCTCGGAGTTGCGGATAAGCATAGCAGTTCGTCTGGTATATCAGCGGGTTCTGTTCGTGTTCCTTCAGCATTTCAATAACAACAGTCTGCGCGGTTAGCCGCGGATAAACGGCTTCGGCGGTCTCGGCAGACACAGCTGACGGTTAGGCAACTTGTGCGGTTACAGCTTGCTGTCCGCGCGGTTACTTCTTGTGGCAGAATTTTGTTTCCCTTGCTTGCATTGTAATCATATCTTGCAATGTATACCTCGTCGCTTTGTAAAAGAAGTTAATTTAAATTGGAAACTCTTGTGCTGCTGTTGCTACTATGTATTACTTGACTTCGATTGTGGTTGAGTGTTCTTGCGACCTCGTTTTCAGCTTCCCATAAATTTTAATACGGCCTTGGCGGTTAGCGGAAGCGGATAAACGGCTAGGCGATTACAGTGTTGTCCGTCGGTTTCTTGTACTTGTCTTTTTTGTGATCTATATCGGGTGCATTGCAAAATCATGTCTTACAATGTATGTCTCGCACTGTAAAAAAAAATTGATAATTTAATTGTGGCTCTTGTTCTTCAACTTGCTACTGGTTTTCTTGACTTGATTTACTGAGTGTTCTTGCGACCTTTCCCGCATCACAAAATTTTACAATCTCGAATCTGAGTGATTTAGGCTCCGTTTGGCACGGTGGTGGTGGCCGTAAACTCGTGGGTAATCTGTCATTCGTTAAGGATATCTAACAAACATCATCCGTTTGAACATAGAAGTGGATGAAATTTTTTAGATTAGCGTTAACGAATGACAATTTAACCCCCATGTACATGACTGCCATCACCGTGCTAAACGGAGCCTAGGCCCTAGGCTCAGCTTGAAATTGAGATTTTTTTTTAACTCAAAATCAAACAATTTCTTCTATTTCTTTTGAGTCAAAATTAGATTTTGAGTTTGGCTCAAAATTAGTAAATGAAGCATTTAATTTTTTAGTTTAGGTTTAGATTTTAGCATTTTTATTTTTAAATTAATAATATATTAATAAATACATAATATTTTAAAAACGGATTCAAAACATAGTTTGAGTGATTCGAGACAGACTTGAAATGTGATTCGAATCAAATTGAATCGATTCAAATTGAGTCTAATCAACTGTAATCGATTCCGATTCAACTTAACATCCAATCGAATTTTGAGTTTCAAAGAATATGCTCATGGAATAACGCCCGCGACAGCGGGTGGCTGAGTTTGGGACCCAGTGTGGAGATGGTCCGCATACATAGACCTAAGTATCCAAACGATCGCATGACCAGATGGATTATGCGACTCCAGCGATCATAAAAAGATCAACTTGTTGGTACCGAATAATTGCACTTGCCTTATAATTAAATATCTTTATACTTGTTGCTGACTAACTCGATGTCCCGATCGGACCGGATTAACTTTAACCGTCTTAGCTCGCGGAGCGGTCGAGCGCGCACACAGTCAATGAAATTAAACAGCAGACACAAGTCTTGATGACGTGGAAAAACCCCTTAAATGGGTAAAAAACCACGTGACCGGGTCTGTGCCGGTCAAATTTCACTAGCACTTAGTGTTTACAGTGTACTGGGTGAATCGGGGCGACAGGTCGCTCCCATTACAACTTGAGGGGAGAGAGAAAGACTGTAGCTTCCTGCGGGCAACAGGCTGCTCCGCGGAAGTGACTTAGACGAGGGAATGTGCGGGATGCTTCTGGCGCGCGCTCGGGGCGGCGCGTGCTTGCTGGCTTCGGCTGTCTTCTTCGTTCGGCTTCCTCGCGGTCTTGGGCGTCCCTTTGCTGACAGCGCGCTGGTGGGGTGATTATAGCCGCCGGTAGCTACTGGTGGCCGCTGGTGGCCGCCGGTGGCTGCTGGTGGCTGACGGTGGTTCACGGCGAGCGGAGGCCGACTTGGTGGAGGAGGCGGGAGAGCTCTCACCTGAGGAAGAAGAAGAAGAAGCGGAGAAGGAAAAAGGTGAGAAATGAGGAACCCCTGAGGGTCCTTTTATAGCCTCCAGGGGAGGATCATGGCGGACCCCACCACTAAAGTGATGGGTTAGTGGGTGGTTACCCACGGATTGGATGGCTAATGAGGCTCCATCACAATCGGTCGGTGGAGGCACGAGCAGCGTGCCACCGGCCGGTGGTAGTCGGCGGGAGGCGGCCGCCGGCGAACGGGCGGCGACGGCGGGCGGCGGGCGGCGGGCGGCGGGCGGCGGGCGGCGGGCGGCGGGCAGCGGGCGGCGGGCGGCGGGCGGCGGGCGGCGGGCGGCGGCGGCTGGCCGGCGGTGGTTCCCTCCTTTTGTGATGGGAGAGGGATTAGTGGAGAGATAAAAGGGGAAGTGGACCCTCCCACTCTCTTCCTACCATGATGGGGATCATGGGGAGTGGGTTGATCAGTCAACCTCATGATCCCCTCATTTGGAACGGCTATGCGCACCCTAATGCTTAAAAAATGGGTTAATCCCATCAATTGCCCCCAAATCCTTGTTGTTGAGGAACAAAGTGAAGAAACAACTTAAGATTTTTTCCTCACCTCCCCCCTCCTTGCCCCCATGACTTTTTCCGGAGAGAAGGCAAAATGACGGAGAGGGGCGCTTCGAAGGAATGCACGTGAGTTTCATGAAGGGAGAGACGCCTTGTGATGGCGTCGAGCGGCGTCAAGAGCGGTGTTCGCCTTCGCAGAATCGAGGCGCGTGGCCGGGGATACACCCCTAGCCTCCCGCGGCCACGCATGTGCTTAAAGGGAAGGCGGCGGGCAGCATGCATGGCCGGCCACGGGTGCAGGTGCGAGCGCGCCTGGCCGCGCGGTGGCCGGCGCATGACTGCCCGCGCACGAGGGAGCACGACGTCCCACGCACGAGGGCGCGCGGGTGTGCACGCGACCATGTGCAAGTGCGCGCGCACGCGACTATGTGCGGGTGCGCGACCCGGCGCGCGCGCGCGACCCCGCGCGCGGGCGCGCGTGGGTGCCGCACGCACGACCCCAAGCGGGTGCACGCGCGAGACCCTGCGCGCGCGAGGGCGCAGGCGTGCGCGAGGGCGCAGGCGCGCGGGCGCGGGCGCGCACGACCCTGCGCGCAAGCGCGCGCGCACGAGCCTGCGCGCACGCGACCCTGCTGCTACGGGTGCTTGCGTGTGACCCTGCGCGGGTGCGTGTGTGCGACTCTGACCTTGCACGCGGATGGGCGCGCCGTACGTGAGCTATACATTTGGACTTTGCTCGCGCATTGCGCGATATGCCCAGTCGCCCTTTGTGTGCGTGCAAAGTGCGTGGCATGCGTCGTGTACACGAGATGTGGTGTGCCCGATGCATTACGGGTGTCGTGTGCGCGATGCGTGCTGCGTACGCGATATGCGCAAGGTGTAACATGCATGACGCACTAAGCGCCCAAGGGAAGAGATTGCTGAAATGTGGAGCTTTTGTTGCCCCCCGAGTGTATCACGGAGTACTTCTTGTATAAGGTCGGAAGGAGAAACTTATTGTGGCGATATATAGGGACACGTACACGGCGCCTCCATTCTTATCGGGGCCGAATGATACCTCAGTTGGTAAGGTTCATGTTATTTTACGTGAGTTTGACATGCAGCGTCGTTCTATATTAGATTGGCTCGCGACTCTTGCTTGTACTAGATTGACTCATGACTTTGTTTGGCGCGGTTTTGTGATTGCGGCTTGGTTTGCGCGAGGGTTGCTCGCGGCTTAGGTTGCGCGAGGGTTTCTCGCGGCTTAGCTTGCGCGAGGGTTGCTTGCGGCTTAGGTTGCGCGAGGGTTGCGCGCGATTTAGACTGCGCGAGGGGTGCTCGTGGCTTAGATTGCGCAAGGGCTGCTCGCGGTTTAGATTGCGCGAGGGTTGCCTTCGAATTAGAATGCGCGAGGATTTCTCGCAGCTTAGATTGCGCGAGGGTTGCGCGGGCAGCTGCTCGCGGCTTAGGTTGCGCGAGAGTTGCTCGCGGCTTTGCTTGCGCGAGGGTTGCTCTCGGCTAAGGTTGCGTGAGGGTTGCACGCGACTTAGACTGCGCGAGGGGTTCTCGCGGCTTCGATTGCGCGAGGGTTGCTCGCAAATTAGATTGCACGAGGGTTGCTCACGGTTTAGGTTGCGCGATGGATGCTCGCGGCTTAGTTTGCGCGAGGGATACTCACGGCTAGTTTGCGCGAGGGATGCTCGCGGCTTCTTCGTGAGGGGGGCAGGACCCCACGGTGTCGTCGGAGAGTGTAAGTACTCAATCCGGGCACCAGAGAACGTATGTGCTCAATCCGGGTGCGATCGTGAGGGGGGCAGGCCCTGGCGATGGTGTCGGAGAGTGTAAGTACTCCATCCGACCATCAGAGAATGTAGGTGCTCAATTCGGGCACCGGAGAACGTATATGCTCCATCCGGGTGTGATCGTGAGGGGGGCAGGCCCTGACGATGGCGTAGGAGAGTGTAAGCACTCAATCCGACCGTCGGAGAACGTAGGTGCTCAATCCGATTGCCGGAGAACGTAGGTGCTCAATCCAGGTGCAATCGCGAGGGGACAGGCCTTGACGATGGCGTCGGAGAGTGTAAGTACTCAATCCGACCGTCGGAGAACGTAGGTGCTCAATCCGGGTGCCGGAGAACGTAGGTGCTCAATCCGGATGCAATCGCGAGAGGGGCAGGCCCTGACGATGGCGTCGGAGAGTGTAAGTACTCCATCCGACCATCGGAGAACGTAGGTGCTCAATCCGGGCACCGGAGAACGTATGTGCTCAATCCGGGTGCGATCGCGAGGGGGGCAGGCCCTTGCGATGACGTGACGTTTGAGGGGCAAAGTTGTTGAAGAACCTGCTTGTTCGGTTTATAAGCATAGTTTTACCTTAAAACAAATATGATATTGAACTTGGAAATAAACTTGGTTTGCGTGAGCCTGAGCTCATGACTTTTACTGTTCTAAAATGACAAAAACAAGATGATGGAAAAAGCAAACGATTAACACCATTAATAAAAGATAAAAATGCGGAGGGATGGATGCGACGTAAATTTCGGGCTGCATGTGTGTTGTAGAGGGTCGTCCTGTGTCGGGGAGAGCGTCCGTCCTAGGTATTCATTGCTGGGGATCCGACGATGGTCTCTATGTCTCACATCATCTGCCTTCCTCCACCATTTCCTTGTGCTGGGATCTGTGCCTGTCTTTGAAAAAATCTCCCGAGGAGCCCCTGGCGAACAAGACGTTCAATTTCATCTTTGAGACCGGCGCACTCTTCAGTGTTGTGACCCGTTGCGCGGTGGAACTCGCAGTATCTTGTCTGGTCTGCCTTAGGGTTTGGCCACGGTGCTCTTGGTCGTTGGAAGGCCGAATCATTCTGAATGACGTACATCACATTTGTGCAGGTGGTATTCAGAGGGGTGTAATCCTGAAATGGATGTTGCCCCCCATTCCTTGGAAGGTCTCATTGACGGCTATTGCGGCGATGCTCACTCTAGTGTCGTTCTTCTTGTCTTGTGAGAGTTGGTCCTTCTTCTTTCTTCCTTTTTTGTCCTCCTCCAAACTGTTGTCGGTGCGCTTCAATAGCTTCGTCGGCTGCTATCTGGGCCTCGACCCAATGAACGAGATCTGGATAACTGGGCACGGTCTCCCTCATGAGTGCTGAATAGAAGCCGTTGGGGAGGAGCCCGCCAAGGAAGACGCCTCTGAGAAGCTCGGGGTCGACGCCTGGAATTTGACGTGCCTCAGAGGTGAAGCGGTGAAAGAAGTCCCTGAGGGACTCTCCTTCATTTTGTCGAATACCTGAAAGGTGAGAGGGATCGCGAACGATTCTCCGATTTGCGATGAACTGGTCAGTAAATTGCCTGGTCAGCTCTGCGAAGTTGGTAATGGTGCCAGCTCTTTGGGAATGGAACCATGTACGAGCCTGTCCTTTGAGTGTTGCTGGGAACACTTGACAGAGCAACTGGTCTGGTGCATTGTAAATCCTCATGAAGGTGTTGAAGTGGTTGATGTGTTCCAGTGGATCATCGGTCCCGTCAAACGTCTCGATGTTTGGAAGCTTGAATCCATGTGGAATGGGATGATCGAGGATTTGTGGCGTTAAGGGGGAGCCTTGGCAGAGCGGTCGGTGAGCCTGAAAGTCTCTTCTTTCAGCCTGGCGGTATTCTTCGGCTATAACTTCCCGAATTTCCTCCTGAGTAAATCTTTCGAGAGGAGGGGGTGAATGTCGTCGGCGAGGTGGTGATGAAGATGATCTGCTCTTACTCCTCTTTGAGCTGGGTGAGTGGAGCCGGCGACGTCAGAATAATCCTCGGGCTCTTCTTGGGCCCTTTCTGGGTTTGGTTGCAACGGAGGATTTGCTGGGGCTGGCGGCATCGGGTGAGCAGGAGGTGCTCTCATGTTTCAGAGTAATGCAAGCATTTCCGTTTATTGTTCTTCCATTTGGCGGATGCGCCCCTCCAGGGCGATGACAGGGGCGAAAGCTACTTCGGCAGTCAGTGGCACGTCCACTAGTGAGTGGGATCGTGCTGGTTCGATGTGTCCGCCAAGTGCGGATCCTTCGGCGGTGCGGGTACGTACTTCTCTTCGCCATGGAATCTGAGCTTTGGAAGCGGCAAAGATGAGTGACTTGTCTTCTGAAGGATGTTGGGGAAGTCGTGTTCTCACAGACGGCGCCAAACTGTTGCGGACTAACTCGATGCCCCGATCGGACCGGATTAACTTGAACCGTCTTAGCTCGCGGAGCGGTCGAGCGCGCACACAGTCAATGAAATTAAACAGCAGACACAAGTCTTGATGACGTGGAAAACCCCTTAAATGGGTAAAAAATCACGTGACCGGGTCTGTGCCGGTCAAATTCCACTAGCTCTTGGTGTTTACAGTGGGTGAATCGGGGCGACAGGTCGCTCCCGTTACAACTTGAGGGGAGAGAGAAAGACTGTAGCTTCCTGCGGGCAACAGGCTGCTCCGCGGAAGTGACTTAGACGAGAGAATGTGCGGGATGCTTCTGGCGCGCGCTCGGGGCGGCGCGTGCTTGCTGGCTTCGATTGTCTTCTTCGTTCGGCTTCCTCGCGGTCTTGGGCGTCCCTTTGCTGACAGCGTGCTGGTGGGGTGCTTATAGCCGCCGGTAGCTGCTGGTGGCCGCTGGTGGCCGCCGGTGGCTGCTGGTGGCTGGCGGTGGTTCACGGCGAGCGAAGGATGACTTGGTGGAGGAGGCGGGAGAGCTCTCACCTGAGGAAGAAGAAGAAGAAGCAGAGAAGGAAAAAAGGTGAGAAATGAGGAACCCCTGGGGGTCCTTTTATAGCCTCCAGGGAAGGATCATGGCGGGCCCCACCACTAAAGTGGTGGGTTAGTGGGTGGTTACCCACGGATCGGATGGCTACGGAGGCCCCATCACAATCGGACGGTGGAGGCACGAGCGGCGTGCCACCGCCGTGGTAGTCGGCGGGAGGCGGCCGGCGGCGAACGGCGCGGGAGGCGGGCGGCGGCGGGCGGCCGGCAGCGGGCGGCGGCGGGCGGCCGGCGACGGCGGGCGGCGGCGGGCGGGCGGCGGGCGGCGGCGCGGCGGCGGCGGCCGGCGACGGGGCGGGCGGCGGCGGGCGGGCGGCGGGGCGGGCGGCGGCGGGCGGGCGGCGGCGGCGGGGCGGCGGCAGCGGGCGGCCGACGGCGCGCCGGCAGGCGGTCGGTGGTTGCCGGCTGTGGTTCCCTCCTTTTGTGATGGGAGAGGGATTAGTGTACCACTCTCTTCCTACCATGATGGGGATCATGGGGAGTGGGTTGACCAATCAACCCCATGATCCTCTCATTTGGAACGGCTATGTGCACCCCTAATACTTAAAAAATGGGTTAATCCCCATCAATACTTATTTATTATTAAAATGCAATATATTCTTTAGTTTAGGTGAACTCAATTAAATTCATTACAAATGGTTAATCATTTTATTATATTATTATTATAATTATTTTATATTTAAACATAATATAAAAATATGAAATAAAAACAGAAAATACTTGAATAGCTGGACAGCTGGAGGCTTAGGCTGCGTTTGGCGAGGACTTACAACAGCTTATTTGTTTCGGTAAGGTTGGATAAAAACGTCATTGTCATTAAATGTATGTTTGGTATGACAAAAGTTACTACCGGTACAAAAAAAAATTATTTTGCGGCATAAAATTTTGATATAACAATGACATTTTTGTACAGCCTCGCCGGAGCAAATAAGCCGCGATAAGCCGCGCCAAACAGATTGCATGATATAAAATTTTTTACATGTGACACATTGATGTTCCAAGAGATTATTCAAAATGTTAATGATTGACATTTCTAAATAGAAGTTTCATGTTAATGATTGGCATTTATAGGGTGGACATAATTCATTGAGACATGACGATAAAATCATACACAAATATTTGAGTCTGTTCGGACTCCTACAAGCAGGCATTAATTTAGTCGGTCGAACGAGACACTACACGCACACACCCTAAACCCTAAACACTAACGACACACGCATTAGTAATTTTAAAATAACTCCAAGGTCGAGAGCAACATGATGATCCTTCCCATTACAATAGACACGGCAACATTCTTTCTTTTTAATATAGTATATATGGATATTTATCTTGAAAATTATAGCCCTTAACAACCTTAAAGAAAAATCTCTGAATCATCTCATGTATAAGTAGGAAGTCAAGGGCACTTGTAAATTCTTTGTTTGATTAGATTTAACGAGCTTTTTGGCACTTTGCACCTCCCATTTGCATCAATTAGCATTTTGCACCCCAATTGTTAAATATTACATTTTGCAACCCCCAACTGTCTTTAAGTTGGCGCAAAAATTTTGCATCCCCTACTGAAATCCAAGGATTATTTTGGTCCGGAGCAGCCCCAAATACCTTGGATCTGGAATCTGAAAAAGGTAACCAAAAATCTGGGCACAATCTGAAGGAAACATATATATTCAGCAGAATATGATGTTGTAAGCCAAGGAAGAGCAAGGGCTCAAAAATGAAAGTTACTCAAACACTCCAATTCCTTCTTGTTGAGTGCGCCGTGTGGAATGGACGGTGATGTTGCGACTCGTTAAAAGGGATGGTTTAGTCTCACACCGCCTAGCGTGCTCTTTGGTACTGGGTGTATAAGCGGGGTGGCCACTCCTCCCCTAACCGTGTGGTTTTGGGGAGTGACGCCACAATGTTTTACATGGTATCAGAGCAGGGGGGCACGCGGCGAGGGGGGTGTTGAGTGCGCCTCGTGGAATGGACGGTGATGTCCGAGCGTGTGTTGCGACCCGTTAAAAGGGATGGTTTAGTCCCACACCGCCTAGCGTGCCCCTTGGTCCCGGGTGTATAAGCGGAGTGACCACTCCTCCCTAACCGCATGATTTTAGGGAATGAGGCCACAATACTTTACACTTCTGGATGTGAATAAAAAATGTCATCCGGGCAAAATTTGAATTTAATGAATCCTGGGATCATTTTTGTTACTGCTATTTATATTATTAATTTTCAAAACAAGCTTAATGTTTTGTTAAGGTTTGTCAACCCTTTGTGTGCAGCTTGATCTGTCTCTATCATGTGTTTGTGATTGATTTGATGTGTCTAATAATTAAATTATAATTCAACCCTTAATGTTAATCATTTATTGCATAGATAAGTAAATATTTTATATAAATTTTAAATAAGAAGATTACAAAAGTCTGCGACGAAAAACAAAGATAGCAAACATGTGAAGAATTATGAATGAGAGAAAAAATATTAACAGCGACAAAAAGGAACAAAAATGTGTATTATCAGAGCGCAGCTTTTGTAAACTCTTGAATAAAAATGGAAAGTTGAAATCACAAAAAGTGTTTTTTAGAAAGTCATGTTAGTCCGGCTGCTCAAAACGTCCCCAAAACACCTTTCTTATAAAAGCTAGCTAGCTCTTCATCCAAACAACTTAGGAAGTACGGTGTAATATAGTTTTTCACACCGCCACCACCACCCCAAACAGAACCTAAAATATCACAACTTTTACTTTTTCTGCGTTGTTTTGAAATATGTGCGCCTTTTGTTTGCTTACTATTATGAGTGAACTCTATGTACATAATATAATAATGATGCATTATGACTTTCATTCATCTTCATTCCCTCTCGATAATTTCATATAAGTTTCAATAACTCCTTCCATAAACTTATTGAAAAAATAATAATAAACTCCACATGGGTTAACATAATTACAAAAACTTGTCCTCCAACTTTACATTTCATAGCATGCGTGCACAAAATTATTCCCCTGATGCCTTCCTCCAGGTGTAAATTTAAAGGAGAGGCTTTTGTAATTTTAAAAGATAGATGGGTGTAATATGTTATTTTGCAAACATAGAGCCAGGCGAGCTCCCATAAATGACCCTAATAATAAATAGTATGAATTGTTTGGAGAAACCCTAAGCCTTAGGATTATATATTGTTGAGGCTCCGCTCAAAGTATTCTACGAATACACCATCAAGTTTGGAATGAATATTTATAGTACTTTCAGCGTAGAGCCTAACCCTAGAACGACACGAATCCGTAACCTATTTCGAGTCGGACTAACACGCGTGCGAACATATTATAAAATATCTAACATGTATTATTAGAAATAAGGGCCCATATCTTGAAGATAGAAGTGAATTTTATTTTAAAAAATATACACATTAAAAAAGCAGTCGTGTAAATGTAAATTGAGTTCCATAGTGTCTTTGGTTCAATATAAGGTGTCAATTTGCATTAGTTATCACCATAGGGTAAGAACATTGTTGGAGGCGCGGAAATCGATTCCAAATATTTACGCAGATCAACGGGCAGCTTGAGGTTACTAAGCTTGTGATTCAAACACTACGGAACAAGATGACAAGAGCACATGAGAGAGACGCCAATAAGCACACCTGGTCTCAAGTGTTGCGACAGTGAGGTCCCACCACGCATCTGGAAGTTAATTCAGAAAAGCTTTCCTCCTCTACAACCAAAAGACTGAGTGAGGTACAAGGAAGACACCACATAGAGAGTATGAAGCTTAGGGAATCTCAACGTCTCATTCCTAATACTCATAGGGTTCCTATTTATAAAAAAAAAATTGGGGGGGGGGGGGGGGGAGGCGAGAATACCCCACCTCTGCGAGATACCTACCGCACAATTTAAAGACCAATCTCACACACATGACGACTAAGAGGTGGTACTCGCCTATAGTGAATGTTGCGAGAACTCGCCCTCTGGCGGTCTTTGGAAGCTCGCCCATGCTGACAAGTTGCAATGGGTACTAGCTCTTGCATACTAGCAAGTTGCAATGAATACTCGGCCATACTACCGGCGAGTTGCAATTGGTACTCACATTTTGACAAGTACCCATCATTGTCATCTTCCTTCATAATGTCGAGTACTCTTCTAACGAGGTCTGCGAATAGTCGCCATGTTGTTAACCTGAATGGTTTGCGAATAGCAGCCGAGCTGCCTAGCTGAATGGTCTGCAAATATCCGTCTTCTTAGGTATTTCTGATCTCGACGAATTACGGGTTATACACACATGATATTAAGTTCTGCATGAAAATATTGATATCTAGACAATCAAACAATAATGAGTACGGTTGAGCTTATGCATGACGCACGTGACCTAACTAATGTTGAATAAAATTGTGTCGAGTAACTTGAAACTGCTCTATGTTTGCCGCTCTATGTTTGGTGCTGAATAATCGGAACTTTCATTCATCTTTATTAGACCTAACTAATGCTTAAAATTTGGAGACGGGGCCGTTCCGATTTAGACACATGACAACAATTTTAATTAATGTCGCGCTCAGAACCAAAAATTTCGCCACGTTCAATCGCAAATAGTCATCTTCCTCATTCCGCGGGTTTTTTTTACTTCCCGTTGCCTTTCCAGACCAAAACCCTTCCCTCACCTCACGACTATTTTTCCCACTCATTTTGTTTCGACGTAGAAGGAGAAGAGAAGAGTACTTCCAAAGAGTCTAGAGGACACGGGTTTAATATAGAGATGGAAGCAATGCACGGATGCACTGCATTTGATATTTAAATCATTCAACTTTGTATAGTCCTATGATGTTGAAAATATCGTATGTCAACTTGGCTCTAAATTGCACCATTTTTTTGTCTGCCCATTCACCGCATTCACTCATATCCGAACTCCTTTTTTGACATAAAAATTCTATGTATTTGAGAACATACATGCCACAGTACAAGAAACACGGCATTAATTAAAATTAACATTTCTAAATCGGTACGGCCGTACCAAAATTTTTGCCATATAATTGTGTATAGATATCTCTATACAAATTAAAGCACCACTATATTATTATTTGCCACGAAGGAATCAGGTACTAAAATAATTGGAAACATGGGATGTATAAATAAAGCGGCACTAAATTATTGGGAACAAAAAAAAATATAAATAATTTTGATACCTGCATGTAATGCACGAAAGAGCCTGGAGAATAACGAATTTAGTTCCTCTATTGACCTTAATTATTACGACATACCCCAAGAATATTTGTATCTTTATATATAGATGCTTAATTATATGATCATAACTTAGGTTCCTTGTAATATTATGTGCTGGCTTAATTAACTATTCATAAAATTTCTGTTAATACTAAAAATTTGAGGACACGCACGGGTTGGAGTTCTGAAAGCAGCCTCTTGCAAAGCTATAGGGTATGATTTGCCTATATTTCATCTTTGTGATGAGATCCCTTTTCTCCGACCTAATTATTATAGTTAAAGAGAGTCTCAGTCTCCTTTTAAATAGGCCAAAATGCATGAAATTTCTTATTTGGGATTATATTATAATTCTCTTTAAATAATTAAAATTTAGGCTTTGCTTGGCATGACGGTAGCATTTGTGAACGCGGTGATTATAAACTGACGTTCGTGAACGCCCCGACATCACCTAAGGAACTTTGTTCTCTTTTATGTGCAAAACTAGTTTTTCTTTTCTCCGCGGCGATCATAACCGTTGTCATGCCAAACATACATTTTATGGTGATGGCGGACTTCGATCTCCAAACTCACCGGAGCATTAATTTAATTATTGTATAGTAAAGTGCGTGTTGTGTATATACTCATTAGATCTTGATTAATAGAAGAAGAAAAATTAACGAATTAAATTTGGGAGTAAATTACACGGCGCCACGCATTCGGGTTTTGTTCGGGCCCTTAGATTTGAGGTAGCACGGATACTGCGGATCGTCGATTTTACAGCTGGTTGCCGTCGAGTAATTAAGATTTCTCCACCCCGGTTTTTTTTTTAATTTTGTAAGGACTGAGATGTGCTTACGATTAACCATCTTTCATTTACATTTATAAAATCCTTTTGAAGAATCATTTCAGATTTCTTCTCATTTCATTATTAATTAGCTTTCTTAGGCAGTTCAACAATTTACTCCATTTTTCGCATTAATTTTTTGGGATCAATCAAAAGGCTCCGCTTGGCACGGTGGTTGCGGTCATGGACATGAGGGGTTAAATCGTCATTCGTTAACGCTCATTTAAGGAATTTTATCTGCTTTTATGTTCAAAGGGATGATCTTTGTTAGGTGATCCTTAACAAATGATTGTTTAACCCATGCCTTTACGACCGCCACCACCTAAACCCTAAACGGAGCCTAAGAGTATTGGAGGCCGAGTTGCCTATAGTTGGAAAATGACAGTGACATAGATTGTTGGAAGCCTCACCATACACCAGAGAGAGAGAGAGTCGGTTGAAAAATTATCCTTCATATTTTACCTTACATAATTCCATGTTACTCTTAAAGTACTTCAACAGTTCAACGGTCATGTTTTGAATTAAATAATTAAGGTCGATATATAATAGTAGAGATGAGTCCAAAAGATGACAAGAATGAGAGTCAAGCAAATTAAATGGATGTAGATTCTAGCTGCTTAGATGTAATAAATATTTCACATCTTAAATAATTTTTCTCATGAACTAAGCATATAATAAATAGTGCTCTCTCTTTCAACATTATATGATAAGGTGTGCATATCTCTCTCTCTCAACTTTATATAATAAGATGTGCATATCTTTTTCTATACATAGGTGTATATAGAATCCGCGCCCATTTATTTTGGGGGGAGTTATAATAGTATAAGAAGGAGAGCTTATCCCCTCTATAACAAGAAGACGATAATCTCTCAACCAGATCATATGTTACGATTAAATGCATGCTAACAGAATTAACGGGTGATAATTATGAGATTAGTGGAGCAATCTCTATAAGTTGAGTAATACCTCCGGAGGGAGGAGGCACTGGGATCAAGCGTTTATCCAACTGTTTCAAAAGTCCGGGCTGATAGAAAGGACATTACTTTTTTCCCTTGAGAAAGTAGCAAAACATCACGGGTCAAGTGAAGGAGCGCTGGACCCAACAATCCCCCCCAGCATCCAGCACGACCCACCAGCTCAGAGGTGGGCCCCACGTGACTCAGAGGTGGTGCGCCACATGGCTTAGAGGTAGGATTACCACATCTCTGCGTCCGCCTGACCAGCCGGATCCGCACAGCTAGTAGAGAGCAAATTTCAGGATTTATCAGCGCCCCCCCCGGTCTCGAACCCGTGACCTCCTCTTATACCACTTGTAGGATATCAAGTCTTACCCAACTGTTTCTAAAGCCCGGATTGATAGAAAGGACACTACTTTTTCCCCTGAAGTAAGTAGCAAAACATCACGAGTCAAGTGAAAGAATGATGTACCCAACAGAGACTAATTATTATTGAAATTGTTCGAGTGGAAGTGAAGCTGTGAGGCGGTCTGATATGGAAGACCGCACAGACCGCCAGCGATCTGGCGGATAGAAGACGGTGGTTAGCCGGTTTTCGGCTTTTCTTCTTCTCTCTTGCGGTCTGGTTCAGCAGGCACTTTGAGAAGTAACCAGGCGGTAAGCTGTTTAGCCGCGGCTGTTGCGGTCTGGACTGTGAGACCGCACAGTCCGCTTAAAGCTATCAAGATCTCTGGCTCGCAAGAAGGCAATCAGTTAGCGTGGTTTGCGGAAGCTAACCACAGTTCGCTGGAGTCTTCTCGGGCGGGTTGTGCCAGAGGTCGTTGGGGTGTCGACTTGGTCATGATGTTACGAAAGGTCCGGTTTGTTGCCTAGTTCACCGAGACCGCCTGGTTGCGCGGTCTGCTTCTGGTGTTTGCGAAGATCTTATGTTCGACTAGGCTTGTATATGGCCTTAGTCGTGGGTTGCTGTGATGAGCGGTCTAGTGTCGGATTCCGACAGATTGTCATGGAAGCGATCTTAGCTCAGGACGCGTGTTTGATCTTCTCAAGTCCACACGGACTGAGGGGAGTGTTCACTCTTCTATGCGGGTTGATGATGGTTAGATGGTTATCTCTGGCAGTCTGACGCTTGTATCCGCATTTGTGCGGATAGGTAATGCTAGCTGAAGGATGACGAGCAGTTATCCTATCGTTTTGGATGGTGATCGCACTTCTCTTGCCGCCTATAAATAGTAGTCACCAACTCGTCATAAACAACGAGAACATTGAGAACTCGGCTCGTGTTTTGATCTTGCGGTTAAGATTTTCTAACCGGCGCAACTAAGTGAAGTTGACTCTCTGTGCAGGTTGTGCGGCTAGCATCAGGCTGTTAGACAACAAGTGAAAGCTTGGTGTGGAACAGTTCACGATTTTCAGTCAGTGGTATATAACAGGTCGTGTCTAGGTAGCTTGAAGTCTCTTTCTCGGGGTTGCAACTAAGTCGAGCTGTTCGTCTGGTCTATCAGCGGGTTCTGTTCAAGTTCATAAGCATTCAATAACAAACAGTCTCTGCTACTAGTTGTAGTTTACCGACTTTGGCTGTTTCGACGGACAGAGCTTGCGGTTTGGCGGCTTGCGGTTTGGCGGCTTGTGCGGTTGCAGGTGTGATAATTTCAAGTTTTGAGACTCTTGTGCTTCTATTACTGTTGAATTTTACTTAACTTGGTTGTGGTTGAGTGTTCTTGCGACCTCTTTCGACTTCCCATAAAATTTTACAATTATACCTCTCTAGAGGTGTTTGCGTGTGAGATCAGTGTCTAGTGTGTGTCGAACGATCGCTTAAGACGATTAATGCAATAGATTTTTGACAGGTTTTATGAATTCTCATTTTCAATTCACTCACATCAAGTGTTATCTTGGATGAATCGCTAGACGTTTATCCGTCGATGCTTTTCATTACATCGATGCGATCCATTAGGCTCCTCCGTTTGGTGAGACTGACCGTCATCAAGAACGAAGATCAGATTTTCTGTGCGCTGCTCGTATATGATCGATCGAGCATAATGCACACAAAAAATCTGCACTCTCCATCAAACAAAAAGACAACTTAATGGACCGCGCAAATACACTGTGCGCATCATGCTCCATTGTTGGGTATTATATCCACAATAATCCTAATTTGAAGAAGGGTCCAGTTAAGCTAAGATGAATTATGACTGTATTTGATAGTGTATTTTTAGTTATGTACTTGCAAGTTTATAATATTAAGTACACATCAATGTCAGGTTATAGTGGATCAGTAAACACGAGACCAAATAATGTAATCCTTCATTGTATAGGACATTGTGTCGACTCACGTGTAATCTCTCTATTGGAGTATACTTCTATTCCAAGTACATGATGAGTTCAAGGAAGAATAAGATCTCAAAATTCAATATAACAGAATTTTACCCAAGTAAAATTCCTCGAGTATCGTAAGGAATATTCGTCGAATTCGTCAAGTATCATTGATATTCGTCGAATTCGTCGTATATACTTACGATCACTCGTTGAATATACTTGTGGTGAAATATCTGGAAAGATTGGAAAAACAGTTAAGTAAAATTCGTCGAGTATGATCAAGTATACTCGTCGAATTCGTCGAATGTATCTAACGATACTCACTGAATTCGTCGAATATACATGATGACGATACATGCCGAATTCGTCGAATCATCTCGACGCCACTTCTCTGATTTTTCTTAAGGCAAATTCGTCGAGTGCAAGTTGGCGTCGAGAGCTTCGAGTGCTCCTTGGCGTCAATTAAGTGCGTCGACAGCGTTGAGTCTGCTAGCCTATACTCGACGAATTCGTCGAGTATACTAGTTGATACTCGACGAATTCATCGAGTATGACTCCAGCCTTGTCGTTGAGTGGCAAGCCAGCTTGAGCTGAGTTTCTCTAAGTTAAATTCGCCGTATATCAATGACTATTCGGCGAGTATACTAGCGATACTCGACGATACTCGACGAATATAACTTAGGTCATTTTTCCGACAAAATTTTTTTCCATACCGGGTTGCGGCGGCCATGCACTGTGATTTTCGGAAGTTTATATTTGGAATTTCTTTTATAACCGTTGCATTTGAAGATGTCTATAAATACTTAGGGTGAATTTTTCTTCAACCCTAATCTTGCAAATTGTTCTAATTTTCAAATCGAGAAATTTTCCAAAAAAAATCCGTCAGCCTCCTGTGCGATACGCGACATCTCCGATCGGCGGACAACAGCGAAATTTGCACAATTCAATTTTCATCGACCTATACGACTGGATTGCTACTCTCTGAAGATCTCTATTACTCAAGATCTAGTCGATTGAAGATTCAGGATTCAAGTTCTTTAATAGATTTAAGATTTTTCTGTGTTCTCCAAACGTATTCAAGTTCAACTATTTTCGAAGAACGATGGATTGGAGTTTTAAGATCTTGTCAAGGATTGCGTGTAATATTATTGTAAAATATTCCTTTTCATTTGTAGGAGATTTTTCTTCCGAGTTGTAGATCCGGTTGTGCATCGAGTTATAGATCCGTTTGTGGATC
Source organism: Platanthera zijinensis (assembly GCA_039513925.1). Classification (NCBI taxonomy): domain Eukaryota; kingdom Viridiplantae; phylum Streptophyta; class Magnoliopsida; order Asparagales; family Orchidaceae; genus Platanthera; species Platanthera zijinensis. The sequence goes on from CM077097.1 coordinate 121,009,397, forward strand.
GAGTTGTAGGAGAGGTTGTTCTCCGAGTGGCAGGAGGTTTGTCTCCGAGTTGTAGGAGTTGCGGCTCCGAGGTGTAAGATTTGAAGAAATCTGAGTTTGGTGAAGTAGCCGAATCTAACTCTTCGTGGTAGATAGGCGAGGCGGGAAAGTGGACGTACCCAACTCAGGGAACCACAATAATCTCGGTATTTATGTGCTTGATTTTTAAGTAATTTTATTCCGCAAAAAGATACAGACATCACATATTCACCCCAAAATATTGACGTGCCAAAGGGAGTTTGTTGTGACCTTTTTAAGAATTTGTTCTAGGAAAGAAAGCTAGTTTTGAACATAAAAGTGAATAACTGTTCATAGCCACAGTGTTAAAATAGTGCGTGCCAAAAGGAGCAAAGTAAGGGCTGAAGTCAATTTCCTTTGCTTTTCCAGCTAAACCCTAGAGAGAGAAGTTGCCGGAATCAAATGGTAGAGACACATCTTTCATCCCAACATAAATCCCAGCTGAGAAAAGCGCCGCCTGGCCAGCTGTGTGTATATATTATACTATATACATGTATATATCGCCTATATATTATATTTAACTACTGCTTTTAGCCTTCAATTTCTCTCTCTCTCTCTAGCTCACTCTCACTCTCTCTCTCTTCCTTTACATTTTCAAACGTGCGTCGACACTCCTCAGCCATGGCCTCTGTTCTATAAATCCATGGCGCTCGCTCTCCTTCTCTATATACCCACCATCCCTCCCTTCTCTTTCATGGCCGGCCGGTCGAAGCAATGCAAAATGCTGGTTAGTAATTAATTAAGTAATTAACCCCTTCGTGTTTAGTGCGCAAATATTGCACGGTGATGTCCGAGCGTGTGTGTCGCGACTCGTTAAAAGTAGTGGTTTATTCCCACGCGCGCCGCCTAGCGTGCTCCTTGATCCTCAGTGTATGAGCGGGATGGTCACTCCTCTCCTAACTGCGTGATTTTGGAGAGCGACTTCGCAATGCTTTAGGCTTGGTTGGTTGCATGAATCTGCAGGTTCTTCGCCTGCTGCATGCATCAACTTGGAAGTAGAATCATATCATGCTTCGGCTCTGTTCACGTTCCATGCAGCAATCTTAATTAATTTCCTTTTTTGTTTATTATAATTATTAATTCTAATTATTTTTTATTACATCTTTACCTACTTCTTCTTTAGACCGAGAAGCTTAATATATTTGTGCGTTTTATCATTAATATTATTTATTTTTATATATTAAGAGAGAGAGAGAAAGAAAGAGAGAGAGAGGGAGATTTAGCTATATATATAATAATAATTAAGGAATACGTAGTCTCTTAATTAGTTTATTCTGGAGAATATTAATTATGGCGAATAAATTGTGATATTCAAGTATATAAATGGAGCAGGGGGAGATGGAGCAAGGAGGAGAAGGTCATGACGGAAAGACAGCAGCAGCACTGCCAGCACATATCGGAGGAGGTGGTGGAGAAGAATTCCAACAGGAATATTTCTGTAATAAATATACCGCGGATGGTTCCGTAGACATCAGCGGCCACGTGGCGGTCAAAGCATGCACTGGCGGATGGGTGGCCGGAAGTCTAATCCTCGGTAATTTCACAACATTTTTTGTTTTGTCTCCATGCCTCATGGCTTGCCCTTTTTTAATGCTTCCTTCAAGGAAAGGAAAAGAAGAAGCCGACACTTGCTTTTTTTGACACGTTCACTTTATCATATACCCATATTGTGAGCGCACGCACGCACGCATACATTTGCATATCACGGTCCTCTTCATTTCTGTGCGAGTGTGCCACCAATAGTGGCAGTAATCTAATCGTGATAGTGCATAGGGCGGACCCTTAATGCTCTGTGCGACAGTACTCCAGCCACGGGGTTGTCTTGGCGTGACGCCACTCGCAAATGCCCAAATACTAGGCTTCACCCGTCACTTATTTTTTCTTGTGCATGAGAATTTGCAAGCAATGATGAGAACATATTTTTTATTATAGATAAGTGATTTTGACTGTAAGAGAATGAGAGCACGTATTTTAAAAATAAAAAAATACATAAATTAATGAGAATGAAAATATAAAGATGGGTAAAATCTAAAAGTTGAATGTTTAATCAAAAGATGTTTTTCCCTTTTAATATAGTATGTGTGTATGAGTGACAGTGCATAGGGGCACTCTATGCAGCCAATGAGAATATCCCGGCACGATGACACTCGCGTCAGTCACACTCCTCTGATCACACGATTGAGGGCATCGTGAAGGAGAGAATTTTATTTAATAAAATAAAAAAAACAAAGAGATGAGAAATTGATTGAATGATGGATAGAATTGCTCTCATGATTCACACCATCACCAAAAGCGAATTTTTTATATATACTAGTATGGATACACACATGAGTGATAATATACGGGCACTCCAAGGATGGAAACAAACTACTAATGTTGCATATATGAAAAACTATAATAATTTTTGCATAAAATTATTTTGATTTGTAAATAATATTTGAGGAACACTATTGCTCGCATAAATCATAATCATAGTCTTCATTAAATTGTTCGTTTGATATTTTTAATGAAAATATTGTTTAAATAATTATTTTTATAAAAAATATTTAATATGAAAATAAATCCAGTGAATTATGTACATGAGCAAAAAATGGAAATTGAGGAAATGAGTATGTTGAGATGGATGTGTGGGCACAAGAGGCCGTATAAAATTCGGAATGAATGTCGTATTAGGGATAAGACAGGAGTAACACCAATTGCAGAGAAGATGCGAGAAGCCCGACTACGATGGTTTTAAGTGTTGTTGTCGTACGAAAATATATAAATCCAATGACCAGGCACCACAAAGAGTGTGTATGCGCGCTTACATGCACATGAATCCGTTGCGCTTTATCAAAATTTTTTTTTTGGCAACAACTGCTCCAAATAACCTTTGATTAATCCATAACATAAGAGCTCTATTTGGAAATTTCATGATCAATATTCACAAAGATTTACTCGCTCATCAAGAAAGAAAGAGCTTTTCAATCAATATTCAAAATAATTCTCACAGTAAATCAAGGATTGGCGACGCTCGCATTCTTCGGCGTCGGTGTGAACTTGGTGTTGTTCTTAACGAGAGTGGTAGGCCAAAACAACGCGGATGCGGCCAACAATGTGAGCAAGTGGACAGGCACTGTCTACATTTTCTCCCTCGTCGGAGCCTTCCTCAGCGACTCTTATTGGGGGAGATACAAGACATGCGCCGTCTTTCAACTCATCTTCGTCATGGTAAGCCCGCGCTCATTCTTTCCTTTCTTTTTAAACCCGATATACGAGTACGAGGACATATCAGGAAGTTGAGTAACTTATAGTTAATTACAATTGCTTCAGGGATTGATAATGTTATCCTTGACCTCACAATTGCTCATGCTCAGACCGTCTGGGTGCGGAGATGCGCAGAATCCCTGTGAATCACACTCGGGTTTGGAGATGGGTCTGTTCTCGCTCTCCATCTACTTGGTGGCCCTGGGAAATGGCGGATACCAGCCCAACATCGCCACATTTGGTGCCGACCAATTTGAGGAGGGGGACCCGAGGGAGTCTCACTCCAAGATCTCCTTCTTCAGCTACTTCTACTTGGCCCTCAACTTAGGCTCACTCTTCTCCAACACCTTCCTGAGTTACTTTGAAGACGAGGGAATGTGGGCCTTGGGATTTTGGATCTCATCCGGTTCGGCCCTATCGGCCCTCGTCCTATTCCTTTGTGGGACCCAACGGTATCGTTATTTTAGGCCGTGTGGCAACCCCTTATCTAGAGTGTGTCAGGTGATAGTTGCAGCATTCAGAAAATGGAAGTTCGAGATGCCGACGTCCGGGGACGATTTATATGAAATGGATGGGAAGGAATTCAAGTCTGCAACCAATGAAGGTAGCAAAAAGATCCTCCATTCTGATGGATTTAGGTGAGCCTACAAACGAAATTTTTATACATTTTGACGGAATTAGACGACTGGTCCGTAAACTCATATATGAATCGCCTTTTGTGAACGCCCAGCCACATCTAAAGAAATCCATCCACTTTTATGTTCAAATTAGTTTTTATACATTTTGATGGACAGTTGAATGCCCACACTTTATTGTAAGTACACCCCTCCTTTTGCCGGCACATCTGATTAATTCATTTTGAAGGTTCTTGGACCGGGCAGCCCTCGTCACCCCCAGTGACGATCTTCCCGTTGACACCGCCATTCACAACCCATGGCGCATTTGCACCGTCACCCAAGTCGAAGAAGTAAAGTGTGTCCTCCGCCTCCTCCCCATCTGGCTCTGCACCATCCTCTACTCCGTCGTCTTCACCCAGATGGCCTCCCTCTTCGTCGAGCAGGGCGCCGCCATGAACACCGTCATCACAGGCAGCTTTCGCATCCCTCCAGCCAGCATGTCAGCCTTCGACATCCTCAGTGTTTCCATCTTCATTTTCTTTTACCGCCGCCTCCTCCAACCCCTCATCGCCACCCTCCGTCGTGACCCGAGGGGTTTGACGGAGCTCCACAGGATGGGGTTGGGTCTCATCATCGCCATTGCCGCCATGGTCGCCGCCGGCATCGTCGAGCATTTCAGGCTCAAGTCGGCACGCACCGCTGCCGGCTCTCTTAATATATTGTGGCAGGTAGTGCAGCGCGAACACTAAAAAAACTCAAAGTAATCACTTTTCGTATCAAATCAGCTTCGTAATTTGAAAAATTAATAAATTTTCCGCGGGCAGGTGCCGCAGTACATGCTGATAGGAGCATCGGAGGTGTTCATGTACGTCGGGCAGCTGGAATTCTTCAACGAACAGGCGCCGGACGGGCTCAAGAGCTTCGGGAGTGCGCTCTGCATGACGTCAATCTCGTTGGGGAACTATGTCAGCGATCTCTTGGTGACTGCAGTGATGCAGATCACCGGAAAAGATGACCGGACAGGGTGGATTCCGGCGAACCTGAACCGGGGTCATATGGACAGGTTCTACTTCCTTTTGGCTGCCCTCACAGGCGCAGATTTGGTGCTTTATGTGGTTTGTGCAAGGTGCTATAAGTGCATCAAGATTGAAGGGAGATAGATGTCAGCTACAGGAAGGAGATTGCAGGGACTGAGGACATGGCAGCATTACTTTGATGGAATTTCTTTTTATTTTATTTTAAAATTTCCCATTTTGTTGATGTAATTTTGTTCTGTATTATTTTGTATTGAACTGTATTAATACTGTGTTACTATCAATACAGACAAATACAAAGTAGAATACAGAGCTGCAGTGTTGTTGAAGACAATTGATTTCTGTCCATTGTTTTCCTTATTTATATATATGAAAACTGGACAACTTGTTTACATTTTTCATTTAGATGACACCTAAAATCAATTGGTTATATATGCGGGGCTGTGGATGCATAAAGCGCATAAGATAGCAAGACCATTTTGACGGTGAGCGAATTCATCGGGACAACTTTTGTAACCGGCGAAAACTTATCAATCAAAGAAGGCAGGTAATAACTGTAATAATTCTTGCTGGGAGTTGAATTAGACAAGCATCAACTAATTATACCATACATAAGCATTCATAGATAAGAAAGAGTTTTATTGAGATACATGCTAAATGAAAAATCAGTAACAAAAATCACTACATAAATAAAGATAATTCATCAAAACTTTCTTCTATAGAAAAATAAGCTTATTCCATAGAAGAGACGGGTCGTCGTCAAACCTTCCGGACTTGAATGTGATGCGTGGATTCGGCTCGCCATATTGAGTGCGTTCCGCTCTGCACCAGGGTAACGAATTCACCGTTCTTTAGAAACCCTCCTTGCTGTCAAAAGAAATTTCATCATAAATATCGAAGCCAAGGTGAAGATGGAGGAGGCATCAGTTGAAATGGAGAAGGGCTGATATATACCACTAAGCAGCTTGTCGCTCTGGAGAAAGTCTCTTCGGCATCATCAGAAAACTCCATATAAATAGGCGATACCCCGTGATAAAGTGCCAGCCTTTGCTTAATCCTTTCGCTGCCAAGGCAAACTCATGGTGTGATTTAAACGTTAAAAATAGATCCTAATAATATGTTACTTCGGGGGAAATTAGTCCAAGTGAATTGGAAGGGCGTACTCATTGGTGAATGCAAAGATGGTTGAGGAAGGACGATAATGGCTTAGAAGTATGGCCATGGACGCAGTTCGAGTGAACACAATGATGGAGGTGCCGAGAATGTTCCCCATTGTCGCGGCATGCGACGCAAACATCGCGCTTATATGGCTTTGACAAAACACTTCTTCGGGTACAACCTTCAAAAAGAGATGGGGGCAGACGAAAATAAAGATTTGTGGGTTAAAGCAGTTTCAATCATTAAAAAAAACAAAAGTTGCATTGAACTTAATCAATTGCTTGTGGGTGAAGAGGTCTAAGATCTATGAATATAAGTTTCTCATGTGAGATCGACTATATTCTTAACATGCCACCTCACGATGTAGGAGTTTTGACCTCTAATAAGCGGTCATTTTCTTATATCATTTTTTCAATATAATTAGCCTAAAACCATGTTATAACAGATTGGTCCAACGTAAAAACCAATTACTTGTGGTTGAAGAGCCTCGGCATCCAAGACCATATGAGTTCTTGAGGTAAGTGTCACAGATTGAGAGAAAGTATGTATACTTGCAAAATGACCTTATCGTATCTGAAACATCTCAGAATCGGAAAATTCTCGGAAGTCTGTCCCCAAAACTCTCAAAATATTTTCTTCTAGTTTTAAATAAAACGTTCCGGTTTAAGTCAGAGTATGTCTGAAAATTGACATAACCAGCGAAAAAATGCTGAAAATTTGTGTATAATGTGATGGCATGGAGAGATATATGTAAATGAGAAAGTGTTGGATGATAAGTGGTGGAAATCACTTAATTATGCGTTTTCAGACATGACGATACAACTTAATTTACACAATTTTTTTATTTTCATTTAATATATGAGAAGTGATATACAACTATTGGTAAAATGAAGACGTGGATATCACACATCTTTGTAATAATATATATTTATGTTAAATAATTAAAAAATCAAAAAATAAAGGAATGTGGAAAACTCTTTATAAGTAGAGATGACCTTGGATGAATCTAGAGAAACCTAGGTTATTATAGAGCATTTAAGAATATTGTATTCTTTATTATGCAAATAACTTGGGAAGAGTGTAGCAAGTTCTAGCGACTCTGAGGGCTAGAGAATTCTAGACTTTGGAGTGGAAGCGGCTTTAGAAGGGGAACACTCATCTCATTTATACTCACATGGGCTGTGAAGCAATAAGAAGTTCTCTCTTCTAACTCTCTCCCGCTCTTCGCTTGCAAGCTTTGCTACATTTTAATATTTAATTGCATGGTTGTGAACAATGCTGACTTATGAGCACAAGTCTTAGGTTTGTTTAGAGGTTGAATGCAAGAATCCTACGTGTTGCATGGATTTGAAGGAATAAATCAATAGTCCCCTATCATTCGATATCAGAGAGGTTAAAGAGGATGAGCGTGATGAATATGACATTCTAGAAGAGCGACTGCAAGGCAAGAAGTATAAGAAGGCCTACGAAAGCTCAAAGGAACTATCGACGACACTGAAGGCCTGAATATTGAGGATGGAGCTTGCCATGGTAGAGGTCATGCAAGGCACCTGAATGTCCAAGTATATGAACAAGCTACGGAAGATGAGAGCCTTACACCTTGGTAGAGGTCATGCGAGAAAAGATTGGAGAACCAAGGGAGGAGGTATCTAGGTTGAAAGAAACATACGACAATGGAATGGTTGTTGCATCATTGCGGCCACATATAAATGTACCTGTCTGGGAAAATGCAACCTCCTTTAGGAAGTAGCATATATTCATGACATCAAATAGGGAGTCCTGGAAAGGGGTGTTCTGTTAAGGGCTAGCCGTATCACGTAGGTAGAGTCGTCGGAGGATGGTCGGAGGCGGAGGATAATATGGAGCCGAAACCGTGTTTGCACAGGAAAAAATAAAACAAGCAGTGTAGTAGGTATTATTGTGGATACTACTTGGAAGGATGAAATTGTTGGAGTAAGTAGAAAAGGTGATAGAATCGTAGCTCTTACATTGGTCATATGAAAGAAAACTATTAATGTGATCAGTGCTTATGCGTCACAAGTAGGATTAAGTGAAGCTATTAAAGTGCAATTTTGGGAAGACTTAGATGATTTAGTAAGAGAAATCTCACAAAGAGAGAAGTTTTTCATAAGAGGAGACTTAAATGGACATATATGTAAGGAAAATGTAGATTACACAGCCGTTCATGGAAGATATGGATATGGAGAAATGAATGAATAAGGACGAATCATTTTAAACTTTGTCATAGCACATGAGCTAATTGTATCAAATACGCTTTCAATAAAGAAGGAAGAACATTTAATTATGTTTAAAAGCGAATCAAATAAATCACAAATTGATTATTTTATGACTCGCAAAATGAATAAAATAATTTGTAAGGAATGCAAAGTCATACCATGAGAAAGTTTGACAACACAACATAGGTTAGTGATGTTAGATGTACAAAGTAAATATAATAAATTTAAGACAAGAACAAAAATATTGTAAAAAATTCGGTGGTGGAACTTGAATATGAAAAAACAGGTTGCTTTCAAGAAGATGGTTATGGAACAACCAGTTGATGACTCTTATGTTGATTTTATGTCTCATGGGAAGTGTTAGAAAAACCCATTTAGAAAGGCCCATTTTGAGGCCTTTGTCTTATATTCTTTTAATCTCACATTGTATAGGATTTTTTCTCCTCTCTCTCCTATAAATATGTATTCTCTCCTTGTATTTAAATCAATTGAATAGATATACAAGTTTCAATATGGTATCAGAGGGAATACGCGAACTCCAATAGTCTCTCAGCGGACTCCATTTCGCGACCTGCCTCGCTTATCCACGATTCTCTGGGCGGACTCGTGTTCGTTGCCGCAGCCCATCGCCCGGTTCCAGTCAGCGCCCCCCGCTCCCCTTCTTATAGCTTCAACCGCCTTTGGATAGTGGGCCCCCCTCGGCTTTCTTTCCCGCGACCTGCCTTCTCCAGCTCGCCAGATCGCTCGCCCGCAGGTCGCAGCTCGCCCGCTAGTCGCATCTCGCCAGATCGCTCGCCCGTAGTTATTCGCAGGACGTGTCGTTCCTCGCAGGTCGCTGCTCCCCTGGTCGCTGCATCGTGTCGTCGCCCTCCTCCGCAGCTCGCGACCTGACGCAGCTCGCAATCCGCTCGTCCTCAAGTCCGCCTCTCCGCTGATTTAGTCCGCGCTTGCTCAGACCGCTGCTCAGCCCGAGGTTCAGCTTACAGATCAGCAGTCCAGCTCGCCTGATCGCCAATTCAGCATGCCAACTCGCAGATTCAGCTCGTAGGTCGCCCATTCTGTCCGCTCCTTCCTTCATGGGCTCTTCCGTTGACTCATCTGAGGTGCCCACTCCCTCCACCGAGCTCCGCGATGAACTGCACATCACCACTATTTCCCTCTCCGGGAAGAAAAATTTCATTCCTTGGGAACACTTTGTTCGCCGAGTTCTTCAGGCCAAGGGCCTCTTACGCCACCTCACTCAGGCACCTCCCTCTCCTACTACTGACGACTGGCTTCGGAACGATGGTCGTGTCCAGACGTGGATTCTCAACTCCCTCGATGGCGAACCTTACAACATGGTCATGTACCTTGAGACGGCCAAAGGAATGTGGGACGAGCTCCACTCCTTGTACTCGGGCAAGGACAGTCTTCAACATCTCTTCGACATCATAACCGATCTCCAGGCACGGGACACTAGTGGACCTGACATGACTTCAGTTGTTGCCAAGGTGAAGACCCTCGCTGAAGCATGGATTCAACATCAGTCGTCTACCAATGACCATGCAACTCAACGTGCTCAGAAGGAAGCTGTTTGCATTGTCATGCTTATGGCCCGGGTTCCCCCGCATCTTCTGAGCATTCGGGATCACGTGTTAGCCTCAGCCACGACTCCCTCTCTCTCAGATGTCTGCTTCATGCTCCTCAAGGTGTCACCGCCTCCTGATTCTCCTACACCACCCTCACCGGCCCTCCTCCAGCAGGCCTCTGCACCCTTACTTCCTCCCACTACCTCTGCTCGTGGGGGTCGTTCGGGTTCCCGTGGAAGGGGCCGTGGTGGGCGGGGACGTCCAAAATGCTCGTTCTGCGGTCGGGATGGCCACTATGAGGCCACATGCTACCGGAAGCATGGTCACCCCCCTCGCCCGACAGCATCCATTGTTACTGATGGTTCGTCCACCTCCACCAATCAGGTGGACCTCGAAGTTGTTCGCCTCCAACTCCAACAACTCCATGGGCTGCTTACCCCTCCTTCCGCCTTTGTGCCCTCCATCTCTAATGAAGTTATGGCATGTCTCTCCCTTGGTCCGCATTGGATACTGGACTCTGGTGCCACTCATCACAACACATCGCAGCAGCCACCCCAGTACTTAGATGCTCCTCATCCAAAATTTATCACCGTGGCTAATGGAGCGACTGTTCCTGTCTCCGGCTCCACTAAACTCTCCCTCAATTCGTCTCTTTCTCTCCGCTCGGCTCTTCATGTTCCGGGCTCCCCGTTCAACTTACTTTCTGTTGGTCGTCTTACTAACGATCTAAACTGCTCCATCACATTCACCCCTTCTTCTTTTTTTATACAGGATCAACGGACGCAGACTACCATTGGTAAGGGACGACTGCGGAATGGGCTCTACCTTCTCGATCAATCTCCCACCGTCCTCTCCTCCGTCTCATCCTTTGACTGGCATCGGCGTCTAGGGCATGCCCCTCTACCTATCCTCAAGAAGGCTTTACCTGAACTTTCTCTTCCTGTTTTTCAATGTGAATCTTGTATTTTCGGCAAACAGCCGCGTTCTTCCTTTCCCGCACATTGTACTCGGAGCACTGCTCCTTTTGATTTAGTTCATTCAGATATTTGGGGACCTTTTAAAATTATGAGCATTTCTGGGTATCGCTACTTTATTACTTTTATTGATGATTATTCTCGCATGACATGACTTTATTTACTTCGTGAACGCTCAGAGCTAACTCGTGTCTTTAAGGCATTCATCCTTGAAACCCGAACGCAATTCTCCACTAACATTAAAACATTACGCACTGATAATGCTCGGGAGTACACTAGTCATGAATTTGCCAATCTATGTTCTGACTTTGGGATCATACACCAAACGTCATGTGCCTACACACCACAGCAAAACGGCGTGGCCGAACGGAAAAATCGTCACCTCCTCGATGTTGCCCGCTCCCTCATGCTTTCAATGAATGTTCCCAAGCTTTACTGAACTTCGCGGTCTCCACTGCTTGTTTCCTTATCAACTGCCTCCCCTTCTCCGTTCTCCGCAATGCTACTCCGTTTAGCCTCTTATTTCCCTCTACTCCGGGCTTCTCCCTTACCCCGCGCACTTTCGGGTGTACTTGTTACGTCCACATTCTGGGACACTCTACGGACAAATTGGAACCTCAGGCAGCCAAACAAATGTTTGTGGGCTATTCGAGGACGCAGAAAGGTTACGTCTTCTACTCTCCAACTACCCGCAAAATCTCTGTCTCTGCGGATGTCACCTTCTGGGAGGATACACCTTTCTTTTCTCCTCCTGTCTCCTGGCCTACCCCCCCGGCCGTCCCTCGTCCTGTGCTTCCCGTTAATGAAATTCAGCCTTCTACTCTAAATACTCCCACTCCTACTCCCGTTATCTCTCAACCACCTCCTCTCTGTGTCTACACTCGACGGCCACCTCATTCTGTTGCCCCTACGCAGTCGACCCCGACCTCGGGTCCTCCACGCCCTAATGATCTGGCACCGGCCTCCACAGCGCATCCCATGGTGAACTATGTCTCCTTGCATCGCCTTTCTCCCCACCTCCGGACCCTGGCTACTGCCTTGTCTTCGGTTTCCATTCCTAACTTTGTGCAGGAAGCTCTTCAACACCCTGGCTGGCGCGCGGCAATGGAAGAGGAAATGACGGCTTTATGGGCAAACCAAACTTGGAAACTGGTACCCCTTCCCCCTGGGTACAAGGCTGTTGGGTGTAAATGGGTCTTTGTCATCAAACAAACTCCAGATGGACCATTGATCGCCTGAAATCCCGCCTTGTAGCTCGCGGCTACACCCAACAACAAGGATTGGACTATGATGAAACTTTCTCTCATGTAGCCAAGCTGAACACCGTCCGTGTTTTTATCTCAGTAGCCGTCCACCGCCAGTGGACCTTACATCAACTCGACATCAAGAATGTCTTCTTGAATGGAACTCTCAATGAAACCGTTTACATGCAACAACCTCCCGGGTTTGAGACCACGGGGGAGTCTAGGCTACCTTAAGTTTGTCTACTCCTCAGGTCTCTCTATGATCTCAAACAATCTCCTCGGGCTTGGTTTGACAAGTTCAGTAAGGTCCTTCGGGAAATGAAATTCACTCGGAGCTCGACAGACTTCTCATTGTTCACTCGTCACCGTGCAACTGGAACAGTTCTTCTTCTTGTATATGTCGATGACATTATAATTACTGGGAATGATTCCGAAGGAATACAGACGGTCAAACAGCATTTGAGCTCTGTATTTCAAACAAAAGATTTGGGGCACCTTAACTACTTCCTGGGTCTGGAGATCGTCAAACGACCAGATGGCCTTGTACTCTCTCAGCGAAAGTATTGCCTTGATCTTCTTCATGATGCTGGCCTCTCCGGCTGCAAACCGATTAACACTCCAATGGACGTAAATCACAAGATATGTGCTCAGTCTTCGGACTCTGATCTTTTACTTCAAAATCCGGAATACTATCGCCGTCTGGTTGGAAAATTGATCTACCTAAAAGTAACAAGACCAGATATCTCCTTTGCCGTTGGCATTGTCAGCCGGTACATGCATGCTCCTCGAGATTCTCATCTTCAGGCTGTTGAACGCATCCTCCGATATCTTAAAACTTCTCCTGGTCAAGGACTGGTATACAAAACCTCAGCTTCAACTCCGACACTGGTAGCATATTCAGATGCCGATTATGCTGGCTCCCTTGATGATCGTCGGTCAACCAGCGGATTCTGCACTTACTTCGGAGGACATTTGATTACATGGCGGAGCAAGAAACAAGCAATGGTTGCCCGATCCTCAGCTGAAGCAGAATACCGAGCAATGGCGTCTGTGGTGTCAGAACTCACGTGGCTTGAAAGCCTCCTCTCAGATCTTGGTATAAAACTTCCTTCTCCCGCTCTTCTCCTCTGTGACAGTCAAGCTGCTATACATATAGCCAAGAACCCAGTCTTCCACGAAAGAACAAAGCATATTGAAGTTGACTGTCATTTCGTCCGAGAGAAAGTTCAAATGAAGAAGCTCGAACTGAAACATGTGCCAGGTACTGAACAAGTTGCGGATGTTCTCACAAATGCCATGTCCAGTACCCTCTTCTATCAGTGCTTATCCAAGCTCGGAGACTACGATTTGTACGCTCCAGCTTGCGGGGGAGTGTTAGAAAAACCCATTTAGAAAGGCCCATTTTGAGGTCTTTGTCTTCTCTTCTTTTAGTCCCACATTGTGTATAGGATTTTTTCTCCTCTCTCTCTCTCCTATAAATATGTATTCTCTCCTTGTATTTAAATCAATTGAATAGATATACAAGTTTCAATAGGAAGTTATGTCTTCACATTTAAGAATAAGTGAAAAGAATGTACTTGGAGTATCAAAAGATCGTGCGCCCCCAAATAAAAAATCTTGGCGGTGGAAAGACAAAGGACATGTTTGACTAAGTTGTGGCGGTGCAGGAAGCAGTGGTGGGAAACAATGGTGTAGGAATCAGCTGTTTTGCAGTGGTGGAAAAATTTATGAAATTATTTGGAAAACTGTATTTGCAGTGCTGTGTGAAACAGTAGTGCAGAATTAAACAGTGATAGTAATAATTAAACAAACAGGAGAATTTACGAAATCTAAAAATAAATAAACAATTGACTCGACATTAATTTTATTTAATTATAAAAGTAAATATATTAATATTGATGGGGTTCCCCAAAATATGTTCGGACGAGTCGAAGATTTTTTTTCGCGATCTCGTCCGGCTCGACACTACAATTCCAATGGGCACATTCTCGATCAATTTCGAGGTCGTTTGATATCTCAAACGGAAGTCAAAACACACGTATGCGCGCTCGACTTGCTCACGAGCTAAGTTTTATTTATAAATTGATGAGGCTCTCCCTAGAGATTTTCAAACGAAACATGCTCCGACTCGGGATTACGGCGATCCGATTTTCAAGCCGGGTGATCATCAACATTAATAAAAAAATATTAATATATATTAATTAAAACATTAATACATAAATAAATAATTTGCAGTGCTAGGACGGTTCGTTTTTACCCGATTAACGGACGACTAAGTGACCCGCAATAAATAAACTTTTTTAAATTTCACTTTTAATAATTAAATATCATTTTAATTTCCATTATATATCTATACTATATTAAACGCAAACTCTGGATTGCTACAGTAACATGTCGGTTACATTTGGAATTCCAGTTTTACCCCTGCCTGCAGCCTGCCTGTTATAAAAAAAATACTCGCGGTGGCGGCCATGACCAATGGCGGAGCCAGCGGCGGCTTGACTGGACCACGCCGACGGGGTCGTCGGATGACGGCGACCCTGGCGGGGGTAGGCCGGAGACGGTCCGGCAGGACAGAGGTGCGTCCGAGGCCGCCATGAATGCAGTTGCGCCCGAGGCCGCCTCCCCCAAATGCTTCCGACGACGTCTTCCAAGCCCAGCCAGCTGTCGATGTTACAGAGTCGTGGATGCCATGAACGGAGGTCGCGGTAGAGGTGGGTTTGGCTGGGAAGCGCTGACGGTGGCGGAGGTTGCAACGGAAAGAGGCGGCGTCAGCGGCGGCGGCTACAGTGTTGTGGAAGCTGTGAAGGGAGGTGGAGGTGGGTTTTACAAGCGCTAGGGAGGCGGTGGCGGTGGTGGAGGAGGCGGAAGAAATACGCGGTGGGAGCGGCGGCGGTACAGAGCCGAGAAAGCTAGAAGATGAACAGTGTTATTAATCAAATATTAATATAGTATTATACGAACTAAATTAAACTTAATGATATAGTATAGATTATTAATCCAAGTATTATTATTATTATATAGTATAGATTATTAATCAAAATATTATTACTATTATTATATATTATTAATCCAAATATTTTTATTATTAAATATTAATTTTAAAATGCTAAATTTAACTTATAATTTACAAGCTTTTTCGTCGAAGGCCGCATCCGAGCGGACTCCACCCGCATCCGAGCGGACTCCGCCCGCATCCAGGAAGGCTACACCCACAAAGCAATGCAAGCTTTCTGAATGCACAACATAGGCTTTAGGCGGGCAAAACTTGCATTAATGCGTCCAAAGACCACCTAAAAGCATCAAAGTAAATCTGATTTTAATTTACAATTATGGAATGAGCACCTTCACAAGAATACGAGCATCTTCGCACGGGCCACGCTCGTGCTTGATGCTCTCGGCGCGGCATTCAGCCGCATCCAGGCGGGCTTCGCCCGTGCTTGATCCTCTGGGCGGCCTTCGGCCGCATAGAAGCGGGTTTAGCCCGCTTCCAGGCAATTCACCAGCTCCGCGCTGCACCCGCAAGTCGCGCTCCCCGTCTACACAAACACACACACACACAAGTTTTTTCGCACAGGCTACGCCCGTGCTTGAAGCTCTCGGGCGGCCTTCGGCTGTATCCAGGCGGCCTTCGACCGCATCCAGGCGGGCTTCTCCTGCCTCCGCACGGGCTTCGCCCATGCTTGATGCTTCAGGAGGCTTCGACCGTATAGAAGCGGGCCCCGCTTCCACGCAGTTCACCGGCTCGGCTCCACAACCGCCATTCGTGGCCCCCCGGAACCCTGAGATTGTTTGATTTTGCATACGCACTCCGGGGGGCCGCGAGTGGCGGTTGTGGCGCCGAGCCGGTGAACTGCGTGGAAGCGGGGCCCGCTTCCATGCGGCCGAAGGCCGCCCGAAGCATCAAGCACGAGCGAAGCCCATGCGGAAGCGGGTGAAGTCCGCCTGGATGCGGCAGAAGGCTGCCCGAGAGCTTCGAGCACGGGCGTAGCCCGTGCGAAGAAGCTCGTATATATAATAATTTAAAATATATATTCATTATAAATATAAAATGTTTTAAAAAAAAGTTTTTTTTAAAAAAAATACAATACTGCAGCCCCTGAAAAGGGGCAGCTGTGCTGCCGCTCCGCCAAACAGAGCCAAAGTGAGGGCAAAGATGGCTAGCTATAAATAACTCTACGCTTGTAGTAATGATAAAAACTTTGTCAAGCATAAATTTGTCAAAAAAGAAGCTAAACAGGCAGTAAGTAAAGCAAAAAGTTAAGCTTATGAAGAATTTTATAAGCGACTAGATACCAAAGATGAAGAGTGTGACATATATAAAATTGCTCGAGCTAGAGAAAGAAATACGAGAGATTTAAGTCAAGTAAAATGCATAAAGGATGAGACAAATACAGTTTTGACGGTTGTTGTGGATATTAAAGAGCGATGAAAAAGATACTTTTATCAACTCTATAATGAAACAAAGGACAATGAATTGAACTTGAAAGAGTTAAGTAAATCAAAGAAGTAGAAGAACATCATGTTTTATCGCAAAATTCAAGTATTATAGGTAAAAGATGTTCTAAATAAGATGAAAAATGAAAAGACGGTTGGGTCAGACGATATACACATCGAAGTATGGAAATGGTCAGGAAATGAAGGAATTTTGTGACTTACATATTTTTTTAATAAGATACTAAAGTCAAATAAGATGTCAGACCAATGGAGAGAAAGTATCTTGATACCTTTGTATAGGAATAAAGGGGATATACAAAATTGTGTTAAATACAAAGGAATTAAATTGATGAGTCATACCATGAAACTATGAGAATGAGTAATAGAAGGAGATTAAGACAAGAGACTAACATCTCGGAGAATCAATTTGAATTGATGCCAGGGAAGTCGACCTTGGAAGCAATACATCTCTTGAGGAGACTCATTGACAACTATCGGGAAAGAAAACAAGATTTGTGTATGTTGTTTATTAATCTTGAGAAGGCTTATGATAGAGTTCCAAGAAAGATCTTATGGATAGTCTTAAAAAAGAAAGGTGTAAATATATTATATATTGACACAATGAAAGATATGTATACAAATTCAGTGACAAGGGTGAGGACATCTGGAGGATTAACACAGGAATTTCCTATCATTGTTGGCTTACATCAAGATTCAGCTTTAAGCCCTTATCTCTTTACTCTTATCTTAGATGAGCTCACCAGACATATCCAACAAGCAATACCTTGATGTTTATTGTTTGTGGATGATATCGTTTTGGTTTAAGAGACGCGCGAGGGTGTAAATGCAAAACTTGAATCCTGGCGAGATACTTTAGAAAAGAAGGGTTTTAAGTTGAGCATGAGAAAGACAGAGTATATGGAGCTTAAATTTAGCAGTACAAGAAGAACAGATGACTTTGTTATTAAGTTGGACGATCAAGATATTTCCCGTATTGAGTGTTTTAAATATCTTAGATCGATAGTTCAAAAAGACTGAGGTATTGATAAAGATGTGACATATAATCCAAGCGAGAGACTTTCATAGGCATGCGAGGTAATTATTAGGAGAGACCCAATTATGATATAGCGAGAGAAGAGCGTCCTTGAGACCATCGTCGGCCTATAACGGTCATGCATCATGATGATCGTCAGAGAGATTGGCATCGACCGCCACCCCCACAACGTCAAGACAATCGTGATCCTTACCATGAGGAATACGATTATCCTCCTCGGGATAGGCGATTGGATCTCACACGAGTAGTTATGATGGTTCTATGGATCTTAATGTCTTTTATGACTGGGTTATAGACATAGAGACCTACTTTGAGTGGTATCATATGACGAAGGACCAAAAGGTTCAGTTCGCCAAAATGAGATTGAATGGGCGAGCGAAAATCTTTTGGATAAGTGAAGAGCGAAGTCTAGATAGGAATGGACGTCGTCCCATTACACATTGGCCACGCAAGAAAGCCATATTGGAGGAGCAGTACATTCCCCAGCACTATCAGACCCGTCTACGAGACGAGCTGACGTCTCTACGTCAATGGTCCAAATCAGTTTTTGACTACCTTGCTGAAATGAAGGATCTTATGATTAGATGTAACGTCGTAGAACGCCCACGAGATACTTTATCTAAATTTAGGTGTAAACTACGACCTGAGATACGAGGTGAGTTGATTTGATATGGTCAATATTCCCTAGCTGAGACCATATCTATCGACATCAATATCGAGAAGCACCAGAAGAGAACCTCCTGGTTCAAATCTCAAACCAAAAAACGAATACTCCTTACAAGAAAGAAGAACTGAAGGGTTGGTGAGTGCTAGTGAGCAGCCACATTCAGGACTCATCGACACTCATTCTGCTACTGACACACCACCTGTAGTTCTTCCGTTTCTCATTGATAGTTTTTAGGCCGAGCATGAGACACCCGGTGATTCTTCCATACATGTTCCCAGAGTTGCTGACAGACTTCCCCAACAGATCTTGGTTCCCGAGCAGATATTGGATGACGAGACAGTGGCCACTACTGATGGTGGTTTTCAAAGATATTTGGTTTGTTGGCATGACAGACAGAAGACCGAGACCAGCTGGGTTTTGGCTGAGGACTTAGAACACATGGATGTTGATCTTCTACAGCACTACCTACCAAAGCACTCACCAGAGATGAGTGCTATGAGAGGGGGAGAGTTGCTGGAGACCAGCACTGATTTGGACGTCGCAAAAATACCCGACGCCACACCCGATTGGACCTCTATCAGTCATGAGTCTTGCATATTTTGTGTCATTTTTGAATATTTCGTAATTTTGCAGTTTTTGTGAATATATATATAATACAAATATATATATAAGTATTCTGTTAATTTTCCAATCCTCCGGTTCAGCCTTCTTCCCAGCCGGCACGAGCCCTGTTCTTCTTCCCAATTTCAACGTTTCATGCACGCAGTTAGGGCTCGTTTTCAGAGATATATTTGGAGTTCACGATAATAGATTCTATTTTCTGGTAGGATAATAGATTTATTGTTGGGTTTTCGCCCGGATTTTTTCAGTGAACGATACGTCGAAAACTCCATACGAAAACGTATTTGAAGTTCATGATTTCCGTTTTGCTATGACAAGGGGATCATAATGAAAATTGCAAACGTTCTTTCCTTGATTTAGAATTGAACAATTTTTTAAGAAAATTTATTTAAAACGTAATCGTTATTTTGTGCTTTACAAAAATCTAAGATGCTTCATTTTTTAAAGTAAGTGCAACACCCGCACAAATCTTTGTAAAAATTCATTAAATATTGCATGCATTAAGATTTCCTAGAAAAAGTCGACAGACGCACAAACCCAACGCGTCGTCCTGCATCAATTTGGTATCAGAGTAAGGTTCTAAAATTTTCTAAGTTTTGGAATCCGTCCTGCGTAGAATAGAAACCTCGCATAGAATTTTTTTATTTGTCAAAATTTTTTTTTATCATATTCATACATCTGTATTTTATTGTATGTTTGCATGCATCTACGTAGTGGTAGGTTAGTAAGTATGAATTCACCCCACCACAATTCACCACTGTAGTTTTTACATTTCGCTCACCAAATGGCGTCGAGTTGAACATGGTCAAGCGAGTCATGTGAACGAAGGGAATGAACTACCACTATAGTTTTTACCTTTCGCCCACCAAATGGCTGCGTTAATCGAGAGCATCTATCAAGTGCGTGAAGGGTTTGGAAACCTAAGTGTTAGGGTGAATAGTCTAAAAATACCCCCCTCGAGTTTTAATGTCACCTCCAATTCGAGATGAGCATTCCGTTCGACCCCAAATGTGGAAAGATCTACACATAGGAGGAATCCTCTTTTTGAGGAAGAGGTTAGAAATCTCATAAATTGGTTCGAGTTTGAGTACGACCGGGGTAGTAATTCTCCAAGATATTTTCCTGAACCCCAACGAGAGACTTTCATAAGCATATGAGGTAATTATTAGGAGACACCCAATTATGATATAGCGAGAGAAGAGCGTCCTTGAGACCATCATCGGTTTATAACGGTCATGCGTCGTGATGATCGTCAAAGAGATTGGCATCGACCGTCATCCCTACGGCGTCAAGACAATCACGATCATTACCATGAGGATACGACTATCCTCCTCAGGATAGGCGACCGGATCTCACACGAGTAGTGAAACTAGATCCACCATTTTATGATTGTTCTATGGATCCCAATGTCTTTTCTGACTAGGTTATAGACATAGAGACCTACTTTGAGTGGTATCGTATGAGAAAGTACCAAAAAGTTCAGTTCGTCAAAATGAGATTGACTGGACAAGCGAAAATCTTTTTGATCGGTGAAGATTGAAGTCTAGATAGGAATGCACGCCCTCCCATTACACATTGACCACACCTAAAAGTCATATTGGAGGAGCAGTACATTCCCCAACACTATCAGACCCGTTTACGAGACGAGCTGACATCTCTACATCAATGGTCCAAACCAGTTTTTGACTACCTTGCTGAAATGAAGGATCTTATGATTAGATGCAACGTCGTAGAACGCCCACGAGATACTTTATCTAAATTTAGATGTGGACTACAACCTGAGATTCGATATGAGTTGATTTGATATGGTCACTATTCCCTAGCTGAGACCATATCTATCGACATTGATATCGAGAAGCACCAAAAGAGAACCTCCCGGTTCAAATCTCAGACCAAAAACGAATACTCCTTACAAGAAAGAAGAACTGAAGGGTTGGTGAGTGCTAGTGAGCAGCCACATTCAGGACACATCAACACTCATTCTGTTACTGACACACCACATGCAGTTCTTCCGTTTCTCACTGATAGTTTTCAGGCTGAGCATGAGACACCAGGTGATTCTTTCAAATCTATTCCCAGATCCGCTGACAGACTTCCGCAACAGATCTTGGTTCCCAAGCAGATATTGGATGACGGGACAGTGACCACTACTGATGGTGGTTTTTCAGAGATATTTGGTTCATTGGCATGACAAACCAAAGACCGAGACCAACTGGGTTTTGGCCGAGGACTTAGAACGCATGGATACTGATCTTCTACAACACTACCGATCGGAGCACTCACCAGAGATGAGTGATTTCGAGAGGGGGAGAGTTGGTGGAGACCGACCTCGATCAGGACGTCGTAAAAGTACCTGATGGCGCAGCTGATCGGACCTCTATCGACCATGAGTCTTGCATATTTTGCGACATTTTTGAATATTTTGTAATTTTGCAATTGTGTAATTTTGCAGTTTTTGTGAATATATATATATATAATACATATAAATATATATATGTATTTTGTTAATTTTCCAATCCTCTGGTTCAGCCTTCTTCCCAGCCGGCCCGAGCCCTGCATTTCTTCCTGATTTCAACGTTTTAGGCACGCAGTTAGGGCTCGATTTCAACAACTCCCAACCGCTCCTTACCCGATTTCGGCGCTGAACCTGGAGAAGTTTTCGTGTGATTTCCGCCACGATCTAGCAGCGTCTAAGCTTCGCTGACCCACGATCCTTCTCCGACAGTTTGGGCCACGGTTCCAGCCATGATCGCTGTCATTATTCCTCTTCCTGGCAGCTTCAGCCATGGGCGAACCTCCACAAAGCCACGGCTACAGAAATGTAAGGGTTTTTTTGTTATTTTTATTGTTTTTGTTGATGACCTATAAAAGGCAGAGATGTTGAACAGTTCGGTTGTTGTTGATCAATATAGTTGAGATTGTTGCTTTGATTTCCCGTGTGAGGGCTTGTGATTTCTTTTTGGTTTCCTGTTAAAGAGTTGTTGAATGATATATGTAAAGGCCCATTAGTAAAGGTCCGTTTAGCCTCTTAACTATCTAGGATGTTTAGTCCCACATCATGTATTAGAGATCTCTCTCTCTCCCAATATATTTGTACTCACACATGTATTTATAGACTGGGAAAAAAGGATATACAAGGTTTTACTGGTTTTCCTTCTCTGATCGTGTACTTTTCTACTTGGTATCAGAGGGAGGTTACGGTCCTACTCCTGCGGCTAAGTTGTTTTTTTAACCGCTGGTTTCTGTGTCTTCCCACGCGGCTTCTTCTCATATCCGCGCGGCTTCTCCTCCGCTCCTTCTCGCAGTTTTCTTGTCCCGCACGGCTTCTCCACATATCCGTGCGGCTTCCTCTCCGCTCCTTCTCACGGTCTTCTCTTATCTTTCCGCTCTCTCTTCTCATTCCGTGGAACCACTCTCTTTTCTTCTCTCCCCTGGCTTTTTATAACCTTCCGCTCCCTCACGGTGGGTCCCTCCTTTTCCTTCTCGCGCGGACTTCTCTTCTTATCCGCGCGACCTCTCGGTTTCCCGCGGATTAGTTGTGTTGCGGACTGACCCTTAACTGCTGCACCTGCTCTTCTTGCCTCTCTGCCGAGCTCCTTTCTACTCGTTGCTGTTGTCCGCAACTTCCTTGGTCTACCCACACGGTCTGCTTCTCTCTTCTACCCGCATGACTTCTTGTCACGCGGTCTGCTGGCTTCTCGTCGCGCGGTCAGCCCGCTGATATTGCTGCTTCGACCTACTCTTCTCGTCGCGGACTTGTCTTGTCACGCGGACTTGGCGCCTACTTCTCTTTGCCTTATGGCTCTATCTCGTCGCGTGTTCTGGGCGCTTAGTGCGACTAGTACGGGGTGCTTGTCGCATGGGCTTATTCCATGTCGCTGCGGCTTGGTCTCTTACCGCCGGGATTGCCTCATATCTCTACCCGCTCCGCATCTTGGTCGCGGCTTCTTTCCTTGCCGCTGGTGTATTGACATCGTGACCGTGCTGTCTTCTCGTACAATTTCTTCGTTGCTTGGTCGCTGCGACTTTTCTCATCGCTGCGGCTTCTCCTTTCTGCTGCGGTCTCCGCATGTTGGTCACAGACGCTTTTTTCTCGCTGGTGTATTGTCACCGTGACCGTGCGGCTTCTCCTGTTCTCTAGTCGGAGCGGCTTCTCCTCTCTACCCGCGCGGACTGTCTTTGGCCTTTCTTGTCCGCTGTGATCTTCTCAAACCGTTGCGGCCTCCGTTTTCTGGTCGTGGCCCTCTGGCCGCTGGTGTTGCCACCGTGACCATTACGGACTTGGCCCTGCCGCTCAGGTTGCTCCTTGCTGCTGCGGATTGTTTTCTTAGCCGCTGCATCTTCTTTGCAAATGGCTGCCCACTCATCTACATAGAGCCTTACGAAAGACGTTGCTGACTTGCGCCTCCAAATCCAGCAACTTCAAAGGGGGATCGATCATTCTTTAAGCTCTGTGATATCCATCTCTAGTGGTGTGTTTTCTTGCATTGCCCATAGTTCGTCCTGGATCTTGGATTCTGGGGCCTCCCACCAAATTACCTCACAGGCTCACAGCTGTCATCTCGCAACTTGGACTCGGTGCATCCCAAATCTATTACTGTTGCTAGTGGGGACATCATTCCTATCTCTGGCTCCGCTAACATTCACATTACTCCCGCCATCACTCTTCGCTCTGTTCTTCATGTTCCTGGCTCTTCTTTCAACCTTCTCTCTATTAGTCGTCTTACTCGCGATCTTGATTGCTCAGTAACATTCTCCTCTACTTCTTGTGTTGTGCAGGATCGCAAGACGCAGTCTATCATTGGACAAGGGCATCTCTCGAATGGTCTCTACATCCTTGTTCCCTCTCCTCCGACGGTTCTGTCCTCTGTTTACTCTTTTGAGTGGCATTGCCGTCTAGGACACCCTCCTCTAAACAAACTCTGTAAAGTTCTTCCCGATGTCTCCATCCGGGAATTCTCTTGTGATTCATGTATCTATGGAAAACATCATCGGTCGACGTTCTCGCCTCATCCCACTCGGAGTGCTGCTCCCTTTGATCATGTTCACTCTGATATCTGCGGACCATACAAAATCACCAGTGTTTTTGGCTATCGTAATTTTGCTACCTCTGTAGATGATTACTCTCGAGTGACATAGTTGTATCTTCTTCGTGATCGCTCTGAACTGTTGGGTGTTTTCCGTGCATTTATAACTGAAACTCGCAACCAGTTCTCCACTACAATGAAAACTTTTCGCTCTAACAATGCCCGTGAGTACACTAGTCATGCGTTCACCAACCTATGTGCTGAGTTTGGTATCATCCACCAAACCTCATGTGTGTAATGGCGTTGTTGAACGCAAGAATCGTCACCTCCTTGAGGTTACCCGCTCTCTCATGTTTCAAATGCATGTTCCCAAGAAATACTGGAATTTTGCAGTTTCTACTGCATGTTCTCTTATTAACTGCATGCCTTCCTCCACTCTCAACTTTGCGGTTCCCTTCAACCTCCTCTTTCCCTCCACACCTCCCTTTTCACTCCCACCCCGCGTATTTGGCTGTGTGTGCTATGTTCATACTCTTGGTCAGTCCACAGACAAGCTCGCTCCTCGTGCCATGAAATATATGTTTGTAGGTTACTCCCGTACTGAGAAGGGTTATGTCTGCTTCTCTCCTAAAGATCATAAGGTTGTTACATCTGCTGATGTTACCTTTCTCGAAGATCAGCCATATCATTCTCCCCCACTAGTTCTCTCCTTCCACCACTCCTTCCGCGGCCGATTGTCCCCACTCCTCCCAACCTACCGCCTCTCCTTCCTACACCACTCCCACCAAACCCACCTCCTCTTACTACGCCTCTCCCTCACAAACCACCTGTCATTCGTGTGTATACTCGTCGCCCTTGTTCCTCCTCTACCAGACAGGAGATGTCCTACTCTGATCATATGTTGCGGCCTGCAAATCCGACAAATACTTCTACTGCACACCCACTGGAGAATTATGTCTCCTTCCACTGCCTCTCTCCGGACCTTCGCCAGTTTGTTCTTTCTTTATCCTCTATTACAATCCCTACTTCTGTGCAAGAGGCTCTCCAACATCCGGGATGGCGAGCGGTTATGGACGAGGAAATGTCTGTTTTTTGGGAAAACCACACTTGGGATCTTGTCCCTCTTCCGTCTGGACAGACTTGTGTGGGTTGTAAGTGGGTGTTTGCCCTCAAACAAGGCCCAGATGGGATGGTTCAACGTTTGAAAGCTCGGTTGGTGGCTCGTGGTTTTACTCAACAACAAGGTCTAGATTATGATGAGACCTTTTCTCCAGTTGCCAAACTGAATACTGTTCGTGTGTTAATCTCCCTCGTTGTTCATCGCACTGGCAGTTGCACCAGTTGGATGTCAAAAATGCTTTTCTTAATGGGGATTTGTAAGAAACCGTGTATATGCAACAACCACCCGGGTTTGAGACCACGGGGGAGTCTCTCGTCTGTTGTCTGAAGAAGTCACTTTACGGTCTCAAACAGTCACCTCGGGCATGGTTTGAAAAATTCAGTCAGACTGTCATTGCAGCTGGGTTCACTCGGAGTTCAGCTGACTTCTCATTGTTCACTCGTCATCGTCCAACATGCACAATGATTCTCTTGGTATATGTTGATGATATTCTAATTACGGGAGATGACCTTACAGGGATACATAAGATCAAACAACATCTGGCGACTGTGTTTCAAACAAAGGACCTGGGAAGCCTTCGTTACTGTCTTGGTCTCGCGGTGGCTCGGCGACCTGATGGACTGGTATTATCTCAAAGGAAGTACTGTCTTGACTTGCTGCATGATGCGGGCTACTCTGGATGCAAATCCGCCGACACTCTCATGGATAGTAATCACAAGTTTTGTGCTCATGCGTCAGACTCTGATCTACTCCTTCCAAATTCTGAGTATTGTCGTCGTCTTGTGGGAAAACTGTTATATCTCATTGTTACGAGACCTGATATATCATTTGTTGTTGGGGTTGTCAGTCGATTCATGCATGAGCCACGTATCTCTCATCTCCAGGAAGTTGAGCGCATTTTTCGATACTTGAAAACTGCTCCTGGACAGGGACTTGTATGCAAGCCCTATTCGTCTCCCTTATCTCTGAGTGCTTATTGTGACGTTGATTATGATGGTTCATTGGATGATCGTCGCTCCACAAGTGGATACTGCACCTATTTTGGAGGACATCTCATTACTTGACGTAGCAAGAAACAATCTGTTGTTGCCCGCTCATCCGTTGAGGCCGAGTATCGTTCAATGGCAGCTGTTGTGTCTGAGCTCACTTGGCTTGAGGGTCTCCTTGATGATTTAGGAGTCAAGCTTTCCGCACCGGCCACTCTATGTTGCGACAGTCAGGCTGCCATACACATTGCCAAAAATCCTGTTTTCTATGAACGAACAAAGCACATTGAGGTTGATTGTCATTTCATTCAAGAAAAGGTTAAATTAAAGAAGGTAGATTTAATGCACGTTCCAGCTACCGAGCAAGTTGTTGACATCCTCACCAAGGCCTTACCATGACCTCTATACTATCAGTTCTTGTCCAAGCTCGGTGCCTACGATTTGTGCGCTCCAGCTTGCGGGGGAGTGTTGAATGATATATGTAAAGGCCCATTAGTAAGGGCCTGTTTAGCCTATTAACTACCTAGGATGTTTAGTCTCACATCATGTATTAGAGATCTCTCTCTCCCTATATATTTGTACTCACACATGTATTTATAGACTGGGAAAAAAGGATATGCAAGGTTTTACTGGTTTTCCTTCTTTGATCGTGTACTTTTCTACAAGAGTATAGAGTTGATATTGATGAAATTGAAAATAACTGCTTTGTTCATCTCCCGCTGGAGATTTTAGTTAGTGAATGATTTTACTGTAGCTTTCCTTGGAGTTTGAGTTGGAGATATTTCTGTTTGCTCTTTCCAATGGGTTAAGAGGAGATTGTTAAGTTTGCTGAAATAGGAAAATTTGTTGTACTTAGTAGCTTCTAACTGGAGTGTTTGAGATTGAGGAAAACGGATTATTGCTTTGTTTGCTTCCGTTGGAGTTCTGTTGGAGAGATTTTGCTTCCTTTTTTGTGGTTTCCCCAAAATTAGAGGAGTATTTAGAGATTTTATGGTTCCACCATGAGTGAGAGAAGCGAAATATTTTTGTGGTGCCCGTGTGCGATAGCGGCCGACCTCAGAGCGGAATATTGAAGGTGACGAGGAATTCCTCGCGGGATCGCCGTCGACTTCGATTGCGGAAAGACGTCTCTTTCCATGGGTAACTTGTTTCTTTCTCTTCCTTTGTGCGTGTCTGCATTTTTTCTCGTAGGAAAATAAATTCATTGCTAGGTTTTCGCCCGGATTTTGTCTGAGGACGCTACGTCAAAAACTCTAAATGAAAACGTATTTGAAGTTCACGATTTTTGTTTTGCTACAACAAGAGGATCGAAACGAAAGTTGCAAATTTCCTTCCCCGGATTTAGAATTGAACCATTTTTTAAGAAAATTCAGTTTAAACAAAATAATTATTTTGTACTTTACAAAAATCTAATTTGCTTCATTTCTTAAAATGAGTGCAACATTCGCTCAAATCTTTGCAAAAATTCATTAAATATTGTATGCATTAGTGTAGGTAGAAAAAGCCGACAGGCGCGCAAACCCTGCGCGTCGTCCTGCATCACATGAAATTATGAAAAATCGCACTTTATGCACGGATGAGAAAAGTAAATCATAAATTAATCCTTTTTGTCACCAATTAGAACAATGTATGTTGGAAAGTAAAAATTCTATTCTTTTCAGCTATGCAGCAGACCACTTAGTTTCCTTGATGCATTTTTCTTATATACACATGTAAGAATGTAGTAGGAATATATGAAGTGGGGTATCCAGTATATATAAATCAATGAAAGTGGTAAATCATATTAGAATTGATTCAACATGTTAACATCAGTAACACCAAGACAAGACATAAGACGTAAATATGATGAAACACTTAATTTAAGATAGTGGTCTTATGTGAGTGTCCTCTTAAGATTAATCATGCAGACCACTATTATGAAGATAAAAGGATAATGAAACACCTAACTCAAGAATAATGGCCTTTTCTGGATGTTCTTTTATGTTGACCATACCGACCATTATATGAAGATTAATAGGAGGCATAATCGAGTGTTTCTTTCATGATTGACGGACACACCATTATACACATAGGACTCGTAGATCGTACGAGCCTCAAATGGGAGAGTCGACACCCAATAGAAGATTATTAGATGCGAGTTCGTGTTTGTTGTGACAACCCAAATCATAATAAGAACATAAAAGTTAACTGTGTTTAAAACTCGCAATCGAAGGACCCAAGGCATGAGTTAAGTTATTATTATGTGTTTCATTTTTTATTCACTCTCCCTACTTCGTCCTGGGTGAAGAACTTGAAAGTTTCTTAGATACAGAATTCTTGTGGGGTCTAAATTGGGGTCTCACAAAGTGGTATAAGAGACATGTTTGAAGTTCGGTTGTAGTGAGTATATAATAAGTACACGACAAATAAACTTAAGGGTTGTGATTGGAATAGAAGAGTTTGAGCGAATTCCAAGAAAAATAACACGTAATGAGAAGGAAACCACTATAAATGATAGTTGAACATAAGACGAGATGACTTAGATGCTAATAAGATTTGTTAGAAACCAGGTCGGGGCCAAGAATCTGAATGAACTACGGGAATATTGGGACAATCCAGACCTGGCCGACTGTAGTCGAATGGCAACAACATCCCCAACCAAATATCCGCGGAAGGCTCCGAATTATCTACGGGAATATTCCGCGGTAAGTTGTTGAGACCCGGACTCGATCCCGGGACCTCCTTTATAAGAGGGGACTAACACCACCTCTCATACCCAAATGCGCTGCATCGCACTTGGGTATAAGAGGTGGTGTTAGTCCCCTTTTATAAAGGAGGTCCCGGGATCTCCTTTATAAGAGGGGGACTAACACCACCTCTGATACCCAAATGCGCTTGCCCCGGCCTGGTTTCTAACAAAAGATGACCATCTTTTGTTAGAAACCAGGCCGGGGCCAAGGCTCCGAATGAACTACGGGAATATTCGGGCAATCCGGACCTGGCCGACTGCAGTCGAATGACAACAACATCCCCAACCAAATCTCCGCGGAAGGCTCCGAATTATCTACGAGAATATTCCGCGGTAGGTTGTTGAGACCCGGACTCGATCCCGGGACCTCCTTTATAAGAGGGGACTAACACCACCTCTCATACCCAAGTGCGCACTTGGGTATGAGAGGTGGTGTTAGTCCCCTCTTATAAAGGAGGTCCCGGGATCGAGTCCGGGTCTCAACAACCTACCGCGGAATATTTTCGTAGATAATTCGGAGCCTTCCGCAGAGATTTGGTTGGGGATGTTGTTGTCATTCGACTGCAGTCGGCCAGGTCCGGATTGCCCCAATATTCTCGTAGTTCATTCGGAGCCTTGGCCCCGGCCTGGTTTCTAACAAGATTGTTGAACTTGAATGTATGAGAGAAATTCAGTGAGACATTAAGTATCGTTTAATTGCTTCAACATCCAATTTCCATCTGATTACTTCGTTGTATGTTAGGTTAAGTCTTCATTAAACTTTAAGATCTATTCGAAGAATAAAAACTGCAATACACGAATGAGAAATTGAAAAGAGGATGTAATATGAATTGTAATTCCATTTTCATGTTATATACTGTATTTTGGATTTTGTCCAGATCCTTGATATAGTAGGTAATTTTGAAGGTGTAACAAAAAGTAGATGTTCAAAGAAAATAATAGTGTAATCAAGATAAAAAACAAATTGGAAGGACTTGGCCAAATCTATGGATTGTAATGTGAAATGAGATATGCAAATTACCAACTCAAAAATTTGAACAGAAGCGTGAAAAAGAATAACAAGTCACTCAAGTGATAAACAGACAAGTCAATATGTTTAAGAAACCATTTTCGAATTGATCTCATATTTTTGAGGGCGAAAATTCCTATGAGAAGGGAAGAGTTTGTAACGACCCAAATCGTAATAAGAAGTAACATAAAAGTTAACTGTATTTAAGACTCGCAATCGAAGGACCCAAGGTATGAGTTAAGTTTTTATTATGTGTTTTATTTTCTATTCACTCTCCCTACTTCATCATGGGTAAAGAACTTGAAAGTAGCTTAGATACATAATTTTTGTGGGGTCTAAATTGGGGTCTCACATCTATGACAGAGACACATTAGAGCACTTATATTCGCTATTAAGGACTTAAATCTCTAAAATGTGCTTAATAATTCATGAAACTAAGAATAAGAAGAAAGTTAACTTGAGTCACCTCAATTTTAGATACAAAATCGAAACCTAAATTCCTCACACTTTAATGATTCTGAATTTAGAGGAAATTTGAAATATTAACAAAATATGGAAAAGATGATTTATATTAAAAAACTTACTTTTATAGAAAAGCCTGCAAAGATCCATAGTTAGTAAACTTTTCTCTAGTGTAAAACACTAGTGCCTATTTTTAAAAATGTTATGTTTAAGTGTCAATGGGGGAAGAGTTTTTCGTACTCACTAGATAGGCTGATCCAGTGATCCGTTTCTCGATTTTTCTTTACAGGAGAATCAGATCGGGAGATACACTTAGAATAAGCCTCCAAGAATTTTTACATTTTTAGTTTGTCTTTCCTTCAATTTGAACTAAGGTAGTTAGGGTCGGAGGTTTGCGCATTCGTGCGCCTTATTTGTGCTTTTGGAACATAAAGGCACTTGCGTGAGATTTTTGTTGTTTTTTTTCAAAAATAAACAAAAAATAATATAAGAACTGAATAGGTTGAAAAGGAGAAACACACTACAAGATGAAGTAGTCGAGGTTTGCCCCAAACTAGAGCAAGAGATTCTAACAAATAAACTGATAGCAACAGTTTGACAAGCCAAACTGGGGAAGACGAAGTCGGAAGCGTGCGCGGTCTAGAAAGAAAAAAAAAGTGGAGATATGAGATGTCTGACAAGTAGATATGGGGCATAAAAACATGAACAAGATTGTGTTGAAGGAATCGAAGGATTGAGTGGGGAGATTATCATGGGTAGAGCGATTCTAGCTCACTAATA
Source organism: Platanthera zijinensis (assembly GCA_039513925.1). Lineage (NCBI taxonomy): Eukaryota > Viridiplantae > Streptophyta > Magnoliopsida > Asparagales > Orchidaceae > Platanthera > Platanthera zijinensis. The sequence goes on from CM077097.1 coordinate 121,040,423, forward strand.
GCATATCTAGGGATGTAGGGTTTAATCGCTAGGCCAAATGCGGGAGGTGCATTGGGGTTATGGAGACCACATTAGGCCTGAAAGGAGTAGAACATCCTAGAAATATGTGAAGTACTCAGAGAAGTTAGGATGAATCTAGAAAGACCAAGGTTATTATAGAGCAGAATAGATTATTGCATTCTTTATTATGTAAATAACATAGGAAAGGGGTACAAGATTCTAAGGATTTCAAGGACTAGATGATTATAGAGTTTCTCATTCTTTGGAACAAAAATATAGAGGGGCTATAACATTGGAACATTTCTCTCATTTGTACTCACATGGGCTTTGAAGCAATAAGTTCTCTTTCTACTAACTAGTTCTGGTGATAGAGTATGTTTTTCTAAAGTAAACAAAAGAATTTTGTGCACTTTTAGAAAAGAAAATTTTATCTTGTTAGCGGTGTTTGTGAGTATTTTTTTTCATTAAAACATGATTTAAATTTTATTATTTTGTTTTTTCACTATATACATACCGCATGTTGTTTAGTAGGTATAGGTATAAAAATTGATGATTTATGCATGTTTGTTTGTGGGACTTTTTATTACATTTGTGAGACATATTTATTATATTTAATTATTACCCGTATCTTTGCTTTTAAAATTTTGTCGTACCGCCGTACCAGATACACCCGAATCCTAAGGTTGCCGATGTGTTGAGTGAAAATACTCCTGAGTGCCGCGCGAGCTTGAGAAAATAAATCCCTAGTCCCGTGACAAAAGAAGATATTCTAAACAAATTCATAAAATATATATATTATATAAAAACACTCGAATTTTGTAGAATTTAAAAAAAATTACTAAATAAAATCTGAAAACATAACTATCCTCAGTAGCTTACCTGGGCTCTTGTGGAAAGACTTGGTTGGGAGTTGTAAGAAAATACTGCTGACTCAGTTTTCAACGCCACCGTATGCATCACATTAACAGCTTTTATTGGATACCTACAACCAGAAAAGAGTGTGCGCTTAAGAATTTCCAAAAAAAAACAAGATTAAGTATATGCTATGGTTGGATCAATGAACAAACAGATAAAAGTTTTTTTTTGGACAATATCAGATGAACTATCTTTGCAACTAATTGTTTCCATGACCATGAGTAATAAACCCTCTTAGCAAAAAAAATTGCCCAGAGCGATTGTGCCGATTATTATGTGATCGGTCATCGGTGTGGTCATTTTGATCATGCATGATCACAATAATAATCGTGAGTGATTGCCCGTGATCACTACGAACATGCATGATCATTATGTGACAGTCCATAATCAAGCACGATCACATAATAATTATGCACGATCATAATGATAATGTGTGATCATTTGCAGGCATTATTGTGATCTGCGTGCTCATAATAATTATGTACGATCACATAATGCACTCGTCATAGTCCTGAACACATATACCGTAGAACGCATATACCACATTTTTAGCACTCATAAATTCTGTTCTTTCTTACAAGGATCCCCCTGCTCAGAAAACTTTGAACTATATCAATCAATGCAGTAGTATTTCCCACAGAAATCCAAAGTTCTGATATTAAATTTTCAATTGGGCAGGAAACATTAATTATTATCTATAACCTTTTACATAAGCCACGTACTTGCCATGTGCAGTTTCACCAGAGAGCATAATGGCATCGGTGCTTTCGCGCACAGCAATAGCTATGTCAGAAACTTCTGCTCTAGTTGGAGTTGGATGATCAATCATGCTCTCCAGCATGTTGGTAGCAACAATTACAGGCTTTTGCATGCCACGACATCTTCGAATGATCTCCTCCTGATAAATGATTGGAAAGGCAATTATCACTCCGCCAAAGGATAAGGAAGAGAAGCAATTAGTTCTCTCTCCAAACAAAAGGCAAGTAAATAATCGGTCACTGTACTATAGAATGCTGTAAATTAAATTTATTAATTGCATGGAAATTGAGCCGAAAGTGGCCTGGTTTGAAGAATAAGTCAATTAGCTGTTTTCTTTAGATTCTGTTATTAGCAGTATTTTTATATATTGAAGTTTATTGGCTTTTAATATGTTTATGTCATGTGTTTTCGTATTTTTATTTCGTGTAGAATTGGTGGATTTATGTTCTGGACGATCTTTGTTGTTCGTAGTGATCAACCAATAACCATCCATTCCCTGAAATAAATGCTGATCCAGGGCAGTTACTGTAAGACCCGAATTTATAAAAATAATAATAATAATATTTCGCAATATCTATGAATAAAAATTTATGTAAATAATCCCCGATGATTGAAAATAATTGATTTCAGTGCCGATTCGACGTCGCACTTTAATTTTGATGTTCGGATTTTCCGTTTGATTTTTTTTGCGACGGTCTTTTCGTTTTCATTTAATTTGAATGACTTGAGTTGGCCGGTTTTGATATGAGCTTTAATTGAACTTGGGCTTGGTTGGAATTGGGATTTATGTATGAAATTTGATGTGGGTTTGGCTGTGGTTGTGCACTGGTTGAGCCGGTATGTGTGGGTTGGCTGTGGCTGTGCACTGGTTGAGACCGGTAGAACCGGTGGTGTGACTGGTTGCTTGGGTTAAGCGGTGGACTTATCCCGTAATATAACACTCGCTGTCTTTGTTCTTCTTCATTTTCGACGGAACGAACCGACGGAGTGTAACACCCCTTCCAAGTATTTCAGAAATCAGCCGTCCAGCCGGGTCAGCGATATAAAGAAAACTAGGAAACAGTATTAAAAACTAATATACAGCAGGTAAAGAAGCATCTACTAAAAATTTACAACTTACAACGGAAGCTAGGAAAATAAACTAAGGGTAAATACATACCTCAAATCTGGATTCACAGAGCCACTAACATGAATAAAATTGAATTAACTGAAAATCTGTTTAACATTAATAGTCTGATACAAATTAGATAAAACATTAATAAGTTACATTAACCACATCTACAAGTGTATACTAGAAGTAAGAAAACTGAAAGGGTAATACACTACTAACTGACGCCACCAAAACGCTCAACCTAGGCGTAGTTTCCCACCTGGGTCACCTGAAAAACATTGCCCACGAGGGGTCAGAGTAAAAAAAAACAATTCCCCTTAGTGACACTAAAACAGATTTATATATGAATGCATGCATGTCTTTAAAAATAGTCTCGTGCACTGAAAACATTTTATGCTATATGTTATGCATGTTTTTCCTATACTTCCTGGTCAACACAACTATTAGTTCTATATTCGTGACTTTCCGTTCATTTAACCAAATCCTGACGTTTACTAACCAGTGTACTGACTCACGACAGATCTATACTTGAGTTCTATGTGGCTTCTAACCTGCTCATCTACTGGGAAAGCTCTAGGCAGAGTAGCTCCTAACGTGCAACTGAAACTGACGACCCGAGACCATCTGACGAACTTAATTGTTCTAGTGTCGCGCGGACACGGTCTCGAATCTACTAACTGTCTCAAAGGGAAGTAAACTCCCAAGACTGTACTGCTCACAAGATACCATATGCCATATGAGAAAGGTAGTGCGCCTCTACCTAGCACGAAAAGACTTGTGTGCCCACTGACCTTTTTGGTCTGACGCTACTCTGCATGGGATATCTTTTCTGGTGTACTACTAAGCGACCGTTGACTTTCTTATGGTCGACTTGAAGGGACCTTCTCGCCCTTGATTGGACAATCTCCAAACTTACGTACACGGGTAAAGTTTCGTGCCTAAATAACTGTTCATGACTTTACTAACGTGGTTATGGAAAAGAGCGTTATCCTACGCGTTTCCACGATTATTTTCCTACTGCCACACTTTTTTATGCATAGTTATGATGCTTGTACGAAACCTACTCATGCGTATAAAAATATAATTACTTGATATGTCTAACTAAAAGAAATTAGAATTTCCTTACCGTGGTGGTGCGGCGCTCGTACACTCGGCGCGGCGACATTTGCTTTTCCGAAGGAAATCCGACTGCTAGGAAATTTCAGAATGCTGCTTCGAACCCACCAACGACCTATAATTCAGGGCAAACCCTAATTTCGTTATTTTCCCGTTAGAGTTTACCGGTGGAAAAATTCCAAAATACCTAAGGTTACAAAATACACGTGCTAAACCCAAATATTACTTTTACGTGGGCAATCCAAGGCTTTCCAAACGCCCTACACGAATTCTGCGGAGGATTTAGAATCTCCAAACCTAATTTGGGCACAAGGGAATGAAACCTTAGTCTAGGTTAATTTCCAAAACAACTAATTTCCATGAAGGAATAAAGAGGAGAAATCGGACTCACCGAAACCAAAATCGGATCTCAACTTCTCCGGTTAGGGTTAGACACGCTTCTCCCACGGCCAAGGAAAGAAGAGGAGTACTCCCCGGCACCTGCAGAGGAGGGAGAGGAAGCCGGCGATGGGTTCTGGAGCGGGAACGGCCGTCGGAGAGGCTGAGGGAAAACCGTCGGACTCGCACGCTAGCGGGAAAACGGAGTCGGAGCGCTGCTTGCGGGAGACGGGAATGCGGGTTGCGGTTTGTGGTTTATCCCGTGAGAAAGGAGTGCGGGTTTTAATAGGAGTTGTGGTATGCGGTTTTTGTGATAACCGCATGAGTAGAGGGGGGAAATGTTATTGGCACCCCAAAGTGTTATTTCACACTACATTAACGCCTTTAAATATAGACGATTCTTGTCGCGCATTGCTACTAAAATTAAAAAAAATGTGTCTTACTATAATTATGACTAACCTAAATCCCATATTAATGAATGCGGTCAATTGACCAAACTTATATCATACCTCGACGACGCGCTGCCTCGGTCAGAATTTGTCGCGACTTGGCCCTACAATTTAAATAAATTTCGCGTCAAAATTTATGATGTTACAAATCTCCCCTCCTAACAAAAATATTCGTCCTCGAAAATTGAAACCATACCTGAATCGAAAAGGAAAGAATAGTCTGCATTGCTCTTAAGCTCATCTTCTCTCTCCCAAGAATATTATGGACGGCCACAGTTCATCCAAAGGACTTTGACCATGCGAATCTCTCTGTTCCTGAGCTTCTGAATCCTTGAATCCACTATCTTGACTGGTCTAACTCCAATACTAAGATCTGTCTCAAATGGTGCTTCCTCGGTACTGATGATCTGACTGGGATCTCTGACTTCTCTCCTCAAATAGGAGGCGTGGAATACATCATGTATACCACTCATTTCCTCAGGTAAGACCAACCTATATGCAACCTCACCAACTCTTTTCAGTACCTCAAAAGGACCAACGAATCTGGGGCTCAGCTTCTTCATCCGCTTTATTCTAGAGACTCCTCTGACTGGTCTGACCTTTAGATAAACGTAGTCTCCAACACTGAACTCTACTGACCTGTACTTCTGATCATGATACTTGGTCTGACGATCCTGAGCTGTCTTCATACGCTCCTGAATGAGTTTGATCCTGTCAGTGGTCTTATCAATCCATGACTCTCTGATAGAAGATCTTTCCTCACACTCAGCCCAACATAACGGTGTCCGACAACGTCTACCAAAGAGAGCATCGAACGGTGTCATCCCAATACTTGCATGAAAACTGTTATTGTAGGAGAATTCCACAAGAGTAATATACTTCTACCACTTTCCTCCAAAGTCTAATATGCACATCCGTAGCAGATCCTCCAAAGTCCTATTTGTGCGCTCAGTCTGTCCATCGGTCTGGGGATGGAAAGCGGTGCTGAAATGTAATCTGGTACCCAACCGCTCCTGTACGTAACGTCACTCCCTGGAGGTAAATCTGCCATCTCGGTCTGAAACTATAGTCTTGGGAACACCGTGAAGTCGAACTATCTCGTCTATGTATAACTGTGCCAGCTTCGGACCTTGATCCGTCTTCCTAAGAGAAATGAAATGGGCGACCTTAGAAAGTCGATCAACTATAACCCACACAAAATCATTCCCACTCTGCGATCTCGGCAGACCATGAATAAAGTCCATGGATATATCCTCAAACGTCCACTCGGGAATGGGAAGTGGCTGCAACTTGCCTCCAGGCCATTGACACTCGGCCTTAACCAAATTGCATGTCTCGCACTTCCCTACATAATCTGCAACATCACTCTTCAAACCTAGCCACCAGACTACCTTCTTAAGATCTGCATACATCTTTGTGCTACCAGGATGTATAGAATACCTGGAATTGTGCGCCTCAAAAAGAATGTCCTCGCGAAGGTGACTAACATCTGGGATACACACTCTGCCATCATGTAATAATAACTCATCCTGAAAAGAGAACCTCTCTTTCTGACCTGACTGCACTGAGATCCAAATCTCTGTCATCTTTGGGTCCAACGGTAGAGCTGTCCTGATTCTATCTCTAATATCGTACGAAATCTCCATCCAACTCAACCAAGCTGAACCAAAACTGCAACGGGGCACAACGACGATGTCCAGTCTCTCCAGCTCTCGTACCAACTCCTTCTGCTGAGTGAGAAGGGAAAAACACGAGCCTCTACGGCTAAGGGCATCAGCTACAACGTTCGCCTTACCTGGATGGTACTGTATGTCTACATCGTAGTCTGATAGAAACTCTAACCATCTACGCTGCCTCAAATTGAGCTCTCGCTGATCAAAGATATACTTGAGGCTCTTATGATCAGTAAAGATCTCGCAATGCACTTCATAGAGATAGTGCCTCCAAATCTTCAGAGCATGAATAACTGCTGCAAGCTCCAAGTCATTCATAGGATAATTCCTCTCATGAACCTTTAACTGTCTCGAGGCATAGGCTACGACCTTTCCATGCTGCATGAGAACACAGCCCAAACCCTGACCTGAAGCATCACTATAAATCTGAAACCCGTCAGGCCCTGAAGGCAAACTCAGAATCGGTGCGGTCATCAACCTATCCTTCAAGTCCTCAAAAGCCAACTCACACTCAACTGTCCAATCCAAGCCCTTACCCTTCCTAGTGAGGGAAGTCAGTGGTAAGGCTACCTTTGAGAAATCTCTGATGAATCTCTTGTAGTATCCAGCAAGACCCAAAAAGCTGCGAACCTCTGAAACTGTCGTCGGCCTTGGCCAATTCTTAATGACCTCTATTTTCTTCGGATCAACACTAACCCCTTTCTGACTGATGATGTAGCTTAAGAATGCAATCTCTGAAAGCCAAAACTCACATTTTGAAAATTTAGCATACAATTGGTTCTTCCTGAGTGTACTCAAAACAATCCTGAGGTGTGCTGCATGATCTTCTGCACTCTTAAAGAACACCAAGATATCATCTATGAAGACGATAACAAAACGATCGAAGTACTCCTGAAATACCTTGTTCATCAGGTCCATAAATACTGAAGGGGCATTGGTCAGCCCGAACGGCATGACCACGAACTCGAAATGTCCATATCTGGTACTGAAAGCCGTCTTCTGTATATCCACGTCACGAATCTTTAACTGATGATAGCCTGACCTCAAATCTAACTTAGAAAAAGTGTTCGCTCCCACCAACTGGTCGAACAAATCATCAATCCTGGGAATCGGGTACTTGTTCTTTACGGTCAGCTTGTTCAATTCACGGTAATCTATGCACAGTCTCAGACTACCATCCTTCCTCTTCACAAACAAAACTGGAGCACTCCAAGGCGAAGTACTGGGGCGTATAAAACCCAAATCAAGCAGCTCCTACAACTGGCTCTTCAACTCTGCTAGTTCCCTTGGAGCCATCCGATAGGGAGATTTGGCTACCGGTGTAGCCCCAGGCTGCAAGTCTATCGGGAACTCAATCTCTCTATCTGGAGGGGCACCAGGGAGCTCTTCCGGGAAAACATCGAGAAACTCCTGCACCACTGGCACCTCTATCAAGTCAGTCTTAGACTCCGCGCTCATCAGTACTACAAAGGTTTCACAACCTTTACTGATGCACCTTCTCGCTTGGACTGCAGATATGATCATCTTCACTACTCCCTTCAAACCCTGAAAAGAAAAAGATGTTTGGTTGGGGCCATCGAACTGAATCTGCTTCGCCCTACAGTCAATCCTGGCGTTTACTGTTGAAAGCAAGTCCATTCCAAAAATCAAGTCGAATCATGTTATAGGTAGCTGCAAAGCTTCCATGATAATCTCAATATCACCAAACTGCACCGGTACCCTGCACTTGTCTCTGGTCTGCAGAAGGGATCCATTCGGCATCATGACTTTTAGCGGTACTGACTCTGGGAAGACTTCTAAATCCAACTTACGCACTAGAGATTCCGCGATAAACGAGTGCGAGGCACCCGTATCAAACAGAATCTTAGAGGGTAAATTACGAATCATAAGAATGCATACATGAATGATTTATGAAAGATGAAAATAAATGCCACTACGGAGGATTTAAATAAACTTGTTAAGTAAAATAAAGCACTTACCAGTCACTACATCCTCCTGATCCTTCGCCTCCTGCTGACCAAACCCATATGCTCTGGGCTACACTAAGTCTCGACCCTGTTGTGGTCTCTCATCAGTAATCATCAACGCTTTGCCCTTATCTACCCTGCTAGAACCATCAACCTCGTACTTCGACTACAGGAACAATTTACATTTAACATCTACTGAAATTACATAAATGTAATGAATACAACAAAACTTTGATTACCTGATTCGCACCAACTTCCTGACAAAAGCGAGCTATATGTCCAGGTTGTCGGCACTTGTAGCATACGCCTGCGCTGGCCAAACACTCTCCTGGATGGTGACGCTGACACTTGGGACACGTGGGGTAGTCCTTGCTTCTATCACCAGACTGCTCACTCTTCTTAGCATCGGGTTTCGGCTTCTTGTTCCAGTTCTTTCCCTGATCATTCATGTTCTGCTGCGGCTGATGCGAATCCTGAGATCGCTTCACACGGAAATTACTTCGCTTCTGAACCTTCTGCTGATCAGCCTCCAGCCTGCGAGTCGTATCCACTAAGCTCCTGTAATCAGCGTTGACCATAGTCATCAGCGGCTGCCTCAACGAGTCACGCAAACCATCCACAAAGCGACTGCACTTCTCAGTCTGATCTCCCTGCATCACGCCCGCATATCGAGCCAGATGAGTAAGTTGTCGCTCGTACTCAGTAACTGTCCCGTCCCCCTGGAAAAGCCTAAGATACTTCTCCTTGAGACCTCGTCGTGCGGAAGGAGGCACGAACCAACTTGCAAGGGCTCTAGAGAACTCGCCCCAAGTAAACATGTCTGACGTACGACCTGGCCAAAAGTACGGTCATACCCTTTAAAGTGAATGCACTACTTCCTAAAATAAAGGAATTGTTCATAACACTTTACCTGCAGGATCATCTGCCCGGTACTTGTCCCACCAGACTTTCGCCTTACCTCGAAGGAGGAAAACTGCCAGAGGAACCTTTTTGTTCTCTGGGCACTCCAAAACATTCAGCAGGTCTCTGGTGTTTGCTATCCAATCATCCGTGTCCATCGGGGTCTCATCCCCATTGTAGTTCGAAGGCTGAAGTTCTCTAAAATTTCTCAAATAACGCTCCAGGGTCATATCCACGGGTACTGGGGCAGGAACTGGTGCAGGGACTGGTACTTGTACTGGAGCTGGAAACCTTGCAGTCAGTCCTCTCTGAAACTCCATCAAGGCAACAGTAACCGTCTTGGCAATCTGAGACGCTATGTCTGTGCCTTCTGGAGCTGCTGGAACTGGTGGTACATGTGGCACGACAATGTTTCCCATGGTCGCATTAGGAACAGGGTCCTGACGTGAAAGTTCACCTGGTTCACTAACTCGTGGTGTCTGATAGGACATATAAAAGAAATCTGATTATTTATCAAGCATCTGAGAAATTTGGCTTAGCAATTTATTTCGTACTCTTAAGAAAATTAGGACTTAAACGCCACTTAAAATACTCTACTAACAGGAGTTTACTCTTACACATTCTTATGGCTCTGTGAATTCTTTCTAGAGTCCAAGGATCCTAAACCTGCCTTTGATACCAATTTGTAACACCCCTTCCCAGTATTTCAGAAATCAACTGTCCGGCCGGGTCAGCGATATAAAGAAAACTAGAAAACAGTATTAAAAACTAATATACAGCAGGTAAAGAAGCATCTACTAAAAATTTACAACTTACAACGGAAGCTAGGAAAATAAACTAAGGGTAAATACATACCTCAAATCTGGATTCACAGAGCCACTAACATGAATAAAATTGAATTAACTGAAAATCTGTTTAAAATTAATAGTCTGATATAAATTAGATAAAACATTAATAAGTTACATTAACCACATCTACAAGTGTATACTAGAAGTAAGAAAACTGAAAGGGTAATACACTACTAACTGACGCCACCAAAACGCTCAACCTAGGCGTAGTTTCTCACCTGGGTCACCTGAAAAACATTGTCCACGAGGGGTCAGAGTAAATAAAAACAATTCCCCTTAGTGACACTAAAACAGATTTATATATGAATGCATGCATGTCTTTAAAAATAGTCTCGTGCACTGAAAACATTTTATGCTATATGTTATGCATGATTTTCCTATACTTCCTGGTCAACACAACTATTAGTTCTATATTCGTGACTTTCCGTTCATTTAACCAAATCTTGACGTTTACTAACAAGTGTACTGACTCACGACAGATCTATACTTGAGTTCTATGTGGCTTCTAACCTGCTCATCTACTGGGAAGGCTCTAGGCAGAGTAACTCCTAACGTTCAACTAAAACTGACGACCCGAGACCATCTGACGAACTTAATTGTTCTAGTGTCGCGCGGACACGGTCTCGAATCTACTAACTGTCTCAAAGGGAAGTAAACTCCCAAGACTGTACTGCTCACAAGATACCATATGCCTTATGAGAAAGGTAGTGCGTCTCTACCTAGCACGAAAAGACTTGTGTGCCCACTGACCTTTTTGGTCTGACGCTACTCTGCATGGGATATCTTTTTTGGTGTACTACTAAGCGACCGTTGACTTTCTTATGGTCGACTTGAAGGGACCTTCTCGCCCTTGATTGGACAATCTCCAAACTTACGTACACGGGTAAAGTTTCGTGCCTAAATAACTGTTCATGACTTTACTAACGTCGCTATGGAAAAGGGCGTTATCCTACGCGTTTCCACGATTATTTTCCTACTGCCACATTTTCTATGCATAGTTATGATGCTTGTACGAAACCTACTCATGCGTATAAAAATATAATTACTTGATATGTCTAACTAAAAAAAATTAGAATTTCCTTACCGTGGTGGTGCGGCGCTCGTACACTCGGCGCGGCGACATTTGCTTTTCCGAAGGAAATCCGAATGCTAGGAAATTTCAGAATGCTGCTTCGAACCCACCAACGACCTGTAATTCAGGGCAAACCCTAATTTCGTTATTTTCCCTTTAGGGTTTTCCGGTGGAAAAATTCCAAAAGACCTAAGGTTACAAAATACACGTGTTAAACCCAAATATTACCTTTACGTGGGCAATCCAAGGCTTTCCAAACGCCCTACATGAATTCTGCGGAGGATTTAGAATCTCCAAACCTAATTTGGGCACAAGGGAACGAAACCTTAGTCTAGGTTAATTTCCAAAACAACTAATTTCCATGAAGGAATAAAGAGAAGGAGAAATCGGACTCACCGAAACCAAAATCGGATCTCAACTTCTCCGGTTAGGGTTAGACCCGCTTCTCCCACGGCCAAGGAAAGAAGAGGAGTACTCCCCGGCGCCTGCAGAGGAGGGAGAGGAAGCCGGCGATGGGTTCTGGAGCGGGAACGGCTGTCGGAGAGGCTGCGGGAAAACCGTCGGACTCGCGCGCTAGCGGAAAACGGAGTCGGAGCGCTCCTTGCGGGAGGCGGGAATGCGGGCTGCGGTTTGCGGTTTATCCCGTGAGAAAGGAGAGCGGGTTTTAATAGGAGTTGTGGTATGCGGTTTTTGTGATAACCGCATGAGTAGGGGGGAAATGTTATTGGCACCCCAAAGTGTTATTTCACACTACATTAACGCCTTTAAATATAGACGATTCTTGTCATGCATTGCTACTAAAATTAAAAAAAATGTGTCTTACTATAATTATGACTAACCTAAATCCCATATTAATGAATGCGGTCAATTGACCAAACTTAAATCATACCTCGACGACGCGCTGCCTCGGTCAGAATTTGTCGCGACTTGGCCCTACAATTTAAATAAATTTCGCGTCAAAATTTAGGATGTTACACGGAGCCTCTCCTGCGCCGCTTACTCTAGCCGCCTCCAATCTCCTCCGTTTCGCACGATTTTTTCTTCTTTAGGAAGGTAATCTCTTTCTCTTCAATCCTCTCTCTTCTTGTATGCAGGTATGATATAGATTGGAGAGGGCTTGAAACCTAAGGTTACGATTTCTGGAGTTTTGAGTTCATGAAAAGAATATGAAATCTTCCTATATAATTTTGTGCCCTAATCTATGATTTCGAAATGATTTAAGAACTTAGGGTTGTGTTGTGGGAGTGGCGTGTGCTGGCCGGCTAATGTATTGTGGGGGTTGTATGTGTACTGGCCGATTTCTGTTGATGGTGGCTGTTTTAGATGGAATTTACACTTTACTTAAGCTGTTATTCACAGCCCTTGACGTTGTCATTGTGGCAACCCTTGCGGCTGTCTGTAGGAGCACATGGAATTATTTTTGGTGGCATAAGAAACCTTGTTGATCGCATGATGCGCCTTCATGTTGAGTCACCCACATTCGTCCTTCCCTAGACAACTCCTAGAGGTCGTAGTTGTGACCGTCATAGGAGTCTGCTCGTAACTATTTATAACGCAACTCTAAAGTAAATGATTTATTGATACTGCATAGGATGGCGTCCGGCGATAGACGCGATGAGAATCCTACGAGGGACAAGGGCAAAGGAAAAATTGGGGTGAGTCCTTACCGTTTCTTTTATGCACCTGATACTTTAGTTATTTTTGAAATATTTGATATTGTTGAAACTATAAATCGCTGAACACGCCAACGCGGCTTAGCGAGCGATTGAATTCTGAGGGGAACCAAAGATAAATAAATTCTAGTTTGAATTGAACGAATCGAAATGCAGTAAACGATTCAGAAATGAATAAATGAAATTGAGAACGCGTCGACGCATCAAAATGCTAAGGGTCGGCCTGGTAGGGGGGATGCTTCAAACTCCTACACCTCGTGAGAGGGGTAGAACTCTCACACCTTGTAGGAGGGGTCGAACTCCTACAGAATATGAATCCAATTTAGGAGGCGTTGAAACATGTTGCGCGTGTGAGCGCCCTAAAGAGGATGTTGATATGAAGAGTCGACGGACTCAGATGTTTGAGAATTGAATGACCCTCAGCATTTTGAGAAAGGAATCACGAATGAAAGAACTTTGATATAGAATTAACGAAATATAATTTGATACCCGATATATAGAATTGTTGATGATACATGTTTCCTAGCTTAAAACCATGATCATACTGATATAGATTTGATTGTTGTTGACACTTTTGTTTACTTGCAGTGTGAAGTTACAGGTAAGGGTAAGGAATTCACTTTGTGTTCAAAACTAATTGGTTTCTAATTTATTTTATAGGAACCGAGCACCAGCGTAACAGACCCCATTAGACGGACTTAGGCAGAGGTAGAAAGAAGACCAGTCGAAGACGTGGCTCGTCCACGGGTTAGCATATATGTCTACTTTTTGTATATGTTTTAGGTGTTTAAGACATGCAGTCACTCTTGTACTAGTATTTTCATTGGACAATATGTATATTCTGTATAATAGTGAGATGTGATTTTATGTTTTCTCCTGATACACATTTCTTGTAGTATAACTGTTGCGCATATACCTATGAGAAATCTACTCGAAATGAATATTTAAATTGTGACGGATTTTGGGCCGTTACAATTAAGTGGTATCAGAGGGAGGTTTCCCGTGGTGTGCAAAGTGGTAAGTACCAGAATGAAACATAATTCACAGCGATGAGATTTGAATATCTGAATATACTGAACTGTTCCATGTTTATCCTCAGGAAATGTTTCAAGTGTATTCGAGCCGCAGAATGCACGAGACTCCTAATGAACCTGAGGTCTCCAGGGGATCCAGGTCTGAGGAGAGTGTGAGTGGGCAACAGTCTTCCTCGGTGCATTTCGCTGATATTGCCCAAGCAATCGCCGAAGAAATTAGGCTGGTTTGGGACACCCCTCCAACTGTGCCTCCTCCTATCGGACCCTCGGTTGTGCCAACTGTGCCCCCTCCAGCATTTGTGGAACCGCAACAGCCTCGCCTGATCGATATTGATATGAAGCAATTCCTCGAATTGAAACCGCCGACTTTTCGCGGTGGTTTGTCCCCGATCGAGACGGAAGACTGGATTTTACGGATTGAGACGATATTTGATACTATGCGGTGCCCAGCGGAGAGGAAAGTGGAGTTAGTTGTTTTTCTTCTGTAGGGGGAGGCTAAGCGATGGTTGGTGAACTTAATGAAAGGAAAGTTTCAGACTCGAGGTTTGACGAACGTGACGTGGACAGAGTTTGTTCGCGAGTTTACAAAATGGTTCGTGCCGCGGACAGAAAAGAGACAACTGCAGGAGAAGTTTTTGCGCTTGGTACAAGGAAATCGCTCTGTCCTGCAATATGAAGCGGAATTCTCCAGCTTAGCATATTATGCAGAGTCCACAGTGGCAACGGAGGAAGATCGATGTTTATGGTTCCAGGAAGGGTTGCGGGATGATATTCGCGCTTCAGTGATTCCGTTTGATATTTCAGAGTATGTGCTAGTGGTGTGGAGAAGTCTCGGTTAGTTGAGCTAGACAATGAAAAGAGAAAGAGGAGGATGGGGATGCGAAAGAGGTTCAAAGAGGGTGCTAGCCAGGATAAATCGGGCAGAACAGGTGAAGCCACATGGAAAAAGAAGAAACAACAAGCGATATCGACAGTGAGTACCCAAGTGTCCCAATCAACGGCGACAAAGTGCGTCAGGTGTGGCAAGATGCACAGAAGGGAATGCTTGACTGGAGTCTGCTTTTACTGTCGCCAACCGGGCCATCGTCGAAGAGATTGTCCAAAACTACAAAAAGATGAAAGTTTCAGGGGAGCCCCAGCCTTACCAACCCAGAAGATGTATCATATTGGGACTTCCAAGGAAGAGGAGTCGATTGCATCGGCACCTGCTTAAGGGGATAGAGATGAGAGGCTGATTCAAGCCCGAGCTTTCAACCTCGGTCAGCAAGAGGCGAAAGCAGAGGATATTGTTGTGACAGGTATGCTGCATGTTCATGATAAAGTACTGAAAGTTTTATTTGATACAGGCGCTAGTCACTCTTTTCTTTCATCATATATTTTCGATACAATTGTTATACGACCATATCAAATTGCAAAACCAGTGAACGTGTTGCTACCGAATAATACGATTTTGATGACGAAAGAGCGAGTCGTGGTTTTGTTGTCTTTTAACGATAAACAAATTGAAGTCGATGTTGCAGTTCTACCACTTGTTGAGTATGATATCATCATCGGTATGA
The DNA here is from genome assembly GCA_039513925.1 of Platanthera zijinensis. Classification (NCBI taxonomy): domain Eukaryota; kingdom Viridiplantae; phylum Streptophyta; class Magnoliopsida; order Asparagales; family Orchidaceae; genus Platanthera; species Platanthera zijinensis. The sequence goes on from CM077097.1 coordinate 121,055,877, forward strand.
ACTGGCTCTCGGACCGAGAAGCCGTTATTAATTGTAAAACGAAAGAAGTAACATTTAAATGCCCAGATGGAAGTTCGATGATCTACAGGGGTCTGGGCGAAGTTGCAAAAATGAGAATCTCAACACTGAAAGCCAGGAAAATGGTGCGGAAAGGCTGTGAGGCCATTTTGGTAATGATTAAAGATGTGAAAGAAGAGAAGAAAGAAATTACGGTTGTGCCCGTAGTGCGGGAATACGTGAATGTATTTTCAGAAGAGTTACCGGGTGTGCCTCAAGCCAGAGAAGTTGAATTTGAAATTAAAGTAACTGAAGGAGCTAGTCCTTTGGCAAAACTCGGTATCGGATGGCGCCAAAAGAATTGACAGAATTGAAAGTGCAATTGCAAGAATTGCTTGATAAGAAATTTATCCGACCGAGTACCTCACCTTGGGGAGCCCCAGTGTTATTCGTGAAAAAGAAGGACGGGTCTCTCCGTCTATGCATCAATTATCGTGAATTAAATAAGTTGACAATTAAGAATAAATATCATCTACCGTGCATTGATGATTTATTTGATCAGCTGGTGGGCGCCCACGTATTCTCAAAAATTGACCTTCGGTCAGGGTATCATCAGCTAAGAATTCTGGAGGGCGATGTTTTTAAAACAGCATTCAGTACAAGGTGTGGGCATTTTGAATTTGTAGTTATGCCTTTTGGCCTAACAAATACTCTTGCAGCTTTTATGGCCTTGATGAATCGGGTTTTTAAGGCATTTTTGGATCAGTTCGTGATTTTGTTTATAGACAATATACTGATCTATTCAAAGACAGAAGAAGAGCAAGCCCAGCACCTGTGTCTCGTCTTGCAAACGCTGAGAGAACATCAGTTGTATGCTAAATATACAAAGTGTGCTTTCTGGCTGAACGAAGTGGCTTTTCTGGGCCACGTGATTAATGCATAAGGGTTATCTGTTTATCCAGCTAAGATTGAAGCAATAATCAATTGGACCCAACCAAAATCGGTGACTGAAATACGAAGCTTCTTGGGCTTGGCGGGTTATTATCGGAAATTCGTCAAGGACTTCTCGAAGCTAGCACTTCCCTTAACACAATTGACTCGAAATAATGTGTCGTTTACGTGGGGAGATGATTCCCAGCAAGCATTCGAAGCTTTGAAGGAAAGATTAACGACTGCTCCTGTGTTGGTGATGCCTGAAGGCTCAGATGGTTTCCAAATTTATAGTGATGCATCCTACAAAGGGTTAGTTTGCTTATTGATGCAACGTGAAAAGGTAATTGCCTTTGCTTCCCGACAATTAAAGGAAGCTGAAAAGAACTATCTGACGCATGATCTGGAACTAGCGGCGGTTGTGTTCGCTTTAAAAATTTGGCGTCACTACCTGTATGGTGTTCGATGTGAAATATTCACGGATCATAAGAGTTTAAAATATATATTCGATCAAAGGAAAATAAATTTGCGTCAGAGAAGATGGCTGGAATTCATTAAAGATTATGATCTGGATATCCAATACCATCCTGGTAAGGCGAATGTGGTCGCGGATGCCTTTAGCAGAAAGAATATTGTTGCGTTATCAGTGATACCGCAGTACAATAAGAAGCTTCTAGCCATGTTACAGGAGATGGAAATATGTGTGATATTCACGCCTGAAGAAAAGCAAGCACAACTATTCCAGCAGCGGATTCAATATTCACTAAAAGAGAGGATTCGGAAGGCGATATCATAGGACCCCTTCTTGATGGGTATTTTCGAAAAATTAAGAAGGGAAGAAGCGAGTGTCTTTGTAGAAAAGGATGTCTTATTACTCCTAAATGACAGGCTATGTGTACCAGATGCTGATAATTTGCGGAATGATATCTTGTATGAGGCGCATAATACACCATATTCAATTCACCCGGGCCGGACAAAAATGTACCACGATTTGAAACAGGATTTTTGGTGGCCACATATGAAGAAGGATGTTATTCAGTACATTGCTCACTGTCACACCTGCCAGATAGTGAAAGCAGAACATCAGAAACCGATTGGATATCTTCGATCCCTTCCCATCCAAGAATGGAAATGAGATGATGTTGCGATGGATTTTGTGTTTGTCCTGCCTCGCAGTAAGGCAGGGAATGATGGACTCTGGGTCATTATTGACCGATTGACAAAAAACGCCCATTTTATACTAATCAAGCAAAGCGGGCCGACGGAAAAGTTGGTGGAACTTTACGTAAATATGATTGTGCGATTACATGGTATCCCATATACGATCGTGTCCGATCGCGATGGATGGTTTACGTTGGATTTGTGGCGAAGGGTGCATAATAGAATGGGAACAAGGCTTCTGTACAGTATAGCCTTTCATCCGTAAACAGATGGTCAGTCCAAACGCACTATCCAGATACTTGAGGATTTATTGCGAATGGTGGTTTTGGATTTGAAATGCTCCTGGGAAAAATATTTATCGTTGGTTGAATTTGCTTATAATAATAGCTACCAAGCAACGATCCAAATGGCCCCGTTCGAAGCTCTATATGGGCGGTGATGTAGGACTCCGTTGAGCTGGGCGGATGATGAAGAGAAGAAATTGTTTCTGAAGAAGAAGACAGATAAGATTAAGGAAAAAGTTTACATTATCCAACAACGAATGAAAATCGCTCAGGATCGTCAACAAAAATATTATAATGCCCGACATCGTCTAGTGGAATTTGCGGTGGGCGATCAGGTGTGTTTGAAGATTAAACCGTTCAAAGGGATTTCACGATTGCGACGAATTGGAAAATTGAGTCCAAGATATGTTGGTCCCTTCCCAGTGATTGAACGTGTTGGAGAGGTGGCGTATCTCTTAGCTCTGCCTACTGAATTACAGAATTTGCATGATGTCTTACATGTATCCGCACTCCGGCGGTATATTCCGAACCCAGATTTGATGATATCTGCAAGTGATGTGCAGATCGAAGCTGATTTGTCAAGTCCGACGGCACCTTATCAAATTGTTGATCGGCAGAGCAAGAACCTTCGGAATCGACAGGTGAACTTTGTCAAGGTCTGGTGGACCGGCCACCCCGCCAAGGATGATACATGGGAGCGAGAGGACTTGCTGATTAAAATTTTTCCCTCTTTCTTTGGGAATCGAGAAAACACTTGAATTTTCGAGGACGCTCGAAAATTCTGATAAGGAGGGGAGGGTTAGTAAGACCCAAATATATAAAAATAATAATAATAATAGTTCGCAATATCTATAAATAAAAATTTATGTAAATAATCCCCGATGATGGAAAATAATTGATTTCAGTGCCGATTTGACGTCGCACTTTAATTTTGATGTTCGGATTTTTTGTTTGATTTTTTTTTGTCAGCCGTTTCATTTCCATTTAATTTGAATGGCTTGAGTAGGCCGGTTTTGATATGAGCTTAATTGAACTTGGGCTTGGTTGGAATTGGGATTTATGTATAAAATTTGATGTGGGTTTGGCTGTGATTGTGCACTGGTTGAGCCGGTATGTGTGGGTTGGCTGTGGTTGAGACCGGTAGAACCGGTGGTGTGATCGGTTGCTTGGGTTAAGCGGTGGACTTATCCCGTAATATAACACTCGTTGTCTTCGTTCTTCTTCATTTTCGACGGAACGAACCGACGGAGCCGCTCCTGCGCCGCTTACTCTAGCCACCTCCAATCTTCTCTGTTTCGCACAATTTCTTCTTCTTTAGGAAGGTAATCTCTTTCTCTTCAATCCCCTCTCTTCTTGTATGAAGTTATGGTATAGATTGGAGAGGGCTTGAAACCTAGGGTTACGATTTCTGGAGTTTTGAGTTCGTGAAAAGCATATGAAATCTTCCTATATAGTTTTGTGCACTAATCTAGGATTTTGAAACGATTTAAGAACTTAGGGTTGTGTTGTGGGAGTGGTGTGTGCTGGCCGGCTGACGTATTGTGGGGTTGTGTGTCTGCTGGCCGATTTCTGTTGATGGTGGCTGTTTTAGATGGAATTTGCACTTTACTTAAGCTGCTAAGCTGCTATTCACAGCCCTTAACGTTGCCATTATGGCAACCCTTGCGGCTGTCTGTAGGAGCACATGGAATTATTTTTGGTGGCATAAGAAACCTTGTTGATCACATGATGCGCCTTCATGTTGAGTCACCCACGTTCGTCCTTCCCTAGACAACTTCTAGAGGTCGTAGTTGTGACCATCGTAGGAGTCTGCTCATAACTATTTATAACGTAACCCTAAAGTAAATGATTTATTGATACTGCAGAGGATGACGTCCGGCGATAGACGCGATGAGAATCCTATGAGGGACAAGGGCAAGGAAAAAATTGGGGTGAGTGCTTACCGTTTCTTTTATGCACCTGATACTTTAGTTATTTTTGAAATATTTGATATTGTTGAAACTATAAATCGCTGAACACGCTAACGTGGCTTAGCGAGCGATTGAATTCTGAGGGGAACCAAAGATAAATAAATTCTAATTTGAATTGAACGAATTGAAATGCAGTAAACGATTCAGAAATGAAATAAATGAAATTGAGAACGCATCGACGCATCAAAATGCTAAGGGTCGGTCTGATAGAAGGGATGCTTCAGACTCCTACACCTCGTGAGAGGGGTAGAACTCTCACACCTCGTGAGAGGGGTAGAACTCTCACACCTCGTGAGAGGGGTAGAACTCTCACACCTCGTACGAGGGGTCGAACTCCTACAGAATATGAATCCAATTTAGGAGGCGTTGAAGTCTGTTGCGTGTGTGAGCGCCCTAAAGAGGATGTTGATATGAAGGGTCGACGGACCCAGATATTTGAGAATTGAATGACCCTCAGCATTTTGAGAAGGTAATCACGAATGAACGAACTTTGATATAGAATGAACGAAATATAATTTGATACCCGATATATAGAATTGTTGATTATACCTGTTTCCTAGCTTAAACCATGATCATGCTGATATAGATTTGATTGTTGCTGACTCTTTTGTTTACTTGCAGTGCGAAGTTACAGGTAAGGGTAAGGAATTCACTTAGTGTTCAAACCTAATTGGTTCCTAATTTATTTTATAAGAACCGAGCACTAACGTACCAGACTCCATTAGACGGACTCAGGCAGAGGTAGAAAGAAGACCAGTCAAAGACGTGGCTCGTCCACGGGTTAGCATATGTGTCTACTTTTTGTATATATTTTAGGTGTTTAATACATGTAGACACTCCATGTACTAGTATTTTTATTGGGCAGTATGTATATTCTGTATAATAGTGAGATGTGATTTTATGTTTTCTCCTAGTACACCTTTCTTGTAGTATAACTGCTGCGCATATACCTATGAGAAATCTACTCGAAATGAATATTTAAATTGTGGCGGATTTTAGGACCGTTACAGTTACACCTAAATCCAAGCCTTCCAAACTCAGCCCCTCTCCCCCTTCGTCCAGAATACAGGAGGACAATCACCACTACTCAAATAGGACTCAAAACTCCTCCCTCAGCCATAATTCCACCCACTGCCTAGTAACCAGCCGTTTGTCCTTCATTCCAGCACCCTAAAGTCAGGTCGCAGACTCCCGTTTACTGTCCAGACTCATTACTGACAGCGATCATCTAACCATGGCCTCTAAATCATATTCTGGCAACCCAGGATTCACTTTCCCCAGCCTTCCCATCATCCCCCCACACTCCAACAGCTTTATCTCCCACTCGATACACATTACAACACTCAAGCCTTTACCCACTATAGTGGGGTCGGCTATATGGATCCTTTGTCTCCATTGTGCCCTATCTTTTGTCATAATATCACTAATGCTTAAGTACATCATGTCTTTTATGACAGTTTCATTCCAAGTATTTATTAGTCTACCCCTCATTTAACATGCCTAGTGACTAGACTCTCATAACGCCTAACAGGTGCCTCTAATGGTCCCCTTTGTACGTGTCCAAACCATCTTAGTCGAGTTTCTCGCATCTTCTCTGCAATTGGTGCTACTCCTGTCTTATCCTTGATACATTCATTCCTAATTTTATTCAGCCTCGTGTGTCCACACATCCACCTAAGCATTCTCATCTCCGCAACTCCCATTTTTTTGCTCAGGTACACAATTCACTGCCAAACACTCAGAACCATAGAGCATTGTTGGTCTAATTGCAGTACGGTAAAACTTGTCCTTAAGTTTTAATAGTACTTTACGATCACATAAGATCTCTGATGCGCCTCTCCACTTCAACCAACCATCTTGGATTCTATGTGTCACATCTTTATCAATACCTCCGTCTTATTGAACTATCAATCCAAGAAATTTAGAACACACATTGCGGGAAATATCTTGATCACCCAACTTAATAACGAAGCCATATGTTCTTCTTGTACTGCTAAATTTAATCTCCATATACTCCGTCTTTGTCTTGCTCAACCTAAAACCCTTCTTTTCTAAAATGTCTCGCTAAGATTCAAGTTTTACGTTTACGCCCTCACGTGTCTCGTCAATCAAAACGATATCATCAGCAAAGAATAAACACCAAGGTATTGCTTGTTGGATATGTCCGGTGAGCTCATCTAAGATAAGGGTAAAGAGATAAGGGCTTAAAGCCGAACCTTGATGTAAGCCAACGGTGATAGGGAATTCCTGTGCTAATCCTCCAGATGTCCTCACCCTTGTCATTGAATTTGTATACATATGATTATGTCAATATATGATACATTTACACCTTTCTTTTCTAAGACTCTCTGTAAGATCTCTCTTGGAACTATCATAAGCCTTCTCAAGATCAATAAACAACATATGCAAATCTTGGTTTCTTTCTCAGTAGTTGTCAATGAGTCTCCTCAAGAGATGTATAGCTTTCAAGATCGACCGTCCAGGCATGAATCCAAATTGATTCTCCGAGATGCCATATGATACCCATTACTAGACGAAAATTCAACTTAAAAATAGACAGCATAATTGCACTAAATTCACTATCCGGCCCCGAATCAGCCGCCTTTCATTTCCTCGGATTCCTATTGTTTATGTAAGTTCTAATTTCAAGTCATTATTACTTAGTGTTGTGTATTTGGTAAATAAACATTTTATTTGGAATGTTATTTTGTACAAATTTGGCAAATAATTGTCCTACTTGCAAGGCTTCTTTGTTTACCATTTAATTAAAGCCCTCTTTATTAAATTCAACTAGCAATTGTTTGTGTATCTAATACTCGATCAATTGTGGTTGTATGCCGATTTCTTAACTAAAATCCAAAATTATTGTTATTTCATTGTTGGACGATTATATGTCCAGCACATCATTCTTAAATTCCAACGATACTTCATGAACTCATTAGAATTCAATTAGGGCCCAATTACATACACTGACTATGTTTGTCCTGCATCGGAAACTATAAACCCTAAGATATGCAACATCATATAGGCTCAAAGCAGGTTTGTCGGCATATACAATTGGTCAATAGTGATGTAGGGAAAGGGTGTGTAGTGGACTCCTAGAATGCACACTAGTGGTGACTGAAGGTGATTCCCAACTTCCAACGATTCAATGCATGTGCTACTTGTAATTAGGCGCTAATAATTGACTCAAACAATTAAATAGCATAACTAACATTCATCAAATTATAAATAAGAATAAAATTTCTTTTAGGCTAAAGGCGTGGCTTTCCTCCGCAAGGAGGGCCAGAAACAAGCGCACGGTGAATTAATCCTTCATGCAGTTAGAGATTTATCCAAGAGCAAATATTATATTAACTGAAATCCAAACAAGCATGTAATAATAGACCGCAACAATGTCTTACAATCAAAAACCAATACAAAACACAACACAAAATATTAGGGCTACTGTAAAGATCTGAACATTGGAGGGCTAGAAGAGGGGTTCCGATGAGAGGGAGACTGGATCGGGTAAGGGGAAGGCTGGTTGGAAGTTGGGAGGGTTGGATCGGGGATGGGGGTGGGAAGATCAAAGGGTGGTAGGTGGTTTGGAGGTAGTTCCACGTGATGGGGGGTGATGGCAGCAAAAGGGAAAAGGCGGGGCGACTCGATCTGGCTGGAAAGTCCAGATCTGGACTAATTTTGCGGGAAAAACAGCCTGGTTGATGTTTGGGTGGTGCGGGTATGCGGCCTGGAAGGGGGGAAGAGCCGGTGGCCTTGGCTGGAGGGGTTGGAAGTGAGGTCCAAGAGCGCGGGATAGGGGAGAGGGGGTGGCGGCCTGAGGTGGGGCGGCTGGAGGGGTATTGGAGGGAGGTCGGCGGCTTGAAGGAGGGGCGGCTGGAGGGTTATTGGAGGGAGGTCGGCAGCTTGAAGGAAGGGCAATTGGAGGGTTATTATAGGGAGGTCGGCGCTTGAAGGAGGGTCGGCTGGGGGGGGGGTATTGGAGGGAGATCGACGGCTTGAAGTGGGCTGGACAACTTGTTAGGGAGGGGGAAGAGGTCGAAAAATCAAACAAGATACAACTTACGCAAGGAGTCGTCACCAAGGGGACGCCACGGAGTCGACACCGCAGAGGGGATCACCGGAATGAAGAAGAATTCTCCAAACTTAAGCAATGATCCCAAATGAGCAACCCTAACATCCATTTATAAGAAACAAAAATTAGGGCACCAGGATCAACGACAATGATTGGTCAATGTTCTCGGGGTAATAAATATATGAAATAATGTCCAAAAATAATAATGCTATATATGAAAAAACCTCGGAACGCGGATCCGGACACATCCGCGGAGTCGGATTATCGATCTGAACACGTCATATATGATAAGTTGCCAATCGGCCCCGAACGGGCCCAAAACTCAACCTCCGCTCTGCATCATTCTCCCCGGCTTGAAAGAATTCATCTCCCGATGAATAGGGATCGGAATTCTCTCGATGTATGCTAGGTAAGACTTGATGAGGTCCACCAGAGGTCACCCAGTGTTGTTGTTGGGAAAGTATCCTCGCCAATCAACTCCTCCGAACTGAAAAGTTTCCATATCCGATGAATGGAGACAGTCGTACTGAAGTCGAAGTCCAGGGGCAAGTCGATCAAGCTCCGCAGCAGCAATCTAGGTGTCATCGGTGAAAGGTCGTCTGCCCCAGCGAACCAAATAGTGTCACACAAGACCATCTGTGGAGGGAATGCACTTATGTGTAATGACTAATGATCACATTGATATATTCATCGCTCAAAACAGTAGTAGGAGGATCCGGTGGAATCAGTGGTGTCAATGGTGAAACCGGTGGAGACAGAATCCCACGTAGGTGGGGGTCGGATGTGGGTTGAGTAAGGCGCAGTGAATGCGGTGGCAAAGGCTCGGGTGTGGACTGAGTGGTGGGTGGTAAAAGTGGTGGTGATAGCTCGGGATGACCGCCAAGATATGGGTCCGAATATTCGTGAGGTACAAAGTGTGGCTTCAAGTCTTTGACATTGAACACGGAATGGGTACCCATGCACGTGGGGATGTCCAGCTAATAAGCATTTGTCCTGATGCATCACAGGACTGTGTAGGGACTGATCCGCCCAGCGCTTAGTTTCTTAGCAGGCCCCTGAGGAGCCACTCAGTGCGAACTATTACCATCACCTGTTCGCTTACTAGAAAGATCATTTCTCACCTATGTTTATTTGCATGCTCCTTATAGTACTCATTGCTTGAATTAAATTTGTGTCTGACTGATTCATGCAACTCATGCAAATGACGAACAAAAGACTCAACAGACTCATGCAAATAATGCATGTTCCAATGAAAAATGCAAATGAGAGAGAAAAAACTGAACGACAGCTGCAAAACAGCTCCAACTGAAAACGCTGTTAAGGAGTCCCTATGGAATAGAGATTCTCCAGCCGCCAGAGCTGCGCCAAACAGACCCTGACAATGGCCTGAAAATCTACAAATGAGGTAGCCTATCAGGAGGCTCTATCGATGGAGTGTAGGAAAACTCATTCAATGTGTGGCGAGTGTCCAGGTGATTGTGTGAGCCATCAACACTCAAATACGAGCTCGTAAAGAGCCAAATGTCTCCCAGAGAATGTGACACATCGGGGGCTCACCATGAGGTACGTATGAAAAGTCATCGTGAATGCGACGACCACCTGAGTGAAAACCATGTACACCGACTATAAGACATGACTCTAGAGTGTGGTGAGTGTCCCTGAAAAGAAATAACTCGTCTGGTGAGTCAGAAAGTGGTGTGTCTTAAAACTCATCGAGAGTGCGATATGTCACAAGATAGGACCCCAAAATATCAGGAGTATGCTCAAGTGTACTCAAGGAAGGCCTTACATACGTACTGCTCCACTCAAGATCAATTCTCTGGGGCAAGACTGGAGATGATAACGAAAGAAATGTCAATAACTCAAAACTCATAAACGAGTGGCTCACCTGAATCTCAGCTTCACCAGGATGTGGCGGCTCATCAGAAGGCTCAACAGGGGGCTTGTCATAGAACTCGTCACTAGGGTCATGATCCTCCGGATGGGTACCATCGTAAGGGGTAATGTCCCCATGAATGGGTGAAATAGCCACTACGAGATCAACACCAGACTCTGGGATCTCGATCGTGATGAGACTCGGAGCAATGACAAGGGCAGGGCGACATAGGCCTACTCTCAAGAATGGGCATGTCGGCGCGGTGTCAAGAAATGAGTCAATGGTAGAGGTGCTAACAAACACATGACATGGCAGAACATATAATCAATAAGTCGCTCAGACTCGCTCTCAGCAAGGGTCATAAGAGAAGAGTCAGAAACAAATGACTGACCACTCACCAGACAAAAAACCTCACTGGAGTGAGAGAGATTCGTATCAGGTATTATTTGTGTCATGTCTGGTAAGCATCGTGGTGACCTCGGTATGGGGGGACTCGTATTGCGGAGGTCAAGGTATGAATCTAATCGACCAGCTCTTGTGAATTTCAAGGACTGTTCATGATGTAGGGCAAGCGGATATGTCTGCTCAAGGGAATTCAAGCTCTGATAAGCTAACTTAGTACTATGTCAGATCGAAGTCCAGACCGAAATGGGAAAGTGGTCATAGCTGGCTCCTCTCAGATATCACTGCTCACAACTAACTCATCAAAACGATTCGTGTACTGAGCGACAGACATGGATCCTTGATGAAGGGTAAATAATTGCTCGAGTAAGCGACTTTCATACGATGAAGGCAGATACCTCTGACACAATATATGCTTCATATCCAACCAACTAGTGATACGAAGAAGACGATCTCACTTGTGGGTCCTCTCAATGCTAGACCAATACGCTCTCGCCTGATCTAAAAACCTAAGTTTCGCAAACTTGACGCATCGCTCACAGAATAACTCAAAATGATCAAGATAATACTTCATATCTATGAGTCAATAAGTAAAAGACTCGGGGTTCGATGAGCCGTCAAAGGAAATGGCATCAGTAGGAAACTGCCACTCGAGATCTCTCTCAGAAAATTGATCCTTAAGGTAATCGAGACGTGTTGAATGTCCAACACAATCCGCTCGCGTGCATGGATATGAATGATGACAATCGTCATATTGATCGTCTCTAGCATAGTGGGACCGTGTCAGTGGATCCACACAATCTCTAGAAGTGATGCGATGCGATCGAGAATAATCGTCGTAATAACGTGAGGGTTTCTCAGAAGGGGCTCTATGCGAAAGGGTATAGGTAGACTCGAGATCCCCAAATATAGGAGAGAGACGCGGACAATAACTAGTCATAGATGAACCTAAAGAATCAATGTGACCTACCACTACATATATAAATGTGGTCGAAACCTTGAGCTCCGATACCAACTGATGTAGGGTAGGGTGTGTAGTGGACTCCTAGAAAGCACACTAGTGGTGACTGAGGGTGATTCCCGACATCCCAACGATTCAATGCATGTGCTACTTGCAATTAGGCGCTAATAATTAACTCAAATAATTAAATAACATAACTAACATTAAATCCAAACAAGCACGTAATAACAGACCGCAACAATGTCTTACAACCAAAAACCAATACAAAACACAACACAAAATATTAGGGTTGTTGTAAATAAGGTAGATCTGAATGAACGTTGGAGGGCTAGAAGAGGGGTTCCGGTGATGGGGAGACTGGATCGAGTAAGGGGAAGGCTGGTTGGAGGTTGGGATGGCTGGATCAGGGATGGCGGGGCTGGCTTTGGGCTGAAATGCCCACAGATCTGGGCAGATCTAAAGGTGGTAGGAGATTTGGAGGTGGTTCCACGTGATGGAGGGTGATGGCAGCAAAAGGAAAAAAGGCGGGGCGGCTGGATCTGGCTGGAAAGTCCAGATTGGGACTAGTTTTGGGGGAAAAGTAGCCTGACTGCTGTTTCGGTGGTGCGGGTATGCGGCCTGGAAGGGGGAAGGGTCGGCGGCCTTAGCTGGAGGGGTTGGTCCGCTGGAGGGGAGGTCCAAGGGGGTGGGATAGGGGAGAGGGGCGGCGGCTTGAGGTGGGGCGGCCGGAGGGGTATTGGAGGGAGGCTACGGCTTGAAGGAGGGGAGGCTAGAGGGTTATTGGAGGGAGGCCGGCAGCTTGAAGGAGGGGTGGATGGAGGGTTATTGGAGGGAGGCCGGCAGCTTGAAGGAGGGGCGGCTGGAGTCTGGAAGGGTATTGGAGGGAGGACGGCAGCTGGAGTCTGGAAGGGTATTGGAGGGAGGACGGCAGCTTGAAGGGGGTTGGACGGCACCGCGGAGAGGATCACTGGAATGAAGAAGAATTCTCCAAACTGGATTGTATTTGGAACGCAGATCCGAATACATCCGCGGAGTCGGATCATCGATCCGGGCATGCCATATATGGTAAGTCGTCAAACGGCCCTGAACGGGTCCAAAACTCATCCTCTGCTCCGCATCAAATAGCATATCTCAACTTCTAGAGAACTAATAATGAATCCAGAAATATATTCATTCATGTGTTAGGAGAACAATTGCAAGCTTCTCATTAATTAAAAATATGAATTGAACAGTACCATTGTATGAGCACATAACAAAAAAATCATCAAATTACATATGAAATAATATGCGAATCTCAAGGCATTTACCTGCAGCAGTGGAACTTCTTCTATTGGAAGCTCGGCTCCAAGATCACCTCGTGCAACCATTGCCTATGATAATGATAAACAATAAAATACTAAAAAACCAAAAAAGAGGAATTATTTTTTTAACTTCATAAGAATTTTTCTTACGGTAGAAACAAGTTATATTTTTTGTTCCAGTGGTTACATCACAAAATAAATCTTGAAGTATTCAAAATATCTTGATCATTTACAGCAACCTGTAAATAATGGCAGCTTTTTTAAGCAATAATAATGCAGGTGGACAATAACCATCATCTTTTGATAACCCCATTACATAATAGAATGTGAGCTCTTTTAATCGTAACACAGAAGCTATACATTGCAAGGTAGGGGGATTTTATCTCAAACCGCTAGCTAATCATCATCACATTGTTTTTGTATGGGTTTGCATCCTGATATGTCTTCTTAGGTTTCAACAATATTTCTCGATTAATCTGCCATTAAATTGCATGAAATTTAATGGTAATGCACATTTGAAACTTTCACATATTATTATCAAAGCACCATTCTGGTTGGCTTTTTTGGATGAAAAAATTGTGATTTATGTTATGTATCCCGGCGGAGCAGACGAGGGCGAAGGACGACCGCCAATGTAGCAGGTGTATCAATGCCGCGAACGCGGCGCGCGTAACATGCCGGCCTAGCCGACATGAGTCGAGCGGTGTTATTGTATCCTTTATATTATTGTTCTTATGTTTTGGTACTGTAATGTTATGTTGTGACCGGAGACTATAAGTCGGAGGATATTGTATTTTGGGTATGCTTGAAATTATTTAGTATTTCTGGATTTCTTTCCCTCTCTCCCTCTCTAATTTCTCCCACCCTCCTCCCTCTCTTTCCCTAGCCCTAACAATTTGGTCCAACCTGCCGGATTCCGGCCGCGGTCTCCGCCGCCCAAAGTATCTGCGCCTACCAAGCTCCAGCCGCGCCTTGCTATTCCGCGTCCATCTGCCTTCGCCGCCAGCGCATCCGTCCGCTTCTGCGTCGACCAGTCACGCTTTCGTCACGAGTGTCTCAGTACGGCATCGCCGCGATCGACGGGGGTTTCTCCACCTGCTGATGGGTTCACTTTGCCTCCTAGGGTTTCTGACAACGTCCGGCATCGCCGGCTTCCCTAGTCGCTGCGCCAACAGAGTTCACTTCTCCTCCCTGGGGCTTCTGCCCATTTCTGGATCTGCTTCCTTCCAACCAGTCGAGTGCATGCCCCCTAAGCTGCGATCAATGGTCAACACCGACACAACACCGGCGCTTCCACCCACAGATCCCATCATCCTTCGTCGTTTGGATGAACACGACGGCTCGATTGTGTCGTTGCAGGCCCTCAAGCTAAGCATGGATGCAAAGATCGACTCCCTCTTGGCCGGCCACCCCACCACATATGAGACGTCCGCGACGAATTCGTCGTCCCTCCTTGAAGCTCCCCGGAACCGTTCCATGCAACAACCCCCATGCCCGGGGTTCTCTCACCAGGCCCTCGATTGCTCGGGCCGAATAGTTCTTTGAGATATAGCAGATCTCGGAGCCATAGAAGGTTAGCACGGCCTTGATCGACATGGAAGGATCCGCCCAGTGGCAATCCAAACCGACCACATCTAGGTTGGACCTTCAGCAGGAGCTCATTCGCCATTATGACAACCACTACTCAGGCTCCGCGGTGGAGCGGCTCGGCATTGTCCGCTAGATGAGCTCCCTTGACGAGTACATCGATGAGTTTATCGCTCTCGCAATGCATGTGTCAGAACTTCCTCCAGACCACTACCTCAGCTTCTTCATGCATGGGCTCCTCCCCCACATCCGTGATCGTATCCACATCCGCCATCCGCCTTCGATTGCGAAGGCCGTGGATCTCCCCCGCGGAGGCCATGGATCTCGCCCGCTTGGTTGAAGCAAAATTTCAGACTCGGGTTCTGGGCACGGGCAAGACGCCCCTCATACCTCTGGCACGCCCGATCAACCGGCCAGCAGCGGCCTACCGTCCACTACAGTTAGAGATAACACCCGGCCCCCGACCGGGCCGCACCGCCACCCCGCCCTCCGAGGCAAATGGCCTACCCCCGGCTCTCCAATCAGGAATACCATGATTTGTGTACCAAGGGGTTGTGCTTTTTCTACAAGCAACCCTACTCCCCTACATCTGTGCTCGTATATGCACCCACCATCCACCTTCGATTGTGGAGGCCATGGATCTCCCCCGCTTGGTTGAAGCGGAATTTCAAACTCGGCTTCTAGACACGGGCAAGCCGCCCCTCATACCTCTAGCATGCCTGGTCAACCGACCAGCAGCGGCCTACCATCCACCACAGCTGGAGATACACTCGGCCCCTGGCCGGCCCGCATCGCCCTCCAAGGCCCATGGTCTACCCCCGGCTCTCCAATCAAGAATACTATGATCTGTGTACCAAGGGGTTGTGCTTCGGCTGCAAGCAACCCTACTCCCCTACATCCGTGCTCGTATCTGCACCCACCATCCACCTTCAATTGTGGAGGCCATGGATCTTGCCCACTTGGTTGAAGCGAAATTTCAGACTCGGTTTCTGGACACGGGCAAGCCGCCCCTCATATCTCTGGCACACCCGGTCAACCGGCCAGCAGCGTCCTACCGTCCACCACAGCTGGAGATACACCCGGCCCCCGGCCGGGCCGCACCGCCGTCCGGCCCTCTAAGGCCTATGGACTACCCCCGTCTCTCCAATCAGGAATACCATGATCTGTGTACCCAAGGGGTTTATGCTTGCGCTGCAAGCAACCTTACTCCCCTATGCACGAGTGCCCGCTGAAAGATCTCTATCCTCATTGGCGAGGAGGAACCCGAGGTGACACTCGCAGACTTCGAGGCCCATGAGTTGGATACAGCGACCGAGGCCCCCCCCCCCCAAGCGGCCAGCTTTCACCGCTTGGACCTTCCACTGTTTACCATCGGCAAATTCGCGGGCCCACAGACGATGAAGCTTTGGGGGACACTTCATGGGGCCTCTGTTGTGGTGATGATCAATAGCGGGGCGAGCCACAACTTCATCTCGTCTGGCGCTGCCAATGCAGGTCGTCGAGCGTTTCTCGGTCTACTTAGGAGATGGTAGGCGGCGGGCTACATGTGGCTTGTGCGCGGCCCTCACTCTCACCATCGGCAGCAACCCATTTCAGGAAGACTTTTGTGCCTTCTCTTTAGGCGGGGTGGATGTAATTCTCGGGTTGGCTTGGCTCTGCACCCTTGGGACGTCAACATCAACTGAGACCGCATGACTATACGCTTCTTCCATGGGGGCATGCCCTACTTGATGGAGGGTGATTGGGCTTTACTTTGTTAGTTTGTCTCATTAAGGTCACTTCAGAAATCCACCGATGTGGATTGGGCGGCCTCCTTGTGGTACGTGGAGGGGCAGTCCGCCCAATGCTCACCGACCGCCGCGGCGTTGCAGGCTATCTTGGACCTCTCTCCAGACGTCTTTGCAGACAAGACCCATTTTCCCCCGGCCAGGCCGACTGATCACCACATTCCCCTACAAGGGGTGTATCTTCCATCTCGGTTCGACCATACCGCTACAACCACGCTTAGAAGGGCGAGATTGAGACACTGGTGAGCGACATGCTCGCGGAGGGCATCATTCGCCTTACCAATAGCCCCTTCTCGAGCCTGGTCTTCTTGGACCGCAAGAACGGTAGCTGACGCTTTTGCGTGGACTACCGGAAACTCAACAAGGTCACAATCCCGGATAAGTACCTTATTCCAGTCATTCAAGAGCTCCTGAACGAGTTACGGGGAGTAATCTATTTCTCTAAGTTGGACCTACGCGCCAGCTACCATCAGATATGGGTCCGAGAGGAGGATGTTCCCAAGACAGCGTTCCGCACACATGATGGTCATTACGAGTTCCTGGTCATGCCTTTTGGCCTGACAGATGCTCCTGCCACCTTTTAGGCTACCATGAATGACTTGTTTCGTTCAGTCCTGCGCAGGCAGCCAAGTATATATTGGTTTTCTTTGATGACATTCTAGTTTACAGTTAATCTTGGCAGAACCATTTGGACCATGTTCGAGCCACTCTAACCACCCTCCCGGAGCACTCTTTTTGTGTGAACTCCAAGAAATGCGTCTTCGCCCAGACATAAATTAGTTACTTGGGGCACACCATATCCGCAAATGGCGTAGCTATGGATCCGGACAAAGTACATTCCGTCCTTCAGTGGCCCACACCCCGATCATTCTGCGATGTCCGTGGATTCTTGGGTCTCATCGGGTACTACCGTTGGTTCAATCGGCACTACGACAAGATCGCCAAACCGCTCTCCAGCATGTTGAAGAAGTCAGAAACCGGAATTTTTCAGTGGCCACCTGCGGCGACTGCGACATTCCAAACCCTTCAGCATGCCCTAAGCATCGCCCCCGTGTTACCTATGCCAGATTTTTCGCAACCATTTTTGGTGGAGTGCGACGCATCCAACTCAGGCGTCGGTGCAGTTTTGATGCAGGAGGGACAACCCATCGCATATTTCAGTCGTACGTTTGCGGCCACCGTGCGTCCTCGCTCCGCATATGAGTCCGAGTTGATGGCGTTGGTTCTAGCAGTACGGCATTGGCAGCCCTACCTGCTTGGCTGCCACTTCACGGTTCGAACAGATCATCACAGCTTGCGCTATCTCCTCCATAAGAAGATTGTGACCCCGGCGCGGCAGGTTTGGGTGGCCAAACTCATGGGGTACGACTTTGACATCGAGTTTCGAACGAGATCGTCCAACTGGGCCGCCTACGCCCTTTCTCGTCAATCGCAGACGGCGAATCTGATTGTCATTTCCCAACCAGTCTGGGAGGACGCCTCCATTCTTTAGTGCGAAGTTGCAGCCGACCCCGAGCTCCAGTCGATTGTGGAGGCCTTTCGGTTGGAAGCCCCTGCCCGCCCACCTTATCAACTTGTGGGCGACCACCTCTACTATCATGATCATCTGGTACTTTCTGCATCCTCTCAATTGATTTGTCGCCTACTCATCGAGTTCCATGCGACCCCGGAAGGGGGTCACGCAGGCGCCTTCAAGACATATCGCCGCCTCGCCACTTCGTTGCATTGGTCGGGAATGTTCCAGCAGGTCAAGGCCTTCGTCGCGGCTTGCCTACGTGCCAGCGCGCCAAGTACAAGGCTACCTTTTTGGGGGGCCTCCTCAAATCGCTCCCCGTCCCAACACGGATATGGGAAGACATTTCTATGGATTTCATCTCCTAGCTTCCCCGCTCCAAGACATAGGACTGCATATTGGTGTTTGTGGGCCGCCTCTCCAAGTATGTTCATTTCATTCTGCTTCGTCACCCGTTCACGGCTCCCGGAGTGGCTGCTGCCTTCGTTGACGAGGTGGTCTGCCTCCATGGATTCCCTTGCTCCATTGTGAGTGACTGTGACCCCCTCTTCATGAGTTTCATTTGGCAGGCGTTGTTCAAGAAGCACGGTACACAACTTCGGATGAGTACGACCTACCACCCGCAGACGGATGGACAATCTGTGGTCATGAATCGATGTTGGGAGACCTATCTGTGTTGTTTTGTGTGCGATCACCCGCGTGCTTGAGCCGAGGGGCTCTTCTGGCCAGAATACTCCTTCAACACGTCCTTCTACTCCAGCATCGATACCACGTCGTTCAAGGCAGTTCATGGAAGGTCTTCGCCCGTCCTCACACAGGCCGTGCCAGGAGAATGCGCGGTATCCTCCGTGAATGGCCTCCTCCGTGACCACGTAGCCATGCTCCGTCAGCTTCCCCAACACCTCCAACGTGCCTAGGATAGGATGGTGGTCTCAGTCAACCGTCATCGGCGCGACGTCCAGTTCACTGAGGGCGATTCAGTGTTTCTCAAGCTTCGGCCACACCGATATGTGACGGTGACCCCGCGGACCCACTCCAAGTTGGCGGCCAAGTTTTACGACCCCTTCGAGATCCTAGCTCGGGTGGGCACTCAGGCATATCACCTTCGCCTACCTCCGGAGAGTCGCATCCATCCGGTGTTCAATGTCTTGCAGTTCAAGCGGGTGATCGGTGATCACCCAGTCGAGGAAGCGCTTCCTTCGACAATCTCCGGCACCACCCCGACGGTGTTCCTTCCTCAAAGCATTACTGACACGCGCACGATTCACCGCGCGGAGCAACCAGTGGATCAGGTCTTAGCGTCTTGGCAAGATCACCCACTCTCGGAGACGCCATGGGTTGACCGAGTGGATGTGTCACTGGTTCATAGACTTCTGCCTTGGGGAAAAGATAAATTTCCCAGAGGGCAGTATTGTTAGGGATCCCGATGGAGCGGACAAGGGCTAAGGGCAACCGCCAGTGTGGCTGGTGTATTAACGCTGCGAGCACGGCGCGCATAACATGTCGGCTAAGCCAACATGTGTGAGGGGTGTTATTGTATCCTTTACATTATTTTTATTCTTATGTTTCGGTACTGTTATGTTATATTGTGACCGGCGACTACATAAGTCAGGGGATATTGTATTTTGGGTATGCTTGAAATTATTTGGGATTTCTGGATTTCTTTCCTTGTCTCCCTCTCTAATTTCTCCCCCCTTTCTCCCTCTCTTTCCCTAGCCCTAATAACTTATTTGTCGATATGATTAACATTTTTTTCAAAGTAAATGAAACTTCCACTAATTCATACTTTAGTTTGACACAACTTGTCATGTGATACCTAACTCAAGCCCATGTAATTCAATCCAGCTTCCATGGCAATGCCATTGGTTTTGTTAGAAAATTGTTTGTAAAGGCCCATTTAGAAGCTCATTATAGGTCTTTTTTCTTTCTCATGTATTAGTCTCACATCTTGTATGAGAGATGATTCTCTCTTTTCTCCCTATATATTTGTACTCATACTTGTAATTTACATTTCAAGAAGTATATACAAGGTTCGCTCAATTCTTCTACATGGTATCAGAGCGAAACTGATCCTCCCGGCGGTTAATGTCTTTCTGACCGCCGGTCTGGTATCCAATCCGCTTCTCTCTTTTATAGGGATTTGTCTGAGCTCCACTCCTACTCTGACCGCTCTGGTCTAGTTTCCCTTATCGAGCGGTCTTCTTCAGTCTTTCTCTTGCGCTGACTAGTTCTCTTCTAACCGTTGTCGACCTATCTCTTCTAATCGCGCGGACTGGTCTTCTGCTCCCTACCCGTTGTGCCTCTCCTCTGGCTTATGTGGGCTTGTTGTTCTACCCGCTACGGACTTGGTTTTCTACCCGCTGCGGGCTGGCCGTGTTCTAGTTGCGGGCTTGGTCGTGTTCTCTACCCGCTCCGGACTTGGTTTTCTACCCATTGCGGGATTGGCCGTGTTCTCTTTCGCATATCACGTGCTCCTTTTTGTCCATGCGGATTGTTTGTTGTGCGCCCTAGCCCTTGCCTCTCTACCCGCTGCGGACTTGCCCCTGTTCTAGTCGCTACGACCTTGCTCTCTAGACTCAGGATCTTCTCTAACCGTTGCCTCTTCAGCCCGCCTTTGCTCCTCAAGCCAGTGTTGCTTCCCCGCTGAAGACCGCTCTCTGCAGATTGCTCACACTATTGCGATCCGCGGTCTGCTTCTCTAACCGCCCCGATCTGCTTCTGCTCCCGCGCGGTCTTCTCTTTGTTCACGCGGCCTAGTCGCCTTTGCCCGTTGTTCGCCGACCTCTGCTCCTCTAGTCGCTCGCTTGTGACTTGCTGCTTTCTCCATCCCGCTCTACCCGCAACTCTAGTTGTTACGTCTTGCCCTTACCGCCCTCCTCTTGTTGACATGGACTCCACGGCGGCTTCCTCTCTTCTCGCTCGTGTCGCGACTCCCTCTCCTGAAGTCCGTAATGAGCTTCGGATCACCACCATCTCTCTCAGTGGGAAGCACAACTTTGTGGAATGGGTGCATTCTGTTCGTCGTGTTCTACAAACTAAAGATCTTCTTCATCACCTTACCCGGGACATTCCCATTGCTCCTACTGACGAATGGTTGTGTGAAGACGGCCGGGTCCAATTTTGGATCCTCAATTCCATGAACACCGAGTCCTACTGTATGGTCATGTATCATGAGACGGCCAAGGTAATGTGGAAGGAGCTTCACTCCCTCTACTCTGGCAAAGACAGCTTGTTACATCTGTTTGATATCATCTCTACTCTTCAAACTCTGGATCTCGGGACAACAGGTGATTTGATCTCTTTCGTTGTCAAGGCCAAAACTATGGTAGAGGCATGGATACAACATCAACCTCCCTCCACGGATCTTACTACACAACGGGTGCAAAAGAAAGCAGTTGGGATTGCAATGATGATGGTCCGAGTTACTCCTCACCTACACAGTGTCCGGGCCCAGATTCTTTCCTCCTCCACCATGCCCTCCCTGTCCGATGTCTGCTCTATGTTTCTCAAAGTCACACCTCCTTCTGAGGCCCTAACAAATTTTTCACCGGCTCTCCTTCAGCAGCCACTCTTACCCACTCCTTCTCCAGCTCGTGGCTCTTCAACTAGGGGAGGCTGTCACACGTCTCGGGGACGAGGACGTGTTGGGCGCAGAACAGGTCGTCGCAAGAGTGTCCGACGCTGCACCCGACCGGATCTCTTTCGTCCCTAAATTGTTTTATTGCATTTTAATTTTATTTTGCAGTTTTATTTCGGTTTGGACTTTGTTAAATGCACACGTGTGTGCATAGCTATTTATTTTTGTTTTGTTATGTTTGGAAAATTATATATGTGTGTGTGTGTGTGTGTGAATTTAAGCCCTGTTTATCATCTTCCCCGGTCTGTTAAAAGTTGTTGGAAGCTCTTGGTTCAGTCAAGCTCGCGTATTAGGTCACTCCCGGTTCCCGGTTCTTCTCCCCGATGGATCAACGTCGCAGCTTCCCCGACATTGGCGCTGCACCAGGCCACAATCCCCTCCAACTGGCCATGATTTCCTCAAATGATCTTTCTCTGTAAGGCACGCAAGAGCCCATCCCGCCATTGTCGGCTTCGGAGACCACGCTCAGCCCTGCGGATCTCAACCCCACGACACCCTTCCCGGTGGTTACAGCCCACGTCCAAGCTACTGAACTGACGGACGGTTGGGATTTGAGTAGTTTTTTCCCTTTTTTTTCCTGTGCAAGTGCAATATAAAAAGAGGGATTGTTGTAGTTTTTGTGGATGGTGATTGATGAAAACGTTGAAGATTGCTGTTGTTGTGTTAACTCCCGCTGGAAGTTAGTGTTGAATTGTAGGATTAGTGTAGCCAATGCATGTGTTAGTATTTGAAGATTTGATTGCTTCTGTGAAAAGGATTGTTTTAGGTTTGTTGTTAGGGTGGAATGTTGTTGATGAGATTTCCTGTAAATGATTGTTGTATGGAGAGTTATTTTGTGTTGTTAGTTTGATTCCCGTTAGAAAAGAAGATGAACATTAAGTCGATGTTATAGCTGTGTGTTTCTTCTTTGTGTTTCCATTTGAGTCCAGTCGAGGAAGTTTGAAAACTTCATGTAGTTGATGAGATTGCTAGTTGCCTCTTGAATTCCTGTTTGAGAACCGGGAGAGAAAAAGATTGTTGTTTGACTTTGTTTTCCGGTGGGAGAGCTCTATTGGAGGAACATGTGAGTGCCATGAATTCTTCCCGTGGAGTCACTTTTGTGTTAGCGTTAGTGAATAGATTGATTTAGGATTGGAAGTGAGTTCATTGCTCTTGTGCTCAGAAATTTTGTAGATCCACTTGTGTGAGAGCAAGTGAATTTTAGGTTGTTTAGTTTGTGACTTCCTTACACCGTTGAGTGAGAGATTCCGTTCAACCACTATCGTTTGAGAGTGAGCGAATTTTCTCCGTGGTGCCCGTGTGCGACAGCGGCCGAGCTCGGAGCGGGAGATCGAAGGTGACGAGGACATTCCTTGCGGGATCTCCGTCGACTTCGATTGTGTAAAGACGCATCTTTCCGTGGGTAACTTCTTTCTATCACTTACCTTTGTGTGCGTCTACATTTTCTCTTAGGTGAATTAGATTCATTGTTGGATTTTCGCCGGAATTTTCTCAACGAACGCTGCGTCGAAAATTCCAAATGGAATCGTATTTAGAGTTCACGATCTTCGTTTTGCTACAACAAAAGGAGAAAGAACGAATGTTGTGAACCTTCTTTCCCGGATTCAGAATTGAACCATTTTTTTAAGAAAAACATTTTTTAACAAAATAGTTCTTTTTGTGCTTTACAAAAACTAAAGTTGTTTATTTTTCAAAGTTCGTGCAATTATCGCTCGAACCGTTTGAATACATTTAGGGTTACCTAGAAATAGTTGGCAGGCGCGCAAACTCTACGCGCCGTCCTGCATCACTATGTATCATGAGACTACCAAATCTGTGTGATGAGCTTCACTCTATTTACTCTGGCAAGGACAGTTTCAAACACTTATTTGATATCTCCATACCCCCACAACATCTCGACCCACGCACAGATGGGGATCTCACATCATATGTAGCCCAATCTAAGACTCTTGTTGAGCCTTGGATTCAACGTCATCCCTCAACACTAGATTTAGTCGCTCAACGAGCTTAGAAGGAAGTTGTCGGTATTGCCTTAATGATGGCTCGGGTTCCTCCTCATCTTCACAGTGTGCAGGCACATATCCTCTCATCTTCTACTATCCCCACACTATCTGATTTTTGCTCTATGCTGCTCAAGGTGACGTCACCACTTGCTCTTCAGTTGCCTTCTCCTCCAATTCTGCTACATTGCGGCTCTGATCACAGGCCTCTGCCCTCTCCTACTCGTGGTGGCCACTCTGGTTCCCGAGGTGGTAGGCGTGATGGTCGAAAACGCACTAAGGGACAGACCTCCTGCCTCTATACTTATGGTGGTCGGGATGACCATACTGAGGCAGAATGCTTTAAGAAACATGGTTTTCCTCTGTCACATGCACCCTCTTTGACGCATGCCTCCCCTGTTGTTGATGCTTCCTCCACTTCTCACTCCGACATCGACACCTTATAGGAGGAACTCCAGCTTCTTCGTGGGGTGATCTCCCTCCCTTCTAGCTATGGTGCCTCCGTCTCCAATGAATGTATCTCCTGCCTCTCCCATAGCCCATCTTGGATTGTGAAATCTAGTACAACCACATCACTCCATAGAGGCCCTCTCAGTATTTGTACTCTCCGATTCCAAAATTCATTACAGTGGCTAATGGCAAAACTACTCTTGTTACTGATTCTGACTATGTGTTGATAACCCCCTCTCTATTGTTGCGTTATGTTCTTCATGTTCCCGGCTCCCACTTTAATATGTTTTTTGTTAGCCGTCTCATACAAGAACATGACTGCTTAATCATCTTTTGCTCTTCCTCTTTGGTTATGTAGGATCAGCAAACGCAGAATATCATTGGTAAAGGGAGGCTTTTCAATAGGCTCTACATCTTGGATCTCCCAGCTTCCGCTCTCTCCTCCGTCAGCTCTATCGACTGACACCACCGTCTTGGTCATACTCCTCTCCTGATCCTCTAAAAGGCTCTTCCAGATTTTCTGTTTTTCATCATTTGATTGGGAATCATGCATCTATGAGAAACAACATCACTCTGTTTTCCCTCCACATTGTACTCAGAACGTTGCTCCTTTTGATTTAATACAAATTGATATATGGGGTCCCTACAAAACCACTAATATATCTGGCTATCGCTACTTTATTTTGCTTATTGATGATTATTCACGAATGATTCTTCTGCTTTATGTTGATGATATCTGATGCAACCTGAATCGCATCATATTTTTGTTTATTTTCCCGCATTTTTATTGGTGTCACGCATGTCTTCGCGCAAGTTATTTCATTTTATTTGTGTATATGTTCCTTTTAATTTCGCGCATAATATTAGCGCGCTTATGTCATGTATCGCTCTCGCGCCCTTTATTTGGCTTATTGGCGTGACTGGCCAATAAAATCTTGTATGAAAAGGTCCGTCAAATTAGGACTAATGTTAAATTAGGCAAGCAAATATTTTAAAAATTAAGTGATTAATGTTATCAGAAAAAAAAATATATTCTGAAACTATATCATATTTTATAAAATCTATGGTAGTATCCTTGAGAGGGTATCACGGTACTGTTGATTGTACCAAAACAGTTTTTCCATTAAATGATTCAATTTAATGGAATTCCTAAATCAACCCTAAAACCTAATAGCTTTTAAAGGCCTGGCCTCCTCCGTGAAAAGTATGTTGGAAAAATCGAAGGAACAGATGATTAGCTCTGTTCTTTCGTAATTCCAGCCCGACGCCTGACGAACCTGCCTCACACTTCATCGCCGACGTCGGAGAGTACCTAGAGGCCCGGCGACCTCTCTTTCAGCACCTGAAGGCTCTGACAAGCCATTCCAGGTGGTTCTTCCCAATCGGTGGCTCACCCACTCCGCCTGTTTTGTTGTCGTCCTCCGATCTGCTATTCTACTCCAGCAACCCTTCATTTGTGCTTATTCATCCGGCGTTAGCCTCCTTGGGTCTGCCTTCTTCTTCCCCATTGAAGGCAAGCCCCCTTCTTGGCTCGCAAATCAGTCCCAGGCATGTTTTTGTATGGCTCCTCCCTATCTCAATTGGCTCCAAAGCATGTTACTATTACTTTTATGCTTATTTTTATTCGATCTTAAAAATCAGAGTTGCTTGCCTAAATTAAGATGTCGTGTTTATTGTTAATTCCAAAATCGTGATTCTTCGTTCTTCTTGTCATCGCTTCAAGAATATATTAAATTGTGTTGCATCAATGCTTGAATGCTAGACATTTATGCGTGCTTGCGAAACCCGGGTTGGGTCTTGCTCGATATTACTCGTAAAAATTCCGTTAGCGCCGCAAAAATTAAGAGATCTCATTTTTAGAATTTAAAATATAATCGTAGGGTTTCAGTCTACATCAATATCCTTGTCACGGGCGATGATCTTCCCAGCATTATCACATCAAGAAACACATATCGTCTCATTTCAGACTAAAGACTTGGGCCGGCTTCGCTACTTCTTAAGGATTGAGGTAGCTCAACACCCTGATGGTCTTCTTCTGTCTTAGAAAAAATATTGTCTCGATCTACTTCACGATGCAGGCTACTCTGGGTGTAAGCCTGTGGAAACGCCTAGGATGCAAATCATCATCTCTTTGCTCATGGATCAGACACTGATCAACTACTTTCTAATCCGGAGTATTATCGATGGCTCATTGGCAAACTTGTCTATCTTACCGTCATACGGCTTGGCATATCCTTTGTGATTAGTGTGGTCAGTCACTTCATGAATGCTCCCCAAATCTCCCACCTTCAGGCAGCTGAGCGAATTATTAGATATTTGAAGAATGCACAGGGACAAGGATTACTTTGTTGTCTCTCATTGCACATTATGATGTCGATTATGTTGGGTCCCCCGATGATTGTCGGTCCATTAGTGGTTACTGCACATATCTTGGTGGAAACTTGGTTACCTGGCAAAGTAAAAAACAGACTGTGGTTGTTCGCTCCTCAGCAGAAGCATAGCATCGTTCAATGGTTGTTGTTTCAGAACTAACATAGAGAGAGTCTTCTGAGGCATTAAACTTCCATCACCGGATGTTCTTCTTTGTGATAACCAAGCCGTTATCCACATCGCTGAGAATTATGTGTTTCATGAACGCATAAAATACATTGATATTGATTACCACTTTGTTCGGGAAAATGTTCAGCTTCGAAGATTGATCCTGCGACACGTAGCGGCAGCCGATCAAGTTTTGGATATATTCACCAAGACCTTGTTTCACCCATTATACCGGCAGTTTCTATCCAAACTTGGTGCTTTCAACTTGTATGCTCCAGTTTGCAGTGGACTGTTGAAGGATCCTTAACATACTCTCCTATTTTTATTATATTTTTCCTATGTATTATGGCTCATTGGGCTCATTCATCTCTTAAGATTCTTTAGTCTCACATCTTGTATTCTCTCTCGACTCCTTCTCTACATAAGGAACATATTGTGTATGCCTTATTATAATAATGAGAAATGCCATTTACTTATAACATACTCATAACACTCGTTGAGAATAGAGTAAAGCTTCACATTCTCAATCATAGGCGTATTGGCTGGTTTACAGCCAAAATAACCAGTCTAGTGAATTGTATTCATGCAGTACTTCCTCTGAGAAAGGATGAGAAAATCAACATGAGATTATTTTAGGACGTACAGAGATTTCCACAAACGCCACACAAGATGCTCCCAGAAGTGAAGTCTCATCCTGGTAGCTGCTAATGTAATTTGTCCCAGTCAGATCTCCATTGAGGAAGGGATTTTTATTCAGTTGGTGCTAATTTCAATGGTGATGAATGAAAATGTTAGAAAATACTATGAAAGATGATGTATTGACTCATGTAAGAGTTAGTGTTTAGTCCCACATTGTTTGTATAGCTAGACCTTACTCTCTTCTCTCCTATATATTTGTACTCATACTTGTTTTTTGGTATTCAAGAAGTATATACAAGGTTTGGAACTTTCTCTACATGGTATTAGAGGGATACGGTCCGGCATGTTCTTTTCTAACCGCCTGCTTACGGGGCGGCTTGTTCTCCTACTTAGCCGCGGTGTCTTGCAGCCTGCTCCCTTTCTAACCGCCTCCGGGCGGTTAGAATTTCTGTTAACCGCGGCTTACCGCGCGGTTAAGGTCGTCTAACCGCTTCCTCTGCTCTCTCTCTCTCTCGTGGCTTCCACTCCTTCTCCTTCTCCTCCCTTTTATAACCTTTCTAACAGGTGGGGTCTTCCCTCCCTTGTTTCCTCTGCCCGCGCGGTTTCATCCCGGCAAACCGCTCCCCTTCTACTCGGGGCGGTCTCCCTGTCTACCCGCCGAGATCCTCCCTTCTCGCTGCACTCCACCCTTCTTGCCGCGACTTCTCTTAGTCGCTACTCACTGCGGTCTCCTTGTCTACCCGCCGAGGTCATGCCTTCTCGCTTCCCTGCTCCCTGCTCGCCGCGACTTGTCTTAGTCGCCGCGACTTCTCTTCTCGCCGCGGTTTATTCTCTTAGTCGATGCGGCTTCCCTCATCCCGGCGAGCTCCGCGTCTAGGTCGCGGCATCTTCCCTTGCTGCTGGTGTGCTCACCGAGACCGTGCGGCTTCCCCTTTTCTCTCTCCAGGTGGACTCTCTTCTCTGACCGCTACGGCTAGGCCTTCTCTTCTTCCGGACCCTTCCCGTTGCGGCCTCTGTCTTCCCGCCGCGGCTAGGCTCTTCCCGCGGCTAGACCTGTTTTTGATCTTGGTGCAGTCTGCCTCTATCCGCCCGGTCTAGTACCTGTTCACCGGCCTGTGCTATTCGTGTTGCGGTCTTCTCCTCTATTAGCTCTGTTGATTGGCATCGTCGTCTGGGTCACGCTCCTCTAAACATCCTCAGAAAATCTCTCCCCGACGTGTCCCTCCAAGAGTTCACGTGTGAGTCTTGTATCTATAGGAAACATCATCGATCTACGTTCTCACCACATCCTACTCGGAGTCCTGCTCCCTTTGATCTAGTACACTCTGATATTTGGGGACTCTACAAAATTGCGAGTGTTTTTGGATATCGTTACTTTGTCATATTTGTAGATGACTACTCTTGAGTGACCTGGTTGTATCTCCTTCGTGACCGCTCTGAATTGCCCGGTATATTCCGTACCTTTTTTATTGAAACTCGCAACCAATTTTCCACTACAATTAAAACCCTTCGCACTGATAATGCTCGTGAATACACGAGTCATGCCTTCGCTCTCCTCTGTGCTGAGTTTGGGATCATTCATCAAACCTCATGTGTCTATACCCCCCAACAAAATGGCATTGCTGAACGCAAAAATCGACACCTGCTTGAGTTCACCCGCTCTCTTATGATACAAATGAATGTTCTCAAACAGTATTGGAATTTTGCGGTCTCTACCGTCTGCACTCTTATTAACCGCATGTCTTCCTCTATTCTCAATTTTGTGGTTCCCTTCAATCTTCTTTTTCCCTCCAAACCTCCTTGCTCCATCACCCCTCGCGTGTTTGGTTGTTTGTGCTTTGTTCATCAACTTGGTTTGTCCACTGACAAACTTGCTCCCCGTGCCACTAAATATATGTTTGTGGGCTATTCTCAGACTTGGAAGGGCTACGTTTGTTTTTCTCCCAAAGATCGCAAGGTGGTTACTTCTGCTGATGTTACCTTCATCGAAGATCAGTCATATTACTCTCAACCAGCTGATTCTCCTCTTCCACCACCTCTCCCGCGGCCTATTATCCATGTTCATATAAACCTTCCACCTCTTCTTCCTACACCAATCCCACCTAAACCACCTGTCATTCGTGTGTACACTCGACGTCCCTCTTCGTCTAATGCCCTACGGGAGCTGCCCTGCTCTAATGATGTTTTGCAGCTTGCAGATCCGACAACCGCTTCCACTACCCACCCACTGGCCAACTATGTCTCTTTTCACCGCCTCTCTCCAGAACTTCGACAGAGTGCTCTTTCTTTATCCTCTATCTCCACCCCTAATTCTGTACAGGAGGCTCTCCAGCATCCCGGGTGGCGGATGGCTATGGACGAGGAAATGTCTGCTCTTTGGGCAAACCACACTTGGGATTTGGTCCCGCTTCCTCCTGGACAATCTTGTGTGAGATGTAAGTGGGTGTTTGCCGTCAAACAGGGCCTGTCTTGTAGCTCGCGGCTTCACTCAACAAGGATTGGATTATGATGAGACATTTTCTCCAGTCGCTAAACTCAATAGTGTTCGTGTGTTGATCTCCCTCGCTGTTCACCGCCACTGGCCCTTGCAGCAACTGGATGTCAAAAATGTCTTTCTTAATGGCGATTTACAGGAGACCGTTTACATGCAACAACCTCCCGGGTTTGAGACCACGGGGGAGTCTCTTGTCTATTGTCTGAAGAAGTCTCTTTATGGTCTCAAACAGTCTCATCGGGCATGTTTTGACAAATTTAGCAAGACCGTTAGTGTTGTTGGGTTCACTCGGAGTTCGGCCGAATTCTCTCTGTTTACTCGTCATCGTCCAACGGGTACAGCAATTTTGTTGGTTTATGTGGATGATATTCTGATTACAGGAGATGATCTTTCAGGAATACAGATGATCAAACAGCATTTAGCAACTATGTTTCAAACAAAGGACTTGGGAAGTCTTCGATATTTTCTAGGTCTCGAAGTGGCTCGGAGACCTGATGGGCTTGTGTTATCTCAGAGAAAGTACTGTCTTGACCTACTTCATGATGCAGGCTATTCTGGATGCAAGCCTGCTGACACTCTCATGGGTATCAATCACAAGCTTTGTGTTCATGCCTCGGACTCCGATTTGCTCCTTCTGAATCCAGAGTATTATCGTCGCCTTGTGGGAAAGCTGATATACGTCACTATTACTAGACCTGATATATCATTTGTTGTTGGAATTGTCAGTCGATTCATACATAAGCCACGTATCTCTCATCTTCAGGTTGTCGAACGTATTCTTCATTACTTGAAGACTGCTCCTGGACAAGGGCTTGTACACAAGCCCTTTTCATCTCCCTTATCTATGATTGCATATTCTGATGCTGATTATGTTGGCTCTTTGGATGATCGTCGTTCCACAAGTGGATACTGCACTTACTTTGGAGAACATCTTATTACATGGCGCAGCAAGAAAAGTCGGTGGTTGCTCGCTCATCTACTGAGGCTGAGTATCGATCTATGGCAGTTGTTGTGTCTGAGCTCACTTGGCTTGAGGGTCTTCTTGATGATCTAGGAGTCAAGCTCTCCTCACCCGTAACTTTATTGTGCGACAGTCAAACTGCTATACACATTGCCAAGAATCCGGTCTTCCATGAACGGACAAAACATATTGAAGTTGGTTGTCACTTCATTCGGGAAAAGGTTCAGTTTAAGAAGATAGAGTTAACACTGTTCCTGCTGCTCAGCAAGTTGTTGATATCCTCACCAAGGCCTTACGTCTCTACTATCAGTTCTTGTCCAAGCTTGGTGTCTACGACTTGTACGCTCCTGCTTGCGGGGGAGTGTTAGAAAATACTAGGAAAGATGATGTATTGACTCATGTAGGAGTTAGTGTTTAGTCCCACATTGTTTGTATAGCTACATCTTACTCTCTTCTCTCCTATCTATTTATACTCATACTAGTTTTTCGGTATTCAAGAAGTATATACAAGGTTTGGAACTTTCTCTACAGAAAACAACAACACTCAAGCCTTTATCCCACAATCAAGCTTGGCCGGTCGGACCGCCGACCGGGCACCTATCCGGTCCGGTCGGGTGGGTAAAAATTCGGGTTAAAATGGAGAATGATGGGATTCGAACCCGGAACCCACGACATAATTCTACTACAAGAACTGCATTAAAAACCGGACCGGACCCATCCAACCGCGGACCGGGACCGCCCGAAAAATGGGGAACCAGGCAGGTCGACCAGTTCCCCGAAACCGGGTGGGTAAAAATTCGTATATAAATATTACGGTATATAATAATATATTAAAAAACTTATATAATTAATATACATAATTATATATTATAAATTAAATATTTCTTAAATATATTTTTTATAATAACTTATTAAATTATCTAAAATGGAGCTTCATCCACTTTAATGATGTTTTATTTTCTTAATTGGATTCGTCTTCATTATATTACTCTATTACAAACCCGGAACCCAGGACATAATTCTACTACCCCTTTCCACTAGGTCACCTTGTATATAATATATTATCTATGTCATTTTAATTAAAAAAGAAAACTTTATTAATATAATACCGTCATTTTTATTAACTTATATAAACAATATATATTATATTTAATGTTAATTTTAATTATTTTTTTATTTTTATATTATATATATAATATATCTAATCTTAATAAAATTATATTTTATGATTTATTTATATTTATTAGTAAATAACATCAAACATTTTAATTAAAAAAGCTAATATTCATCTTTATTAATATAATACCCTTCGTCATTTTTATTAACTTATATACGTGTCAACAATATATATTATATTTAATGTTAATTTTAATTATTTTTTTATTATTATATTTATGAAATAATGTTTAATTTTATCTTTCATATATTATCTAATTATAGTAAATTATCTTAATAAAATTATATTTTATGATTTATTTATAATTATACATCATTCAAATTTGATTTAAAAATATACGCATGTGGTGCTAACGAACATATTATTTTTATTTTTATCAAAATATAATGATAAATAACAAATATATATGCAAATATTTATTATAATGTTTATTTTTTTCTAATATTGTAATATATATATATAAATAACAGACTAACGGTTCGACCCCGGTTAAACCGGTTGGACCGGTTAACCCTTGAACCTTTCTCTCCACCGGTTCGATCACCGGTCCGGTTTTCAAAATGTTGTCCACAATAGTGGGGTCGGCTACATGGATCCTTTGTCGCCGCTGTGTCCTATCTTGTGTCATAATCTCACTAATGCCTAAGTACATCATGTATTTCCTTATAGTTTCATTCCAAGTCTTTATTGGTCTACGCCTCCCTCGTTTAACGTGCTTAGTGACTAGACTCTCGCAACACCTAGCAGTGCCTCTAATGGTGATGAATGAAAAGAGAGATCAAATTTTGAATAATACTTGGCTTCACAATTAGGTCTCCTCATAGTTCATGCAATGTTGTTGAGTAAATCCCCATCCCACAAGTTGAGCTTCACAACGCTCAAGAGAACCATTCCACTAACGTCTCACAGTCTCACAGTGAGAAACCAACATGAGACTTTCCTTTGTGAAGGGCAATGAGAAAATTGTGTGGTGCATGAGTACTGTTACAGCTGCGCATGCTGACGGGATACGCACAAGCTGACGAGACACCGTGGCGAGTCTGCACGCGGAGGGAGACGATGACAGGTCCGCCTGAAGGAGGAGAAATCGAGGACGCGCTGTCGACATGATTATTTTATTGCATTTGTTATGTTATTTTTATTTATGTGTGCGCTTTATTTTTCGCACTGCTATTTTGTTATCCGCACCATGCACCTATAAAGGGTTGCGTTATACTCTTTTTGGATTATGCTTGGATGTATGGAATTTAGGATTGCTCCCTAGGTTTTCATCTCGTTCCCTCCTCCTTCCTCTCTCTCCCCTCCGCTGGCCCTCCCCCTTGTCGGATTCCCCTCGAGTTCATATCGATTTGGACTGACATGCCTCACCGCCCGCCATCTCGTCGCCGGTGCTCATGATCTCCATGCGATTTCCGCTACAGAACCCTCCGCCTGATTCCGCGTACAATCGTGTGTGCGCCGTCCATTGAGTCCCGATTCGACCTACGGTCGTTCGCTGCCTGCTTACCGATCCCTAGAGTCGGACCACCAATGTGCTTC
The DNA here is from genome assembly GCA_039513925.1 of Platanthera zijinensis. Classification (NCBI taxonomy): domain Eukaryota; kingdom Viridiplantae; phylum Streptophyta; class Magnoliopsida; order Asparagales; family Orchidaceae; genus Platanthera; species Platanthera zijinensis. The sequence continues at coordinate 121,089,156 of CM077097.1, forward strand.
CTTCCACATCAACGCCCGTGGATTCGCGGCACCCAGGCTTGTGCGACTGTCAATCGACGATTTCTACCCGTTCTGTCGTCGAAAGACCGCAGCAAGGTTCTTTTCACCGATCGGCCTGCTACATTGTTGCCAACTTCACCCGTGTCGAGTCCCGATCTGCCTGCTCTGCCCAGCCCTAGTGTCGTCCCTGCGTCCGTTACGCGCCAGCGGCTCTCCGTCGTCATCCTCTCAGTCTGCCAACCGCATGGCTCCCAACACCCGTTCCGCCGGCGACCCTCCTACAGATTCCACCACTGAATCCCTAAGCCGTCGCTTGGAGGCTCAATAACAACTTGTCGCCTCCATGCATGCATCCCTTCTCGCTCTCCACTCCAAGATTGACTCTCTCCAAACGTCCTCCATCGTCGTTTCCGCCACGCACGGCTTCGGCTCACCCACGGACAGCGGCTCTCTCCTCGGTGCCAGCCCTGCCGGGCCGCCGGCCATTTCCTCCGGGACCATTCCCTCGCCCATTTCGGGCCAGTCCGCCCTCTCCCTCGACATTCCATCTTTTGTCGGCGTCGACCCAATGGGTTGAATCGCCAAAGCGGAGCAATATTTCGATCTCAACTACACACCGTAGCAGGACAAGGTGTCTAAGGTTGTGGTGGGCCTGAACGGCTTGGCCTTCCACTGGGCTCGGTGGCTCCGCCAATCCAACCTGTGCCTCTCCTGGCCCGAGCTCGAGCAGGAGTTGATTTGGCGATGACACCCGCTGCTCAGGTTCCTCCGCTATCGAGCGTCTTTGCGGCGTCCGTCAGACTACCGACCTGGACGACTAAGTTGTTGAGTTTGTCATCCTAGTCTCCCACGTTCTCGGGCTACCGCCCGATCATTAACTGGGCTTCTTCATGCAGGGTCTACTGTCTTATATCCACTCTCGTCTTCGCATGCACCACCCTCACATCTGACGCCATGGACTTGGCGCGCCTGGTGGAAGTCGACCTCTCCCCCAGGCCACCTACTCCTACAGTCAACCACCACTAGCCTCGACCGCCTTGGCGACCACCAGCCACAGCTCTTCCATTGCGGCCGCCGCCTTGGAGAAACCGGTCGGGCCGCCCACCAGCCCCCCAGCGCATCTCGAAAGATGAATACAATGAGCTTCGCAAGGGTCTCTGTTTTCGGTGTCGCCAACCCTACCCCCCCCCCCACCATGAGTGTGTCGTGAAGGAGCTTCACGCCATCATCGGCGAAGTCGACCCTGAGGTGACCCTGGACAACTTTGAGACCCCGTAGCTCTCTGCGGGGGAAATACCACTCGACCCCACCGCGGCTACGTTCCACCGGATCGAGTTATTTCGTGCCTCGACGGGCGGGCTCTCCGATCAGCAGAACATGCAGCTCTCAGGCACACTGCGTGGACAGTGACGCAAGCCACAACCTCATCTCTAAGCACCTTGATGCAACCTGCGTCGCCTCGTTTTTATTATTTTTATCGCATATGTCGTTTATCATTGTAGCGCACGTTTTTGCGCATTGTTTGGATTATTGTGTAGCGTAGAGTTGTATCGCGCACGTTATTTGCGTTTTTGATGTAATTTTGTATCGCGCACGCTGTCGCGCAAGTTTTGGTTTGGCTCGTTGGTGTGACCGGCCAACGAGACCTTAAATGCATAGGTCCGTTAATTAGGAGTAGATTAGTTTAGGGCAAGCTTAATTAATTAACTATTTTAATTTATAATTAGCCCCCTATTCCTGTCAAGTTAAGCCCATCAAAGCCCATTCTTCCTAAGAAAAACCTTGTCTGCCAATAGTCAATTAAACCCTAAACTCTTATTATAAATATCCCTTTTATCTCCTGTTCACGGGAGGCTGGAAAATGAATCGAACGAGACCTTAATGTCTTCGTTCGATTCCATCCAGCGCCGGCCCTAATACCTGCTACTATTCTCCCGACGGACGTCCGGAATCCTTGTTTCCCGCTGTCGTTTGCCTCGCCGGAGCTCCCAACTCCACTGTCCCCTCTGGCACCCTCATCTCCTCCAACCGAACAATCCTCTGAAGTCGTTTCTTTTGTCCCGCGCCTCTCCCACCGCCGGAAACCACCGGAGAAGCTTTCCCGACCACCGTTCCTGCTTCCTGAAGCCACGTCGACCGTCGTGGTTGTTGCCAGGATTCCTCCAAGGCCCCGACGACCCACCAGCATCCTCCTCCGGCAGGATCTAGCGATTTCCTGGTTTCTCACGAACCATTCCTCGCTTGGCAATTCTCCAGCTAGCTTGCCACCGACATTTTTGAGTCCGTCAGCCACCATCCTCAAACTGCGCCTACCTCCGGCCTCTGTTTCGTGGACTCGTGTTGATCCCGAGCCCTTTTGGTATACCTCGCCCTCTCCTTGTTCTCCCTCATTAGTTATTTTATGCTTATGATATTTAAAATTAATAGTGTTATTATGAGCTTGCCCTAGTTAATTTCCCCTCTTGATTATCGTTATTTACATATCCGTATTGCCACTCTTTGTGAATGCTATGTCTGTGGATTTAATGTTTTGTGACGTTACTGCATCGGTGCGGTAGTCTTGCGTTCGCGAGCGATGCCTCGACCGTTTTATTCGTTAGAGAATAGCTCTCCAGAGTCTCCCACGCCACTTTAATTTTAAATAGGTCGCTACATTATTTTCAAAACTACAACCCTAGATTTTAAATCACATCAGTTTGGTGTGGCTGTTGGGATATCTCACTCCTATCGTGGGATAGCCGAGCGTCGGTCGCCTTCAAGTTCTAGGTTTAGATTTTTATTTTCGTTTAAAAAAAAAGATGAGTGACTTAAATGCGCGCATTAAAGCTTTGATGAAGATGTTGAGTGCGTCACTGTTGACGTCCGACAGAATTTGCGTGGGTTGTGCACCTCTGTTCACAACCTGAAGGCGACAATGCACACGCATTATGTTGCTCCTGCATACCTCCACACATCCTATCATATAGTGGAACCCGAGGTTCGGTGTCTCGTTAGTCCCCCACATCTCGTCAGTTGCACGACGAGCACTTTAACTTCACCCACTCCCGCTGTGACGCTTACTTCAGTCGAGGAGTTTCTTCCGGAGCCCCTGCTCCAGGAAGAAAATTTTCCTCCTATCTTTATCACCCCGACTGATGTCACGACTCCACGTGTCTCCACTACAACTCTCCCTTCAGTCGAGGATGTTCTTCCTGAGCCCCTGCTCCAGGAAGAAGAGCTTCTTCCTATTTTTACCACCTTGACTGAAGTCGTGTCTCCACCTGTCTCCGTTTTAGCACCCCCTTCGATCGAGGAGGTTCTTCCCGAGCCCCTGCTCCAGGAAGATGAGTTCTTTCCCTCTTATTCCTTCCTCCTGATTGACATGGTATGTCCACTTTCCCCCACTGACTCACATCCTTCAGCCACCGAGTTGTTTCCCGAGTCCCCACTCCAGGGAGGACTTATTAGTGATGTGTCACTCACCTCGGTTGACACTTCATCGCTTTCTCTTCTCCCAGCGAAGTTGGTTAGTGATGAGACCCTCATCTTGGGTGACACAAACTCGTGCGTCTTTGATCCTGACGTTCTTAGCACACTACCGCCACAAACCCTTGCGGCCACAGACATTGTGTTTGGGGGTCCCTCACCAGTGTCCCTCGAGTTGCCACCCTATATTGATTTTGTTTTTGGCGAGCACGCATTTGGTTTACATCACTTCTCTTTAGATATAGGACAACATGTTGCACCACCACGTCACTATCGTCTGCGTTCTGATGCTTATAGGTTTAGTAGTCTCGAGACAATACTTAGATTTTTTTCTCCTCATCGGGACACCCGTTTCAAGGGTTTTTTATGGAAAGTTTTACACACCCAATTTGGGATTTGTTTAAAATTTTGTGACTCGAGCGGAAGTTCATCGGGTGAAGTTAGGACGATATTCGATCCAGGTCTAGCAGACGTTCGTGGGTGTCTATCAGACGAGTGTATGTTGCGCTATGTGTTACTGATTCCACGGGCTGATTCCACGTGTTTCATGTTCCCCCTACTACCACATGTTTTCCCCACATACCGCCCCTGTCATCCTCTGAAAGCTCTAATAATTACTGTTTATTTAAATATTTGGCATGAAATTTTGACTAATGGATTGCGAGCTTTTGGGGATGAGAGGTTACTTGCAGGTTTTGGATCGCAGCCACGGCATCAGCAGGACGGCATGCAGCATTTCTCCGATCGACACTTGGATTTTCTACTTGCAGGTTACATCGAGTCTCTTCGGGGTCGAGCTCTTTCAACCCCGGGAGAATTGATGCAACCCGCGTCGCCTCGTTTTTATTATTTTTATCGCATATGTCGTTTATCATTGTAGCGCACGTTTTTGCGCATTGTTTGGATTATTGTGTAACGTAGAGTTGTATCGCGCACGTTATTTGCGTTTTTGATGTAATTTTGTATCGCGCACGCTGTCGCGCAAGTTTTGGTTTGGCTCGTTGGTGTGACCGGCCAACGAGACCTTAAATGCATAGGTCCGTTAATTAGGAGTAGATTAGTTTAGGGCAAGCTTAATTAATTAACTATTTTAATTTATAATTAGCCCCCTATTCCTGTCAAGTTAAGCCCATCAAAGCTCATTCTTCCTAAGAAAAACCTTGTCTGCCAATAGACAATTAAACCCTAAACTCTTATTATAAATATCCCTTTTATCTCCTGTTCACGGGAGGCTGGAAAATGAATCGAACGAGACCTTAATGTCTTCGTTCGATTCCATCCAGCGCCGGCCCTAATACCTGCTACTATTCTCCCGACGGACGTCCGGAATCCTTGTTTCCCGCTGTCGTTTGCCTCGCCGGAGCTCCCAACTCCACCGTCCCCTCTGGCACCCTCATCTCCTCCAACCGAACAATCCTCTGAAGTCGTTTCTTTTGTCCCGCGCCTCTCCCACCGCCGGAAACCACCGGAGAAGCTTTCCCGACCACCGTTCCTGCTTCCTGAAGCCACGTCGACCGTCGTGGTTGTTGCCAGGATTCCTCCTAGGCCCGGACGACCCACCAGCATCCTCCTCCGGCAGGATCTAGCGATTTCCTGGTTTCTCACGAACCATTCCTCGCTTGGCCAATCTCCAGCTAGCTTGCCACCGCCATTTTTGAGTCCGTCAGCAACCATCCTCAAACTGCGCCTACCTCTGGCCTCTGTTTCCCGAGCCCGTGGACTCGTGTTGATCCTGAGCCCTGTTGGGCAGGACCGGTATACCTCGCCCTCTCCTGAAAACCGGGACCGACTGGGACCGGAAGGACCGGTTCGGTTTTTTAATTAAGTATTTTAATTAATTAAAAAATAATTTTTTTTAATTCCCTCAGCCGTTCGGCTCTTTTTAGCCGTTCGGCTCTTTTTATTTTATGCTTATGATATTTAAAATGAATAGTGTTTTTACCCTAAAATTATTATGAGCTTGCCGCCTGCACGCCTACCCTAGTTAATTTCCCCTCTTGATTATCGTTATTTACATATCCGTATTGCCACTCTTTGTGAATGCTATGTCTGTGGATTTAATGTTTTGTGACGTTACTGCATCGGTGCGGTAGTCTTGCGTTCCCGAGCGACGCCTCGACCGTTTTATTCGTTAGAGAATAGCCCTCCAGAGTCTCCCACGCCACTTTAATTTTAAATAGGTCGCTACATTATTTTCAAAACTACAACCCTAGATTTTAAATCACATCACACCTGGTGCAGCAGCTCTGTCTCTCCTCGGTTCCCTCCCCGGATGCTACGGTCCGTATAGACGATGGGCGTCACCGACCGACTCAAGGTCGTTGCATTGCGGTCTCTCTTTTCGTGGGGTCCTATTCCATGACCGCGGACTTCCATGCATTCAGCTTAGGCGGTCTCGACGCCATTCTGGGGGCGGCGTGGCTCCGCACGCTCGGCGAGGTATGCGTTAATTTGGGAGACTATGCCCACGCAGTTCCTACACGAGGGTTAGCCATGTCGCCTCGACGGTGACCCCGCTCTCCTGCGCTCTCTGATCTCCCTCTGTACGATCCAGTGAACCACGGACGTCGGCCTCTCTGCGGGGTTGTGGGGTCGCTCGGGCCCGTCCGTTGTGCCTTTTCCTTCCCTGGCGGACCACCAAGAGTCTTCTACTGCGCTTGCCGACATCATCCAGCCTCCGACAGGATTGTCATCAGCCCAGCCTTCTCTAGTGCGGAAGAAAGACGGCAGTTGGCGCCGCACTACCCAACCAAGCTACTTGATCGTCGCACCACCTTCAGGGGGACTTTGGCTCATAGGAGGTCCCTGTTGTTGGGTCTTACCATCTAGAATCCGAAGCTACATTGTAATCCCATAAGCACTACTGTCGCCGCCCCTCCAACCACTGCCTTGGGGATAAGGCATATTTTCCAAACGGTGACATTGTTACGATTGCGCATGCTGATGGGACACGCACATGCCGACGAGACGTCATGGCGAGTCTGCACGCTGAGGGAGACGATGACGGGTCCGCCTGGAGGAGGAGAGACCGAGGACCCGTCGTCGACATGATTATTTTATTGCATTTGTTATGTTATTTTTATTTATGTGTACGCTTTATTTTTTGCACTGTTGTTTTGTTATCCGCACCATGCACCCATAAAGGGTGATTGCGATGTACTTCTTTTAGATTATGCTTGGATGTATGGAATTTAGGGTTGTCCCCTAGGTTTTAGTCTTGTTCCCTCCTCCTTCCCCTTCCTCACCTGCGTCGACCCTCCCCTTTGCCGGATTCTTTTCGGGTTCGTATCAAGTACCATCAGTGGGCAATAGATTTGATGGAGAATGCTGCACCAAAGGAAACAATTTAGAAGTGTCCTAGGTGGATAAATAAAAGGTGATGGGGTTGATGGAACAGTCAGAGCCGGTGGATTTGAGGTCAGAAGATCCACGGAGGGGGTATGGGACAGGCCAATCTGGAAGAGAACATGTGGCAGCTGTATGGAAAAATGAATGAGCCAAAAGAAATATTACATTTATGGAAGCCACAACTTTCAAAGTTGTCGTAGAATAACAAACATATCCTTTTTGAGTCCTATAGTAGCCCACAAAGACATATGTAGTCATGTGTGATATCAATTTATCCATGATAAGTCCCAAAAGATGGACAACATATACGCCCAAACACGAAGTATCCCAAAAAAGAGTAATAGAAGTAAAAAAAATGGACAAGGAAGAAACAAAGTTAAGAACAAAGGAGGTATATGTAACACCCCTACCTAGTTCAACAATATTTCAAAAGCCCGTCTAGCACTCGTGATATGATGTAAGCTAAGCAGCAGTAATAAAATTAGTATCATAACAGAAATGATTATGGCGTACATTGGAAACAAAAAATTAGGGAAAAGATTGATGAAATACCTAAAAATCTATTTCATAGGGCCAACTAGAATTTGTTAAGTACTTGCATCTAATAATCTTCCAAGGGGTGTCGATTCCCATTTCTGGCTCACACGGTTCACTATAGCTTATTATTGTTATTTGCATGGGGTGGTTGGCATGATCAACGTAAAGGATTGCCCACATAAATCCACTTTACTCATAGCATATAGTGGTCGGTATGATCAACATAAGGGATCACCTGCATAAAGACAAATTAATCGTGGCATATAGTGGTTGGCATGATCAACGTTAGGGATCACCCGCATAAAGCCACTTTAATCTTTGCATATATTGGTCGGCATAATCAACATAAGGGATCGCCCGCATAAAGCCACTTTAATTTTTGCATATAGTGGCCGGCATGATCAACATAAGGGACCACCCGCATAAAGCTACTTTAATCTTTGCATACAGTGGTCGGCGTGATCGACTTAAGTGATCACCCACACAAAGTCATTTTAAACTTTGGATTACATATTTCATTATCTTTGCATCCTAGGTCTTGTTATAGTGTTACTGAAGTTGACATGATGAACTATTTGCAATATGATTTACTAAGATTGTATATCATAATAGTTATGTGCTTAACATATACTTGAGTTTTTTTCATATCGGTCATACATCTATATGGAGAAGCATGGTCACATATGATTTACTAGCTTATAAGATTCATGATATGCCTTATTGAAAGGAAAAACATTTCTTATGTTCTAGCATACCTTATTTGTATTATTGTGACAAAACAATTAATTTATGAATTATTATTCTCATATATAACTAAAGTTTGATATACACAGTTTCATGTTTTATTCATATTCCTTCATAACATTTTTTTATATATAAAGGAATATATATCTATATATTTAAATATGTGGTATGTCTAACCAAAAGGAATCAAATATTTTACATTGGCGTTGTGGCGTTCATAGACATGACATGGCTTATCTGACTAGGTTGGAGCAGAAATTGAACAAAACTTCTCGGAACTATACCACAAATCATTTTCTTCTTTAGGCTCTATAACCCTGAAATTTAATAAAATCCCCAAACAATTTAATGAATGGAGGGAAACAAGAGAGGAAAACATCAAAGAGGGGAGAATTTCACCTTTCCTTAATGATGGAGAAGCAGTTGAAAATGGCTTAATCAAGTGGTAATGAAATTTAGAAAAATCTTGGGAATGCATTAACACGGTCGACAACTTGCTGGAATCGACCAAAATAATCGTCAAAAGGATCCATGAAAAGGTACAATGGCTTGTTTCGAAGGCATATGAAGTAAAAATAAACTCACGGAAGAATAGTGAGGCTCTTGCTCACGCACTCGTCGTCTAGGGTTGGAGAAAGAAGAGAGTCCCTTGCGACAACCTGGAGGAGTCGACGATGCTGCTAGGAGAAGCCTTCGTTGATTTGTTGAAGTGAAGAAAGAATCGTTGTTGGAAGCGGTATGCGATCTAAGGAGGAAAATCACCAGAGGAACTATGTGAGACTTGCGGCTCTTGCGTGCTTCCCAGGAAATGGCAAACGAGGGTTGAGATCCCTAATCGAGCAGCTTCTCGGTCTCCAAGGTTGGACGACTTCGTCGATCTAAAGAAACAAAGGGGAATCCGTCGTGGATGTCGTATTGAGAGGGAGAGAGTGCAGTGGTTACGAGTATGGAGGAAGCTTTGCGTGAATAAAAATAAACCGTAATTCGCCTCTATAGGAGTTTACGATTTAGTGTCGGTCTATGTATTAGGGTCCTCTAGAATTATGTCTATGGGTTTTGTCCCACATTACCTATTCTAGTTTATGACTCCTTGTAAGTTGTTTAAATCCCCTCCCCCTTTGAGGGATGAATAAGGTGCACTTGATATTTTCCTCTTCTTTCCAACATGGTATCAGAGCCAACGATTCGGCTTCTAAAACCCTAATTTTTTTTCGTGTGCTTCAAGCTTCCGCCTCTCCTTTTTTTTTGTTCCTGTCGACTGCACCTACTAGCGCTCCCGTCGAGCGCCTTTGTTCTTGCACCCGTCGAAGGAATCGTCGTTTAATTCAATCGACGGGAGTGGACCTTCTATCCTCTCAACGACGATGGATTCCTTCGTCGCTTCAGTTGACGGGCTCCGCTGCCTTCTCCTGCCCTCATCTGCGTTTTTGTCACAGATCGTCGTTGACCCAGACCTTGTTCCCGTCGAGCGACTGCTAGGCCTATTCCTCTCCTCCAATCTCGATGAATGATTCTTCTGCGGTTGCGGCTTCTGCGCCTCTTAATCACGCGTCTTCGTGCGGCCGACATCGACCCGATCTGGCTCGACGTCGACGATGTTGTTCCCGTCAATGTTCTCTTTTACTGATCTCCTCTCAATCACGGCTCCTTTTGTGCTTGTTGTTGCTCTAGTCCGATTGATGATTGTGCTCTGGGCTGATCCGGTGGTCCCTCTGATGATGGAGCATGTTGTTGTCCCGTGGTTGTTCCCTACCACTGTTGATGGTCTTTGTTGCTGTCCCGTGGTTGTTCCCTGCAACTGTTGATGGTCTCTGTTGCTGATCCTGCCGGAGATTTTGGATCCTGGTGCTTGTTTTTTCTCGTCGATGATGAAGATGGCAGTTTCTTTTTTTATTGTAGTTTCTTTTGCGGTCTTTGTTTATTGCGTGTTTGTTTAACTATTGTTCTGCCTATTTGCATGTGTTTTCCACATAAGGGGGAGTGTTGGGATGAAGGCGACTCAGATAATCTTTCCAGACTTTTTTGCCTTCGTTCCACACGGCCTCCAGGCTTATGTCATATGTGTCCCTCCATGTTTTCTTTTGATTGTCGTGTGTTGAGGACATAATTGGTGTTCTAATCTCGGAGGGTTGTGTCGCGTGGGACCGTGTCGTGCGGGACTGTGTCGTGTGGGACCGTCCTTTGTGTGGATTATCCCCGACAGATTATTCCTGACGGATTATCCTTGGTTGCCTGTTTGATGATGTGCTTCACATCTTTCGTTCTCTTTCGCATTTTGTGTGTAGGTGATGTTGATTGACCGGTTTCCAGCAAGTCCATGTCGTGTGTGGGTCCTGCGTCGTGTGTGGGTTAGCATCGTGTGTGGCTATGTTCCTGGCTTGATTCCCCGGTTTGGAATCATTTGATGTTTTGTTCCTGGCTATGTTCTATGGCTCATTTGATGTTTTGTCCCGTATCACCTGCCTTCATTTTTGTTATTTGATGTGTCCAAGTTGAAGGCTCCACCTTCAGCTTGAGGGGGGTGTTGGAGTTTACGCATTTAGTGTCAGTCTATGTATTAAAGTCCTCTAGGGTTGTGCTTATGGGTTTTTTCCCACATTGCCTATTCTAGTTTATGAGTCCTTGTAAGTTGTATAAATCCCCCCTTTGAGAGATGAATAAGATGCACTTGATATTTTCCTCTTCTTTCCAATAGCCTCTTATGTCGTGGATGTAAGTCAATTAGGCATGAAGAGTTATAGGTTATAACCGGATAGCAAAAATTACGAGACCACCATTACCCATTATAATCCTATTAGTTAAAGGATATACGCTCTAGTGCAGTAGTAAATTGCACCTACCTAAAATTAATAAAATAGTTTATTAAATAAGAATTATTCAATTAATTTAATTGGCAAACAAAAAGGCTAGAATGCAAAATTACCTAAATCGATGGCCGCGACGCCGACTAAATCTAGTCAGACACTGAAGTTTAAATTATTTAAAAACAACAATTTTGGATGTTACAGCAGACAACTAATGAGATAGCCCATGGTTGCAATGGCGAAATGCCACTAAGGAACAAGAACATTCATTTAGAACACAAGTGGTCGAGCTATCTCAAGCAACTAATGATTCTTCTGTCAACATCATGTTATGGGGATGCATAGGAACGGGAGGTTTGATGAGTAATGTCAAAAGAAGTACAAATCTCTTGGAATTCATGAATTAAGAGGTCTCTATACTAGTACGAATCTTTAACATTACTATGAATTTCTACAACAAAAAGTAAAAAATATATAGCATCAAAGAGATCATGAAGAAAATATAATCATCTCAATCTAAGTGATCGTTGATAAAAGATGCAAAACATTGATATCTAAGATAAATTGATATTTTTTCTGAACCTAAAACATCATAATGCAATAATAAGAGAAGCATTGCTTCAAGATTGATGAGAAGCAAAGCTAAAGTGATGTGCTTCCATAGATGCATGACTCAAAACAAAACTTATAAAACTAAAAATCGGGGAAAACCTGTTTACAGGTAGGAAGGGTATTTTAGTCAATAGTGCATAGGGATGCAAGAACGGGATGTGGTGTCCAAAATGTATAGTCTGTTATCCATAAGATTTCTGCCAACGATACTTCGTCTCTAAAGATTTTGAATCACACAAGTATAAGAAAAAGTTACTGAACAATTATGAACTCATGTAAGACTACTAAATAGTAAATACTATTTTATAATGAATTCATTGAATTGAATGAGAAATAGAAACATGAAGAATTGAGTGAAGTTGAATTGTCGAAGTGAAAGGCATTATTCTGGATCCAGAAATAAGAGTGGAACTATTAGCGATAGTAATATGCCTTGGTGATGTACACGTCGCTGAGGTGTCATATGAATTGTAGCACCAAAATCTATAATCCAAGAGATATTATGGAATAAATAAGATGTACATTTTGTCCGTGCCAAAGAGAAAAATAACTAGATTATAATTAAGTAATCCATGAATCTAAGAAGATCCTTGACACCTGGAGAAAGGGCATCGACGAGAGAGATGTTGCAAGACAGATGGAGTTGTTGCAGTCACTAGGTGTGTATTCATGCTTCTGGTAACACATAGCCTCGATATGGTTTTAATGCCCATAGAAAGAGTCAAAATTAGGACATAGTCTATATGTCGGTCATGTTGATTTCCAAACCTCTGGGGATGCCTGCCAACAAAATCGATGGCATGGGGAAATGCAGAAGAAGCCAGTTGAAGGACATGAGAAGGAACAAAAATATTTCAATAGGAGTAACTTTGAGAAGCATAGAACTTGTGTCCAAGATTGAAGGAAAATCATAGCACAGGGTGTTCAATCAAGACAACATGTAAACAAGATAAAACTCGAGCTACCATCATGGCAATGGAAACAATCTCTCATTGGGCCCATTGAGCAGCAAGATCAATAGCCATGGGTGATGTCGGATCAATGCATCAAAAAAATCTTTGAAATTGGTAACGGGGTGCTGCATGTCCATAATAGCACTATGAGTAAGAGAGATGAGCTCAATGAATAAATCATACAAATGCTGGAAATTGTCCTAACCGAAATGAAAGGAGTAAAGATCGTCCTGCATGGCCTTGGCAGACTCATGTCCGATAACAAGTTTGTATGGCTAGCTTTCCATGGGATTCAGCTTCCATGCTTGGAATCTTTCACAATCTCGAAGCCACTGGAAATAATTCTCAGCATGAGGTTTACATGTCAAATGATGAAAATGGGCAAGTATCTCAAGTGCACGGTGAAAAGAATTAACCCACTAAGCATACATCATGTTTAATGAGATGGCGAAGATTCACATTTTCTTATGAGACTCATGAGGGGGAGTGGATGAGACCATTGGAGCAATGTTGGACGAGGCCAAGGACTCAAAACAAGTGCCCATAATTAAAACTGGAGGAGATCACTGAATCTATCTGGATGTCGATAAACCTATCAGGAGTCTGATAAGAACAGAGTGCGTCAAAAGGGGCGGGTGGGATCTATCAAGATTCATAAAAACCTTGCCAGAGGGGCCAATACAAAACCGAAAAGCGGTTCTCGATAAGAATATGGACTACTAGAGATGCATCGAGATTCATAAAAACCTTGCCAAAGGGGCCCATGCAAACCGAAAACGGAACCCGGACTACTAGAGTCTAAATAGACCCTGTGTTTTTTACTTGCAAAGTTAAGCGCAGTTTACTGACCAACATGACCATTTTTTTGGAATAAGACAGTAAACAAAAACAAATTGAATTATTACTTCATATCCTGTGAAAGCACATATGAAAAAATTATTCAAATATACACACTAATATTAAAAGCATACATATAAGTAAAGAAGTTAGATCTGCAATAACTTGTGGGAGACTCATGCATGGGTACCGGGCCATACCAAAAAAGAAATGTACTTTGTATGAATCTACTCTAACAGCCTAAGTCCTGGAGTAGATCATATTCAAACAAATATGGATGAGTTATTAAAATTGAGTTCAAATGCAGTGGAACAACTTTAGACTAAATTTTCTATTGTAAATAAATATATGAAAACTTATAGGACAGTAAAAAAGTTTCATACCCCATCAGAAGCAAATAGAATAGATTGGAGGTTTGGTATTGAGTCGGCACTTTCGATCTTGACAATTACATGGATATCTGCATTGCAACCTAAAATTCCGAAATATCAAAAATAGAAAATAAGTAGAACGGCTATAAATGGTAAAAATATTATCTAATAACCGCATGTGAAAATTGATTAAAACCTTACTTTTAAGATAATCTTTCAACTCACAAACAACTTTCGCATCTTTTACAAATGACAAGGCATAGAAGTCAATTTTATTGTCCACTCCAAATTTTATATCTTCCCAATCTTTTTCTGTCAGGGCATACATTAGGATGAATCTTTGAGAAACTTATAATTGCATATCAAGATTCAAACAGATCGTAAATTTTCTATCTGAAAGAAGAATACCGACCTGTTATGGAAGGCAAGGTAGCACTTTTTCCTCGAACATTCAGATGGCGTCTTGATTTCAGTTCTCCGCCATCAATTACTTGGCAGTTAACAGTATCTACAGTTTTTGCCTTCACACCAAGTGTCATCATCCCACCTATGAGTATAACACAATAGCAAATGAAGTAGAAGTCCCAAGAAAGAACATAGATCCTACAATTGTAATATCGTAGGTTTTGATAACCAGACTATACATTGAACTGGAGAAAAAAAATAAGATTCTGCAAATCTGATAGGGGAATTGAACTGTGATGGCTTAATAAATACGAAAAAATATTTATAATTATTTAGATAGTATAATATTTCTAATAATAACGACAATAATATATGTAGAAACGTACACACAAGAGAGAGATAGAAAGTATTTTATTAATTTCTCAATTCTCTTCGTATATACATGTATTTGTACACTTATATAAGAGGAGAGAGAGGAGAGGAATACTCATCCTAAGATTTGGGACTAAACTTAAGGAACAAGATGAGCCTTATTTGGGCCTATACATTTTTCCTTCAACACTCTCCCACAAGCTAGAATATACAAATTGTAAGCACCAAACTTGGACAAAAACTGATAGTATTGTTGAATGATATAAGTAAAGGCTCATTAGTAAAGGCCTGTTTAGCCTCTTAACTACCTAGGATGTTTAGTCCCACATCATGTAATTGAGATCTCTCTCCCTATATACTTGTACTCACACATGTGTTTTTATACTGGAAAAAGGATATACAAGGTTTTACTGGTTTTCCTTCTCTGATCATGTACTTTTCTACATGGTATCAGAGGCAATACGGCCCTACTCCTGCGGCTAAGTTTTTTTTAACCGCTGGTTTCTGTGTCTTCCCGCGCGGCTTCTTTTCTTATCTGCACGGTTTCTTCTCCGCTCCTTCTCGCGGTCTTCTCTTTTCTTTTCGCTCTCTCTTCTCATTCCGTGGAACCACTCTCTTTTCTTCTCTCCCCTGGCTTTTTATAACCTTCTTCCGCTCCCTCACAGTGGGTCCTTCCTTTTCCTTCTTGCGCGGACTTCTCTTCTTATCCGCGCGACCTCTCGGTTTTCCGCGGCTTACTTGTGCTGCGGACTGACCCTAAACCGATGCACCTGCTCTTCTTGCCTCTCTGCCGACCTCCATTCTTCTAGCTGCTGCAGTCCGCAACTTCCTTGGTCTACCCGCGCGGTCTGCTTCTCTCTTCTACCCACGCGACTTCTTGTCGCGCGGTCTGCTAGCTTCTCGTCGCGCGGTCAGTCCGTTGATATTGCTGCTTCGACCTTCTCTTCTCGCCGCGGACTTGTCTTGTCGCGCGGCCTTGGCGCCTACCTTGCGGCTTTATCTCGTCGCGTGTTCTGGGCGCATCGTGCGACTAGTACAGGGTGCTTGTCGCACGGGCTTCTTCCTTGCCGTTGCGGCTTGGTCTCTTACCGCTGGGATTGCCTCATATCTCTACCCGCTCCGCATCTTGGTCGCGGCTTCTTTCCTTGCCGCTGGTATATTGACACCGTGACCGTGCGGTCTTCTCGTTCGATTTCTTCGCTGCTTAGCCGTTGCGACTTCTCTCGTTGCGGCTTCTCCTTTCTGTTGCGGTCTCCGCATGTTGGTCGCGGCCGCTTCCTTGTCGCTGGTGTGTTGTCACCGTGACCGTGCGGTTTCTCTTGTTCTCTAGTCGGGGAGGCTTCTCCTCTCTACCCGCGCGGGCTGTCTTTGGCCTTTCTTGTCCGCTGCAATCTTCTCTAACCGTTGCGGCCTCAGTTTTCTGGTCGTGGCCCTCTGGCCGTTGGTGTTGCCACCATGACCGTTACGGACTTGGCCCTGCCGCTCAGGTTGCTCCTTTCTGCTGCGGATTATTTTCTTAGCCGCCGCATCTTCTTTGCAAATGGCTGCCCTCTCATCTACGCAGACTCGCAGAGCCTTACGAAAGACATTGCTGACTTGCGCCTCCAAATCCAGCAACTTCAAGGGAGGATCGATCATTCTTCAAGCTCTGTGATATCCATCTTTGGTGGTGTGTTTCCTTGTCTTACCCATAGTTCGTCCTGGATCCTGGATTCCGGGGCCTCGCACCATATTACCTCACAGCTGCCATCGCGCTACTTGGACTCAGTGCATCCCAAATCTATTATTGTTGCTAAAAGGGACACCAATCCTGTCTCTGGCTCCGCCGACATTCACATTACTCCCGCCATCACTCTTCGCTCTGTTTTTCATGTTCCGGGCTCTTCTTTCAACCTTCTCTCTATTAGTCGTCTTACTCACGATCTTGATTGCTCAGTAACATTCTCCTCTATTTCTTGTGTTATGCAGGATCGCAAGACGCAGTCTATCATTGGACAAGGGCATCTCTCGAATGGTCTCTACATCCTTGATCCCTCTCCTCCGATGGTTCTGTCCTCTGTTAGCTCTTCAGAGTGGCATTGTCGTCTAGGACACCCTCCTCTAAATATACTACGTAAAGCTCTTCCTGATGTCTCCCTCCGGGAATTCTCTTGTGAGTCCTGTATCTATGGAAAACATCATCGGTCGACGTTCTCGCCTCATCCCACTCGGAGTGCTGCTCCCTTTGATCTTGTTCACTCTGATATCTGGGGACCATACAAAATAATCAGTGTTTTTGGCTATCGTTATTTTGCTACCTTTGAAGATGATTACTCTCGAGTTACATGGTTGTATCTTCTTCGTGATCGCTCTGATCTGCTGGGTGTTTTTTGTGCCTTTATAACTGAAACTCGCAACCAGTTCTCCACTACAATGAAAACTCTTCGCTCTGACAATGCCCGTGAGTACACTAGTCATGCGTTCACCAACCTATGTGCTGAGTTTGGCATCATCCACCAAACCTCATGTGCGTATACCCCCCCCCCCCAGCAAAATGGTGTTGTTGAACGCAAAAATCGTCACCTCCTTGAGGTTACCCGCTCTCTCATGTTTCAAATGCATGTTCCCAAGAAATACTGGAATTTCGCAGTTTCTACTGCATGTTCTCTTATTAACCGCATGCCTTCCTCCGTTCTCAGCTTTGCGATTCCCTTCAACCTCCTCTTTCCCTCCACACCTCCCTTTTCACTCCCACCCCGCATATTTGGTTGTGTGTGCTATGTTCATACTCTTGGTCAGTCCACAGACAAGCTCGCTCCTTGTGCCACGAAATATATGTTTGTAGGTTACTCCCGTACTCAGAAGGGTTATGTCTGCTTCTCTCCTAAAAATCATAAGGTTGTTACTTCTGCTGATGTTACCTTTCTCGAAGATCAGTCATATCATTCTCCCCCCCCCCCACTAGTTCTCTCCTTCCACCACTCCTTCTGCGGCCGATTGTCCCCACTCCTCCCAACCTACCGCCTCTCCTTCCTACACCTCTCCCACCAAACCCACCTCCTCTTACTACGCCTCTCCCTCACAAACCACCTGTCATTCGTGTGTATACTCGTCGCCCTTCTTCCTCCTCAACCAGACAGGAGATGCCTTCCTCTGATGATATGTTGCGGCCTGCAGATCCGACAACTACTTCTACTGCACACCCACTGGCGAATTATGTCTCCTTCCACCGCCACTCTCCGGACCTTCGCCAGCTTGCTCTTTATTTATCCTCATCCCTACTTCTGTGCAGGAGACTCTCCAACATCCGGGATGGCGAGCGGCTATGGACGAGAAAATGTCAGCTCTTTGGGCAAATCACACTTGGGATCTTGTCCCTCTTTCGTCTGGACAGACTTGTGTGGGTTGTAAGTGAGTGTTTGCCCTCAAACAAGGCACAGATGGGACGGTTAACCGTTTGAAAGCTCGGTTGGTGGCTCGTGGTTTTACTCAACAACAAGGTCTAGATTATGATGAGAATTTTTCTCCAGTTGCCAAACTGAATACTGTTCGTGTGTTAATCTCCCTCGTTGTTCATCGGCACTGGCAGTTGCACCAGCTGGATGTCAAAAATGCTTTTCTTAATGGGGATTTGCAGGAAACCGTCTATATGCAACAACCACCCGGGTTTGAGACCACGGGGGAGTCTCTCGTCTGTTGTATGAAGAAGTCACTTTATGGTCTCAAACAGTCGCCTCAGGCATGGTTTGAAAAATTCAGTCAGACTGTCATCGCAGCTGGGTTTACTCGGAGTTCAGCCGACTTCTCATTGTTCACTCGGCATCATCCAACAGACATAGTGATTCTCTTGGTATATGTTGATGATATTCTAATTATGGGAGATGACCTTACAGGGATACATAAGATCAAACAACATCTGACAACTGTGTTACAAACAAAGGACCTGGGAAGCCTTAGTTACATCCTTGGTCTCGAGGTGGCTCGACGACCTGATGGATTGGTATTATCTCAAAGGAAGTACAGTCTTGACTTGCTGCATGATGCGGGCTACTCTGGATGCAAACCCGTTGACACTCCCATGGATAGTAATCACAAGCATTGTGCTCATGCGTCAGACTCTGATCTACTCCTTCCAAATCCTGAGTATTATCGTCGTCTTGTGGGAAAACTAATATATCTCACTGTTACGAGACCTGATATATCATTTGTTGTTGGGGTTGTCAGTCGATTCATGCATGAGCCACGTATCTCTCATCTCCAGGCAGTTGAGGGCATTCTTCGATACTTGAAGACTGCTCCTGGACAGGGACTTGTATACAAGCCCTATTCGTCTCCCTTATCTCTGAGTGTTTATTGTGACGCTGATTATGCTGGTTCATTGGATGATCGTCGCTCCACAAGTGGATACTGCACCTATTTTGGAGGACATCTCATTACTTGGCATAGCAAGAAACAGTTTGTTATTGCCCGCTCATTCGCTGAGGCTGAATATCGTTCAATGGTTGTCGTTGTGTCTGAGCTCACTTGGCTTGAGGGTCGCCTTGATGATTTAGGAGTCAAGCTTTCCGCACCGGCCACTCTACGTTGCGACAGTTAGGCTGCCAAACACATTGCCAAAAATCCTATTTTCCATAAACGAACGAAGCACATTGAGATTGATTATCATTTCATTCGAGAAAAGGTTAAATTAAAGAAGGTAGATTTAATGCATGTTCCAGCTACCGAGCAAATTGTTGACATCCTCACCAAGGCTTTACCATGACCTCTGTACTATCAGTTCTTGTCCAAGCTTGGTGCCTACGATTTGTACGCTCCAGCTTGCGGGGGAGTGTTGAATGATATATGTAAAGGCCCATTAGTAAAGGCTCGTTTAGGCTCTTAACTACCTAGGATATTTAGTCCCACATCATGTATTTGAGATCTCTCTCTCCCTATATATTTGTACCCACGCATGTATTTTTATACTGGAAAAAGGATATACAAGGTTTTACTGGTTTTCCTTCTCTGATCATGTACTTTTCTACAAGTATAATGGTCGAGGTAGAACCTTAGTGAGAATGTCAGCAACTTGTCCAACCGCAGGAACATGTTTTAATTCCAACTTCTTCACCCGAATGAAGTGACAATTAACTTTAATATGCTTGGTTCGCTCATGGAAAACAGGATTCTTGGCAATGTGTATAGCAGCTTGACTGTCACAGAACAGAGTGGTTGTTGAGGAAAATTTCATTCTCAAATCAACTAGAAGACTCTCTAGACAGGTAAGCTAAGACAAAACAGCAATCATTGAACGATACTCAGCTTCAACAGATGAGCGAGCAACAACGGATTGCTTCTTGCTACGCTAGGTAATAAGATGTCCTCCGAAGTAAGTACAGAAATCACTTGTGGAGCATCGATCATCCAGAGAACCACCATAGTCAGCATAAGAGTAGGCAATCAGAGGTAGAGAATAAGACGGTTTGTATACAAGTCCTTGTTCAAGAGCATTCTTCAAATATCTGAGGATCCGCTTGACGGCCTGGAGATGAGAGGTCTGTGGAGCATGCATTAATCGACTGACAACTCCAACAGCAAAAGAAATATCAGGTCTTGTAACAGTAAAATAAATCAGCTTTCCTACAAGATGTCGATAATACTCTGGATTTGGAAGTAGTAAGTCAAATTCATGGGCGCAAAGCTTGTGATTGGCATCTATAGGAGTGTCAACAGGCTTGCATCCAGAATAACCAGCATCATGAAAAAGACCAAGACAGTACTTCTATTGAGATAGGACAAGACCATCAGGACGTCTCGCTACCTCAAGACCAAGGAAGTACCGAAGATTGCCCGGATCTTTAGTTTGAAAGACCGAGTTTAAGTGATGCTTGATCATTTGTATTCTTTTGAAGTCATCACCAGCAATCAAAATATCATCGACATAAACTAAGGGAATCACTATGTCGGTTGATCGATGACGAGTAAAGAGAGATAAGTCAGTCGAGTTTCGAGTGAAGCTAACATCACGGACAATCTTACTAAACTTGTAAAACATGCGCGAGGAGACTGTTTGAGACCATAAATAAATTTCTTGAGGTGACAAATACGAGAATCTCCCGTGGTCTCAAACCCAGGAGGTTGGTGCATGTAGACAATCTCTAAAAGGTCGTCATTGAGAAAAACATTCTTAACATCCAATTGATGTAAGGGTCACTGTCGATGAACAGCTAAGAAGATCAGAACACGAACAATATTTAACTTGGTGACATGTAAGAAGGTTTCATCATAATCGAGACCTTGTTACTGAGTAAACCCTCGAGCCACAAGACGAGCCTTTAGACGCTTAACCCCCCCCCCCCCATCTGGAGCATGTTTGATCGCAAACACTCATTTACATCCCACACAAGTTTGTCCTAGAGGAAGAGGGACCGGATCCCAAGTCTGGTTAGCCTATAGGGCAGTCATTTCCTCATCCATACTTGCATGTCACCCCAGATGTTGGAGAGCCTACTACAAAGAGTTAGGTATGAAAATAGAGGATAAAAAGAGTGCAAATTTGAGAAGAGACGAGGAGAGGCGATGGAAGGATACATAATTCGTCAAGGGATGAGTCGTAGAGGCAGGTGTCGGATCTTCAGACAGTGAGGTATCACTTGTGGAGGGTAGCTGCTTTAGAACATCAGATCTGGGAGGACGACGGGTGTACACACGAAGAGGTAGTTTGGGGTGTATTTGAGTCGGAGTTGGAAGAAGTGATGGAAGACGAGACATACCAGAGACGGTAGGATGTGGTAGAAGAGGAGGTGTAGGAGGAGCTGGAGGAGAGTGAAAAGGTTGAACCTCAAGGAAGGTGACATCAGCAGAAACGAGAACTTTGCGACTTGTAACAACCCCTGTTTATTTAAAGCAAAACAAAAATAATAATAATAACTATTCTAGTGGCAATTTTGTTAATATGTGAAATGAGTTTCCATTTTTCCCTCTTAACTCATAAGTCGCAGCCCCTCCCCTCTCCCGATTAAATGTTTCTCGATCTAGGGCTTTTCCAAAGCCTGTATCCCGCTCTATTATCCCGTCTCGATCCCGCCAAACTGCACCCCACCCCCACCCCCCGCTCCAAGACGCAGGAGCTGATCTCGTCGCTCGCCTCCTCCAGCTCTAGGTGTCGACGCTCCTCCTGCCAGGGCCGACAGAAGCTCCGCCTCCTCCCCAAGCAGCCGACGATAACGGCTTTCCTCCTCATTTCTCTAGTCGGTGACCCCATCTCTGCCTGGCTCCGACAACAGCTCTCCCCTTTCTTCTATTCAAGGCCAGCAATTTTTCACTCCTAGTGGCCAACAGTAGTCTCCTCCCTCTACTCCAAGGCTCGGCAGGCCTAATTCCTCGTCATTTTGGCCGGGGATTTGCGAGAAAATCGCTTAAGGTTTCTTCACCTCTCCTCCTTGGGCTAAGATTTTGGTTCCTTATGGTAAGAATCTTCCTCCATTACCCTTATTCAGATTTTTTTGTATCTCTATTGAATTATTTGTGCTCCAAATCTCATATAACTTGTGTTTCATGATTAAAATCCTCTATCGTAATCGTCTAACCTTTGGGTATTTGTATTTTCCGACGCCGATCGTCGAATCTCTCAGCAGAATCTCTTCGAAGTCCCCCCAAATTAGGGCTTCCCCTAGCCTAAGCGTCGTCAAGTCTCCGTCTCCGCGTGGTATCTCTTCTCCCCTCACTCATGAGAGAGGTAAAATTTCTTAACCCCTCTCTTATTTGAGTCTTGCAATAAATAAATTGTCTGTGTTAGTGTAGTGGTATTTTGCTATATTGCTTCCGTCGTTCTTGTACAGGTTAGAAATAAGACTGTTAGCATTGCTCGCGCAGCTTAGCCGTTGACGCCAGTTTCAGCTTCTTTAAGGCAAGTAGAGATTTCTCTCTCTCTCTTGCAAGCATCGAATTTAAATTAATGTCTCTGTTCTCTGATTCATGATTGCATTTATGTATATATAATCTGTTAAATGGATTTGTATCCTAATTGTTTTGTTTGTTCTTACGATTCTATGACTTCACCCTGAAATGTCTGGTTTGTCAAATGAATTTAAATCTTGAATGTCAAATCTGATAAATTAATAATTTAGAGTTTGATATGTTGGATTTACATGAAATTGTGATCGTAGATGATTTTTAATTGGATATGCGCTTAGATGAGAGATTTGCTCAATTAAGATAAAACTGAAAGAACGATAGATTGTTGGGCATGTATAATAAGTGTCTTAATTGCAATTGATAATGATTCTAGATAGTAAACAAATTGATGATCTGTGATTTTATACAAATGTTCGTATCGAATACATATTTACTTGGAATACGATCATGCATTGAAATGGATTAATCTAATTAAGTATTTTGGGAATCTAAAACACTAAAGTCATTCAGTTTGGACCAAAGAGAGAGAGAAACCAAATAATATTAAAAAACTTGAAAACAGGAAACATAACAAGGAAAACTTCTTGAAATAATTTAATCTATCAAATTATATGAAAATTTAATGAAATTTAAAACCTAAAGTTTTGATATGATGATATGAACAACATATCCAAATATAACATAGATGTTCGCACCTATAGCAAACTAGATAGGAAAAAAGGAGGGAGAAAAGGAAAAGAATTAGCAGAAAATAAATTTTTAACCAAGGATCTCACCAGCTTTGATATCAAATGACATATGATGGCGGTGAATGGATTGGGGATGAAATAAGGATGAGAGGAAAAGATAAGCAATTGGACGTATTAGTTAGAACTCCAAGCACATAGCATTGGAGGATCCAAGCACCTAGCAATGAAGAAGAAAGCACATAACAAGAGCAAGAACAACACACAAGCACATATCAAGGAAGACCTGCACGAGTTTACCCAGAAAAAATATTGTTCAAATATCCATCCACACAAATAAATCGAAGCTCTATATAGAGAAAACTGAGGGAAACAAAGAACCAAAGGAAAACCTTAGAGCTCAAAGTTCTGCCAAGGGCCCCATGCATAAACCTAAATGCCTAAGAAACTGTATTTCCATCAATTTTCAAACTTTGGGAGCATGTTATTTGATAGAAATTACTTTTCAATGATTTATCAGCATACATTCTAAACAAGAATAGTTGGTGAAACCAACCCATGCGAGTGCCACCCTCAAATGCCCAAAAATTTTAATTTAGTAAGCAATTTGATCATTTAAATAAAATAATCATAATAAAATGCTTACCATCAACCAATATAATGTCTCCAACATCCACATCGTTTATGAAGTCATCATAATTTACACTGACAGTATCCTCTGTGCTCACACCTCTTTTGATGGTGAAATTGAACTCCTGACCTTCCACAAGTAAAATGGGTTGAGGCACATCTCCGCTTCTAACTTCAGGACCCTACATGAATTTTTTCAACTTCAAACATCAGTTATTAGCATTTCTCAACAAATTTATAACCATCAGAAGAATATATTGTCAATTTTTTCATCAAGTTAGACTGTTGTCACATTTCCTGCTTATTAAGGATTTGATGAATGCTCCAAGGATGAACTCATAACACAAATACATAATTCAACAAGAGAGAAAGAAGTTCAAATATAAAGATAATGCAGAGGTATAGCTAGTTACCTTGGTGTCTAACATGATTGCAATAACATTATCTTTGCACTGGGCATTATACTCCCTAACCAAATCAATAGTTTGCCGGTGCGATTTATGATCTCCATGTGACATATTTAGGCGTGCAACATTCATTCCCGCCTGAGCAAGCTTCCATATCATTTCACGTGAATTTGTTGAAGGCCCAATTGTGCACACGATCTTTGTTTTTCTTCGAGAATTTATAGGCATCCTCATATTGGTTGTAGATTGAAGACCTTGGGAACTATTTTGTTTCACCTGATTCAATTTAAGTAATGAAAAGTATAATTCAAAGTTTTAACAAGTAACAACATGCATATGTTCTGATACATGGAATAACTAACCATAAAATGTCCCAAAAAAGAAACTTAGCAGTCAAATCAGCAATATACAGCGTGCTGAGCATAGCTTAAAGCTTCATTTAGATGAGTACTCAATTCATTAAATAATTACTAGAGCATAAAATCAATGTGTTCCTATTGAATACCTGATTCTAAAATTGCATAATTTATGCATTTGCCATCTTAATCAAATTCCGATCTGAAGAAATGAAGTGACATCTGAATCCATGTAGAACAGTTCTTTTCTCTAATTATATTTGTTGGAAAAATAAAATCATGCTGACTTTGTTGGTATTAGCTGATAATTTTTTAAACAGAGATAATTTAATATATTAATTTGTAGTTTTGAGTGTAATAGAAACTCTTCTAATTTGTACTTTGACAGCTATGTCTGGTTGTATTATTTTTTTCGTATTTTTTCTTTGATCTCTCAAATAATCCCTAAACATATCCCCAAAACTGTGGTCATCCCTACACGTTCCAAGAGCAAAATTTCATGATCTTTTCGAAATGGTTAAGCGATAGAGAACTCACCACATTCAAAGGACCATTGACAGATACCGATCCAGGCCGCCGCTCAATGTTCTCCATCGCCTTCTCTGATCTCACCGGCAGACCTCTCCGGACTGATGCCGACGAACACGACCCCCCTCTAGTAACTGGAAGCGCACGACTTACATGCCGGGAGGAAGCCATCCCAGGACGGTCGCCGTCGTCCGGAATCATTCCCATCAGCATTCTTCCAAACTTCGCTGAAGCCGCCATTAGATTAGAAAAGCTCGCAGAGCAGAAGAGGAAAGGCAGAAGTGGCGTAACGAGGGTGAGGAAGAGAGGGATTTGGTTTTATAAAGGTCTGATGGAGCTGGTGCGGCGAGAATTTCGCTATGCGATCTCTGTGGGGATGCGAATGCGTAGACGAAAAACTTGTGGACGGCGGAGAAGCGCGAGAGAGAAAGAGAGGGTGAAGGCGCTGACAGTTCTTCGATCTCTTGCGATTCCGACTCTGTGGTTTGTGGAGCAGAAAAAAAAAATAGGTGCGTAATAGGGACCTATTTTAATAGGTGCGCCTGCAAATTTAGTAGTTTGATTTTTGTTTTGGAGGGTTCAGATCATTTGCAAAAAAATATAATGGTATTTTTTGAATACGGGCATATCTTGAAGCCAATCTGAATAGTTGAAATCAATATTACACTAGCAAATTTGCTCGCGCATAAAAAAATAAATGTGCATACCCAATGGAAATTTCACGGTCTTGGAATCTACAGCTACACTAAAGTTATTTAAGGAGTGAATGAGTTATGTTAAGTGCAAATCAAATGGGACGAGATGGAGTGGGCTAAAAAAACTTCAAATTGTTTTTTGGTCTAACTCTTGAATTGAATTCTCTAATCAGAGTTTGATAGTTTGGGCGGAATTGAAGATCTGAAATTTGAATTCGATGTCATTTTTAATTACATTTCCGAAGCCTCAATTTTACCCAACGGATACTAGGTGCAACCCAATGGAAATCCCAATATGTGTTAGCAATGAGATGTGATGTGTTATTAACAATGTCATATATCTATATATAACTCCGCCCATATAGCCAACCACGATAGTACTCCGATCGCGACTATGCCCGGGGGGCCCAGGTGTGTGCGCAATATTACTCAGGTTACGGCATTGCCCTGGCACGATGCTCTCGTCGCTTGCTAGTCCCTAAGCACCCGCATGTCACTCATTTTTCCTTGTGCACGGAGTTTTGTGAACGACGGGGGTGAACACATTTTTATTGTTGGTAAGAGACTGTCGTTATGAGGGCACAGTTTTAAAATTTAAGAAAATATAAAGGAATTGAAAATTTGGTAATAAGGGGGGATAAAATTGAAAAATTTAATGTTTCACCAAATGATATTTTTACTTTTTAATATAACGAGTGACATGCACGGGTTCCGCCCCTACAGCCAATCACGACAGTACCCCGATCGTGATAAGCACACTATTAATTAACTAATGTAGAAATAATCATACAACATTTTTTATATTTGTTAAAAAAACATCATCATTAACAAATCATTAATTTTCAAGATCAAAATGATGATTTTCATCATTAATTTTTTACATCAACTTTAATAAATTGACATATCTAATGATAACGTACCATGATAGGTATAGGAGCTCAACTAAAAACTTCAATTTTATAGATTTTTCATCATTACTTTTAAGGGTTATATATCGGGACCTCCCCTCGAAATTTGTATAATTAAAGCTTGAACCACTCTAACTTTCAAAATTATATTTATCTCCTTCAATATTTATATTTCAAAACAACTGTGCACAAAAAGACCCCCTTGAAGATTTACTTCAAGAGAGTACTTTTGTGCATGAATGTTATGAAATGTAAACATTGATGAGAGGTTTTTGTCATTTCAAAAGTTAGAGGAGTGCAAGCTTTAACTACACAAACTTCAAGGGGAGGTCCAGGTAAATAACTCTGCGGACCTGTGGTTCGTTCGGCGCGCGGGTATTGGATTTCTGGAATTTTATTTGGTCAGAAAATCAATATCTGCAGGTATTGGTTTTGTGCAGAAAACTAATTCTGTTGTTCTCTTGCATGATGGTATTTAGTGAACAGAATTGACATTGATACCTAAATTTTGTTCGGTTGCACAAAGAAATTGTTTTTCTGAAATTGTAATTTTTTGAAATTAATTTTTAAAAAATAATGGACTGAAAATAACTAAACACATTTATGAAAAAAAAAGATCTATGAAATTGAAGCATGTATGGAAAAGCATAGAACTCCCCTAATATGTGTATATGAAAAAAGGATCCAATACAACTACAGCTGAAAAGAAATGATAGACTGAACTTCTACAATGAAGATGGACTGAAAATGAATTCAAACAAGATGTATTGAACTTCTATACAACTACAACTGCTAAATCAGAAGTCCTACCATGCATACAGATCGGGGGAAAATTGAAGCAGTGACAAAATTAAAAAAAAAACAGACAAAAACAAGAATCGAAGAAAAAATCCATAGGAAAAACACTGGATCTGTCGATCTGAAGTCATACCATACATATCGGGAAAAAAAAGATGAAGCAAATGATGGAGTTACGCCTGCTGATCTGCGAAGATGAAAGCAAAGGAAGACATGCTCTGAGAACTAGAAGCAGCCTGGGGGTGAAACAACGGAGATCGGGAAGAAGAAGGCGCTGCAATCGATCGGGAAGAAGAAGGCGTTGCGATCGATCGGGAAGAAGAAGCCGCTGCGATCGGAGGAAGAAGTCGTTGCGATCGGAGGTAGAAGCCCTTGTGATCGGAGGAAGAAGAAGGCGTTGCTTGACAGACGGAAGAAGAAGGCGCTGCTATCGAGGTAAGAATTCGGGTAGTGTGGTTTTAGGCAAATTCGAAAGCCGCCGGTTTTGCCATCAAAGCCATTTCCGAGCTATTTCCGTCCCGCCGAACACAGGATTTGGTTTTACTGTGACCCAAATCCAATACCAGAAAGCCATTTACGTCCAAACGAACCCTTATTTTTAATTTGGGGAGCGAATGTAATTATTTAAATAAACATTTTTTTTGAAATAAATTATAATATATGTTCAACTATGAATTTGTTCATGACCTTCAACAACTTTATGAAATTAGTCCATATATTATTTTTTTTTGCATGATTTTAGTACCACAACTTTAATAACTTTTTTATTTCAGTCCATTCTGGTCTGCACTCTTAACTTATCAAAGGGAAAAATTCCTGAGCTCTCGCAGAATTATGTCGTAGAGGATATTTTTGGGGATGGAAAGAACCTACAGAGACTACAGGTAGCCCTTTGTAGGAGGAATGATATTGGAAAAGTAGTTGATCATGAGAATCTCACCGAAGGAGGATCCTCTGGCATCATCACAGTGTGGCGAGTTCACACAGAAAAATGTATCCCTCCTATTCGCCATTGGCGATTTGAACAGGTCGAAATTGGAGTTAAGGAGAACCTTCCTACTCAAATCCTGTGCGTAGTACTTCATCTTCATCGCCAATTCTTGCTTGTTAAACATTTGCACGCCTTCCAGCATATCCTCATGCAGAAATAGAGCAATCTTATGGTTCACCACCTGGAAGAATCCAAACGCGCCCGACAACCGCCTCACGAGCTCCACCACCGCCTCTCGACCCAAGACGATGCCAAGGTTTGTCGGAATGATGTCGTGGATCGGAGTCTGAGCTTGCGGAGGAAGGAAATCCCTACACGACTTGGACATGGACCCCGAGAGACAAAGGTGACGGAAGGGACCAAAAATTAAAGGTTATTAGAGTTGAGAGACTAAAATCAGATAAAAAATAATATAAGTATTGATTTCATGAAGTTATTAAAGTTCAGGAACCGAAATTCATAGTTTTGCCATGTTTCCCAAAAGGCAACTTTTCTCCTTCAATATTGTAAATACACACACACTCAATATAGTGGTTGAGTACTAAATCCCATTAAATAATTTGAATCATTCAAATGAAATTAAATAATCTAGATAATTCATTGATGAGAGATATTGTAATATCTAGCATGTTTGAAAATTTAAGTGTAATATCTAGCTTTGCCTGAAAATTAAGGTCATGAAATTATCATTCATCTGATTTGGGAATTGGGAGAGATATTGTAATTTAAAACTCTTCATCATTAATACTTTTTCATCAATCATTTTTGACATAATAGATTTTTTTAATTATAATTTATTTTTAATCACCTTGGTGATAAAAAGACGTTATTTGGAAAAAGTAATACGTAATAATAAAATATAAAACAAATACATATATGTGCATTTTTTAAAAAATAAATAATAAGGTTTGTAGAATAAAATAAGAATTTTTATCACTCAATATAAGATCTCAAATTAATTAAACGAATCAACGACCAAAAGTACTTCCATGGTAGCTAAGTTTGATAAGGAAAGCTTCTCACTATGAAGCTTCAAGAAGGTTCCCCAAGGGTTTTGAAAGGCTCTAGAATATTCTAGAACATAAATTTGAGGGCGCAGAACTACAGATCCACCCCGTCATGTCTCCGTCAATTAAAGCTCGTTTTTAACGCCCACCTAAGGAGCTCTATCCACTTTTATGTTCAAACGGATGATGTTTGTTAGGCGGTCCTTAACGAGTGACGTTTTAACCCACTTGTTTATAACCGTCACCACAGTGCCAAACGGAGCCCAAGTAAAGCAACCAATGACAAAAAAAAAATGTACGCCCCACAACAATTGCTCAATGATGCTGACCCAATTACATCACAAATTTTTTAAAAAAAATTAGTGGTTGGCCAGAGTGCATCATGTGAGACTACTTACTTATTAGGTATTATTTGATACGTCATAATCGTATCAAAAACAAACACAAATGAAAACTTAGATTGCAATAAAGAAAATACGGATACAATAAGGGAGCAGACTCCCGCCAAGCCTCAAGGCACTTCCCTCTTCAAGAGAGTCAAACAATT
This sequence comes from Platanthera zijinensis, assembly GCA_039513925.1. Lineage (NCBI taxonomy): Eukaryota > Viridiplantae > Streptophyta > Magnoliopsida > Asparagales > Orchidaceae > Platanthera > Platanthera zijinensis. The sequence continues at coordinate 121,119,032 of CM077097.1, forward strand.
AATACACAAACGATATCAAAGTCTCCAACCCTAGAACTCCTTATATGGATGAAGCCCCTCATTGTAGGACAAAAGACATAAAAGACAATTACATAACAAATTATGAAATATAAGATAATCCCTAAATATCTATGCCTCTCAGAGAGAGCTCACATGCAGTGAAGATCTTCGTCTAAGCGAGTGTGCACGAGGCGCATTCATATCTTTATTCCATGGCTGCAAACAATAATTCAAGCAAAGCAATTTCATTTTGCAAGATATCTGAACAATCTTGTAGAAATATCAACGGGCAGGTCAACAAGAAGCACCTCTTGAATTTTTCTCAACCCTCTTTGCGTCCAATTCTCTTTTTTTTTCTGTATGATTAATAAAATAAGGATGCTGTTATAGACAAATAAAAGTTGGCTATATAAAAACTAATATTTAGAGTTTTTTAGGCCCTTTAAAAATACTATACACAAACCATATAAAAACCTAAAAATAAGTTAGAACTCATTCTAACCCTAGCCGTCCACATTCGGTCTATCCCGATTCCTCCCCTCCCTCACTCTTGATGACGATGACACCTCGCCGGCGACCCGAATGATAGCAGCCCCGACGACATTCCTCCTCCAGACGACGGGACTTTGGCCCCGGTTCTTCCTTCGACGGCAGCCCCGATGTCATTCCTCTTAAATACGAATATTTACCCTAACTTCGTCTCCATCCTCTCGGGCGACCATCGGTTGTTCTTTGAAACTTAGAGCTTTTGATTGCCAGTATTTTCCCCAGCTTCGGTCTCTCCCGATTCCTCTCCTCCCTCGCTAATTTCTTTCTCAGGATTCAGTCTATCCCGTTTTCTTCACTACTGCATCAATTAGAAATCGGGAGATTTTGTTCTCAGAGATTTTAGTTTTTCTTAATTTTAGTCCCTGATTCCTCCACCAGTGCAACAAATAACAAATTTATTAACTAGAAATCGGGAGATTTTGCATCAATTAGAAATCGGTAGTTCCCGACCCCTCGTTAATTTTAGTTTTTCTTAATTGGAATAGAGATTTTGTTTGTTTTGTTCTCAGAAATTTTGTTCTCAAATTTCTTAATTAGAAATTGTTAAAACAGAAATTTTACACAAAGATCCTCAATTGATGCTAGATGTAGATTTACACAAAGACTATTGACTCCAAAACAACAAAATTCTTGAATAATCTTAAATACCATGAATACTTCAGTGAACATGTAATCCATAGCCTAAACTGTGCAGTACAAGCTGCTTAAGTGTATACATGAAATAAAGAAATTTCTTGTAAATACACTAAGTAGTACATATTGCAAGCAGTTTGCACCATATACATGAAAAGCAATAACCTTATGAATTACCAAGAAATTATGAATCAACTCCGTAGGGCAGAAGTGCCGCAGCCACCATTCTTCCTTCTTCGCGTATTATGTTATATGTAGATGCTGCATTTCTCTGTTTGACATTAAGTGAAAGTGCTAGACAAAATTTCTTAGTACAAAAGAAGACATAAAAGCAAAAGCAAAACACAGCTGAAAGATGCAGTTCTCCTGATGATAACAGAAGCAGAACCAAAACTGTAGCAGTGAATTGGAAAGAATATTGGACATGAGAAATTACCGAGTCAATAGCTTCTAGTTTCATGCCGGTGGATCGGATGAATTGCCGAAGCTCTGGAGTTATAGGCTCAATATGTCTTCCACAGCCCAGAATAAGAATCTCTAGAAGAAATTTAGATTTGTTAAAAAGAGTTATTACTCTTTAGGGCACATTTTGGAGAATGGTGAAGCACCGATACTTCAAAATGCCTAGCGTGTCGGTGTCGGAGAGTCCGACACTCGTCCGACTCTCTGACACTCTCCGACACTCGAGTCGGAAATCTGACACTCGAGTCGGAAATCCGACACGCTGGCTCACGCGGGACTCGCGTGTCCCGCTCAATCGGACACGCGTGTCCCGCTCAATCGGACACGCGTGTCCCGCTCAATCGGACACGCGTGTCCCGCTCAATCGGACACGCGTGTCCCGCTCAATCGGACACGCGTGTCCCGCTCAATCGGACACGCGTGTCCCGCTCAATCGGACACGCGTGTCCCGCTCAATCGGACACGCGTGTCCCGCTCAATCGGACACGCGTGTCCCGCTCAATCGGACACGCGTGTCCCGCTCAATCGGACACGCGTGTCCCTAAGTTAGCTACTCATGGTGAGGTGGGTGGCACTTTGTCTTGGAAATGCCTTTACCCCTTTCTAGCATTCCAAGTAGTGAAAGTGGATCTACTAGTGACGTAGATATTTTCTCTAGAAAAAGGAAGATTGAAAGTGGGGAAAAAAACTTGCATGTGAATCCATTATTTTTACTGATAATATATAATGATAATGTGTTAATGTTCTATCATTTTTTTTGATCATTTGTTAAGTTTTGCATTTGAATATTTGATAAGTAATATTTAAACATGACTTAATTTATTTAAATATTTGTTAATTGTTAATTTTTTTTATTTTTTGTTAAATGTTTTAGGATTTTCATAATTATAAAAAATGAATATTTAATATACGTGTCCCAGCGTGTCGGAATATGGTATTTTTTAAAATTGACGAGTCGCGTGTCGTGTCATGTCGTATCGCGTGTCCCGTGTCGGTGCAACATACTGACCGGTATAAATTGGAGCTCCGGAGAGAAATGGAGCTCACACTTTTTGGAGATGGAGCTAAAAATGAAGTTTTGGGCCTTTTCGCCACTACAGAGGTCCAAAATGAAAGTTAGACACCAATTTCTCATGTGTTTTTATCCCACCAAAATGGAATTAATGCCCAAACAAACAGAGCTTTGGTTTAAGGATGGAAATTTCAAATGCTGATTGAAGGACAGAAAAAACTAAGATAAGCAAATAAAACTTGAGGGATTAAAAAAACAGAAATGCTATCACTAACCGAAGTGCAAATGTGGCGTACTCCTCTGGAAAAACATTAAGAAACACCACTTTTACCGAGAGTTTGGAATACCGCCTTTCAGTTTATATACAGAACCAGCCTATCTACCTCCCAGTAACATAAGAAGAATCCAAAGGCATACGCAATGGCCATTTTACATATCTATTTTGTTCTCTCAACTTGTCCACAAATATTAGATTAATAACAATTACTGATTGACCAATTCTGCCCTAGGTTCTTCCATAAAATCCGTTTTAAGTATATCATTGTACCAAATACACAAGACTTTCCATCTATAAGTAGTAAATAAGTGATCAAAAACCAACTTCCTAACAAAAAGTAACAGACTAGAAGAATGATAGCCGTAGCAGAAATAACATATTGATGTAGTTAAAGTATAGATCACTTACCTGGAATTGGCCTCAGGATCTTGAAAATGGATAAGCTGCACTATGTACATAAAATTGAGTATTAATTTTAATGCAGCCCATATAATGGTATACCACCTATTTATAGTATGTTTGTCAGATAGACTTTACTAAAAAAGTTAAATTTGTATATGACTAAGATTGAAACTTAGACCACTAAAAAGGTTAGCCATGATGATGCCAAGTTACTGATTCAAAATTTACCGAGTATAGTCTACAAGACGCTCATTTACATACCTATCTGAGTTGATATCTGAAAATCTTTTGGGGGCCCAAGACAGAATTTTGTTCTCAACAATTAGCAAGCTTCCCTCATATTTAACATCATTAACCGTGAATCCTGTGTCTGAGTACCTGTGAAAAAGATTTAATCAAATTGAAGTGTGAACATCCATTGTCAAGATGTAAAAAAAGCGTTATGCTGCAAAATAAAATGGAGAAATGATTAAATCTTTATGTTCCCACTTTAAAGCATAAACAAGGCAGATGGAAAGAAATTCTAGAACAATCAAAGAAATGGGGATCCAAGCATAACAAAAAATATAGGCATTTGAGTTTTCATTTTAAAAAGGAGTAGCTAACAAATCACATGTTATGGACCTTATCATGATATTAATCATTATTATTATTTGATTGTTTATTGTCTTTATGTAGTTTTCCTATTTAGTCGCATTCCAAGTTTGTCATAAATTTATTATTTACTTGCATTTCAAGTCTGTTGTTTTATTTTCATTAAGAGTCATTTGTACGTCTATTTAAAGGACCATTAGGGTCCTGTATTGGCATGAGAAGAAATAGTTTGTTTTTTTTCCTCTTGACTGTGAGATATTGGTAGCTCTCTTCTCTAATGAGCAAGCCCCGCTTAGACAGCCGTGGTTCCGGCTCCACGGTATCCTTCTCCATCGTCGTCACCTTTGCCTCGGCCTTCGTTCGAGTAGGACCGTAACAACTTGGTGTTAGAGCTTCTCAGTACTCTTTTGCCGACGCGCGCTAACACTTTGGCGTTCTGGCATTCTGCCGACATCTCCAGCAAATCCGTCTCAAGCATCAGCCACCTCCACAGCACACGATGCCTCCAAACAGAAGAATCACAATCCCTCCTTTCCTGTGAACGAGAGAAGGCAGAGATCTGACTCTTGAATTCCTCCAACCAGTGACATCCTCAGAATTTGTCGACAGGAGATTTGAAGCACGTCTTCATCATCGAGTAGATGCCCTGCAGACGTTGTCGTTCGACCCAGTAGCGTGGAAGCACGCCTACCTCATCGATTTCATCGATCGAAGTTGCATCCCTGCAATCATCGAGGACGCATACTCCTTCTATCTACCGTCGCACGCCTGATCGACGCCCTGACTTACGCAACGAAAATGCCGAACAACCACACACTCAGCTCCTGCGAGTTTCCATTCGAAGCCACTCCTTGATTTGAGCCAACACTCACAGTCCATTTCATTTTTTCCATTCCAACGCCGACCTCGCCTGGGTTTCCAAATTGACCTGGTGGATTTATTAATTACTTACGATTCTAAGCCGTAATTTCGAACGACCAAAATTTTCATAATTCTCTCCCCAGCCGAACCAGTTAAAATCAAATTGAGGCTCGAGTGATTTCAGGGAAAATTATCAATTCTTGGACTTGCTGCCTCGGTAATTTTCGTCGTCTCAAAATCGGGAAGCATTGTGGGTCGCGTGGTGATGGTAATATTTCAGATTTAAATTAAAGGTATTCTCCGAATCTATATTCGACAAAGTCAAGTGTACCTTATCGATTATAGCATAGGATATTAAAATGAAGGTCGTATTAAATCCGGGAGTGTCGATTACTTCTACTCTAAGAAAATCGATATTATCTTATCGATCGGATTTTGAGTTGGTTTTATTTTGTGAGTAAAATAAACGATTGCGAATGAAAATGGTGATTTGAAATATAAAAGAAAAACTAACACTCGATCTCGACTCACTTCGGTATGAGAATAATCAAAGAAAAATAAAAACTCTAATTTTCTTTAATAAAATATTTTGACCGTAGAGTTCCAAAACATGAGCACTCCTCTCTCGAGGATTATCCAACTGAGTTTAAGTTAATCGGTCGAACTCTCGTTCTCAAACCGAACACTTAAAACTCGCTTTCAAATTTGAACCCCGCAAACCGGAAGAATTTCGTCATCCTCTCTCGAGGGTTGCGTTCAAATTCTTTTTACCCCCGAGCGATCAATTCGTACAAGAGCCTCTCGGCTAACTATGGTACGAAAACATAAATGAAAATCATATATCGAAGCTATGATCTCATTCAATAAAAATCAAGGGCAAAACAAAAATATTTTACCAAAGAGAAAAAGAAAATAACGATTAAAACATGATTATCTCATCCTCGGATCGTCTCGATCGAATACTAATGAAAATTTAGTTACTCATAGCGTTAGAGGAATTCATAAATAAATTAAGTATTTGCATAATTAAAAACACAAAGATGGATAAGAAAAGAGAAAATTATGATTCTATTTATATGAAAAGACTAGTACATAAGAACAAAAATTACAAGACTGCAAGTTGAAATCAAAAGTGCAAGAAAGAGAGTAAGAAATATTATAACAACAACAAAATAAACTATCCAAAATCTCTCCAATAATCTGATGTGTAGTCCCCCCCCCCCCCACCATGGCTCCAACGGGTCCTTTATATAGGTAAAGAGAGGAATGAATATGAGAGGCAAATGAAGAGTTTCATCATAATAATGAGGTGGGCCATGGATGTAATTAATTGGTGGTGGTTTTGGTTTTCATTGTGAGGTGGAATGGTTTAGAGAGAGAGAGACAGTAGCAGCAAGATGAAGAGATGGCGGTTATGGTGAGGTGGCGGGAATAAAGAGGAGGTGGCCGGTTATGAAATGGTGGGAATGAATGGAAAAGAGAGAGAAGGTGAAGCGGAGGTGGCAGTTTTATATGGAGGAGATGAATAGGTGGTGCTGGTTTAGAGAGAGAGGGTGCAATATTCGGCCACATGAATGGAATTGATGATCAATTATGGAGAGGATGCGGTTTTTATAATTAGGGAAAAGAATAAAAGGTGGTTGTAGCATTAAATAGGAGAGACAAAAGATGAGTGACGTGGCATTTTACAGGAATAATTTGCATGGGCTGCATGCATGAGATGAGTTTCGGCCAAATGGAAGTGACTTGGCAAAGGTGACGGGCATGTTGCATGTTGGCGACGTAGATGCGACCATATTGATGAGAGGGGTCTCGGGTACTAGCACGACCTCACGTGGGCAGCATATTCATAGGTCGTCCATGTGGGATGAAGCTTGAATGGACGAATAGCGGGTGGCAATTTGAACTTGCATGCATGGAGAGGGTAGCCGCCATGGCACGCACGCGCGTGGTGGCGACATGAAATTTCTTGTGCGACTTGAACTCTCGAGCTCGGCCATCACGACAACTTCCGTAAATAATGTCATTCTCCAAAACCAAGACCGCGACTTTATTTTCTTGGCAAAACTTCATACAACCTACAGAAAATAAAATAAACACTATTAGAAAATAAAATATAAAAAGAAAGAGAATTAATATATATTTAGGAAAATATATATATTTTTTATATATGAAACTTAATATTTTTATACTAATAATTTAAGCTAAATTATGCGTCATCACGTGGCCCTCCAAAATCGCACCCGTCCGTTCAACACACCCGTTCGAACTAAAACCGGACCGTAACTCACTCAATATCCTCTGTCCAGTACAACATGGGTGACTCATTAGATCAGCTCAACCAACTTATGACCATGGTGTGAGAATTCATGGCACAACAAATTGTCATTGTGGAACGTCATCAAGAGGCTATCACTGCACTCTCCAAGTGCCTCGACAATGTCTCCACCGCTCCCGCACACGAGCGCGCTTGCAGCAGTCAAGCACTGCAACCACCTACGGCTCTCGTACGCCCTGAAGTTGTTCCCCCTCCGCACTACACTCGGTTGGATTTCCCAACTTACAATGGAAAGACGGACGTTGGGGTGACTCACCAAGTGTGAACAATTCTTTGACCACCAACACATTCCAGCCGCAGAGCGGCTTCCCCTGGCTTCCTTCCATCTTCTCAACTCCGCACTATTCTGGGCCACTTGTCCCCTCATCAATCAGCCAGGATTGATGTGGGAAGATTTCAAGCGCTTCTGCAACCTACGCTTCATCCCTCTCATCCGCAATAATCCTCTCGCTACCCTCACGACGCAACATTAGAAAGGATTCGTAGATGATTTTCTGGACAAGCTTCAGCGTCTTTTGGCACATGTCACGTTTCCCCAAGAGATGCAGGTCGCCATCTTCACCGCCAGACTTCGCAGCCGTCTACACCTTGATGTCAAATTTGAGGCCTCCTAGACTTAGGGACTGCTATGAGTTTGGCCCGATTGTGTGACCGTCGCCTCCAACTGGCACAAGAGGTCTATCCTCCTACCAACACAGTCATTCAGCAAGGCCGTCCCGAGGCTCAACCAGCCCCACCAATCCATCGACTATCTCGAGCAGATATGACGAAACGATACAGGCAAGGATTATGTTATAACTGTGACGAGCAGTACACTCGCGACCACAAGTGCAAATGACTTTTCTATCTGAACGTCGAGGACTCTGATGATGAAGGTGTCAGATAAAGCGAACACAATTGATCTCTCTCAAGCTTGAGGATAAGCTATTTCTGCAGGGCGAGAGAGAAGTTATGAGCCTTATTAGGATGTTATTCATTATTATTATTTGGTCGTTTATAGTTTTTATGTCGTCTTCCCATTTACACGCATTCCAAGTCTGCCATGAATTTTCTAATTTCTTGCATTACAAGTTTGTCTTGTTATTACCATTAAGAGACAATTGTATGTCTATTTAAAGGACCCTTGGGGTCTTGTATTGGCATAAGAGGAAATAATGTGTTTTCCTTACTCCTGTTTGTGAGATATTGGTAGCTTTCTCCACTAAGGTGCAAACCCCGCTTAGACAGCCACGGTTCCAGCTCCACGATATCCTTCTCCGTCGTCATCACCTTCGCCCCGACCTTACTCCGAGTAGAGCTGTAACATCATATTTTATAAGATCTAATACTTTAATACAATCCAAAACATTTGGAAGTTACCAAATGAAGGAATTATATCATCTACAAAGGAACTACTTAAATTACTAGGAAAACCACATACTTTCCAACCTCCTAGTCGTAGCAAATTCAAAAAATAACAACTTTGTCACTTGTAAATAGAAACATGGTATTAAAAAATGGAATTTGCTGAAGTCTATAAACAATGATCATTAACTGCACAAAACCTTGATTTAATTTTGGTAAAATTATGGCTTCGGTCCCCAATCTTTGCTCTCTTTTTGAAATCAGTCCCACACTCCCACAATACTTTTTTGACAGAATTCAGTCCGTCTATTTTATAAAACAACTGAAATCAGTCCCTCCGTCTACTTTTCATTAAATGCACTAGCTGCAAATCTACCATTTTTATAAGCAACATGTTTCGGAATATTTTTTATAACTAGAACACTATTGGCAAAAGCTTTCTTGGCAAAAGCTTTCTTGGCAAAAGCTTTCTTGGAAAAAGCAAAGGGAGTGAAACCATTTCCATCCTTGGCTTGAGTTTTGGTAGTGACACTGTATATATTTTTTCCCTAAGCTTGAGTCTTTTCTTCACATTCATTAAAGATCTCAGTTTACTAGAATCGCCGAGGATGGAGAGGGTTTCGCTGAGGATGGAGATGGTTTTGTTCCCTTTGCTTTGGCCAAGGAAGAGAAAGATTTCAGAGGGGGCGGTTTTGTGAAAATTAAAAATGTATCTAGTTATTATTTTTAGAAACTCTGTTATAATTAAAAGTATACCCAATCTTTACTTCTAGAACTTCAATTGTTATTAAGAATGCATCCAATTTGAGAATTTGATTTCTTAATAGAACAACAACAAGCCTTTATCCCACTATAGCGGGGTTGGCTATATGGATTCTTTGTCACCATTGTGCCCTATTTTTTAGTCATAATTTCACTAATGCCGAAGTACATCGTGTCTTTGCTTATAGTTTCATTCCAAGTCTTTATTGGTCTACCCCTCCCCCATTTAACATCCCTAGTAACAAAACTCTCACAACGCCTAACAGGTACCTCTAATGATCTCCTTTGTACGTGTCTGAACCATCTTAATCGAGCTTCTCGCATCTTCTCTAAAATTGGCGTGTTAGGGCAAAACTAGGGAGAGAGCAACTAAGAGAGAGATCTAGAGAAAACTAAGAGAGGATTAGGGTTAGAGAGGGAGAAAGAGGCTACCTGATAATACTCTTCATAATCCCCAAAAGGGGGGCTGCCCGGATATATATATATCCGGGCATGGAGGGGTCGGCCGGCCCCTCCCAAGGGGGATGAACCTGCCTGGTTCAGCCCCTGGCCGGCCGGTTCACTGAGTGGGGGCTGAACCGGAAGGTTCAGCCCCGTTGTTTAGCGCGTCCTTGCTTCTCCGAACATAATGACGCCCCGTAAAGCGTAGCGGGGGCGTAACATTCTCCTCCCCATAAAGAACCAACTTGTCCCCAAGGTGGTAGTCCGGGTAGAGCTCCTTGAACGCGAAGAAGTCCACCCAAGAGTTGTGTGCTGGCGACAGGTTCTTCCATTTGACCAAGAGCTCGGGCCGGTATTTCGTGCCCCGGTTCTTCCACCTGTGCCCCAAAATATCCTCTGGCAGCGGCCGCAGCTCCCCCGTAGAAGTAACCTCAGGCAATTCAGTACTTGGCTGGACATGCAGACCCAACTTCCGCTTGAGCGAGACGTGGAACGTAGGATGAATGCGGGAACCCTCCGACAAAGCCAAAGTATAAGCTATCGGCCCCACCCTGCTGATGATCTGAAAGGGGCCGTAGTAGCGCGGGGATAGCTTCTTGTTGCCACGACGAGCCACGGACAACTGCCGGTACGGCTAGAGCTTAAGAAAAACTTCGTCACCAACGGCGAACTCCCGCTCCGTGCGGTGCTTGTCCGTCTGGGACTTCATGCGTTCCTGTGCCAGGCGGAGATTCTCCCGAAGAGTGACCAACATGCGATCCCGATCCAGAAGAGAAAGATCCACCGCCGGAAGAGCTGCGCTACCCGGCTCATAGCTAGCCAAAGACGGAGGCGGCCGCCCGTAAACCACCTCAAACGGCATCATCCTGCTGGCGGAGTGATATGCCGTGTTGTAACAGTACTCGACCCAGTGTAACCAACCCGGCCAACCCCGAGGCTCATCCATCACAAAGCAACGAAGATACGTCTCGACACCCCGATTGAGCACCTCTGTCTGGCCATCCGACTGCGGGTGATGTGCCGTGCTGAAATGTAAGCGAGTACCCTGCAACCGGAAGAGCTCCCGCCAGAACCCACTGACGAAGGTGGGGTCTCGATCAGAAATAATGGCACGAGGGAGACCATGAAGTCGAACGATTTCCCGAGCAAAGAGGGCGGCCACGGACTCCCCGGTATACGGATGGCTGAGGGCCAGAAAATGGTCATACTTGGAGAGCTTATCCACCACGACCAGAATGACTGACTTTCCTTTAGACTTAGGCAGCCCATCAATAAAGTCCATGGACACCGTGTCCCAAACAAGCTGCGGGATGTCCAATGGTACGAGCAGCCCTGCGGGAGAAGAAGTCTCATATTTTTGCCGCTGGCAGATGTCACAGTGGCGAACAAACTGCTGAATGTCCCGTCGCATGCCTGCCCAAAAAGCGTTTGCTCTCGCCCTCTGGAGGGTCCGGAGCACCCCCGCATGCCCTCCTGTGGGCGACGAGTGGAACTCATGCATCAATACCGTCTTCCAAGCTGAATCGGCGGGCACGACCACCCGACCCCGATAGTAAAGCCGGCCATTACACAAATGATACTCGGCTGCCACTGTCTCGCCCCTCTGTAAAGCCTCCACCAACGGCCGGAGCGTGTCGGATCGCAGCACCTCCTCCTGAATATCCTCCAGGGAATCGACCAACGGCGTCGAAATATGAGAGAGAGCAGCCTCTGGAAGACGAGAGAGAGCATCGGCGACCACATTCTCCTTGCCCCGGCGATAAACAATCTCATAGTCGTAGCTCAGGAGCTTGGTAACTCATTTCTGCTGCAGAGGCGAAGAGGCCGGTTGGTCCAGGAAATGCTTCAAGCTCTGGTGGTCTGTCCGGATCTTAAAGTGCCGGCCCAGCAAGTATGGCCGCCACACGGCCACTGCGTGAATGATCGCCAACATCTCCTTCTCGTAGGCCGAGAGGCCCAAAGTACGAGGAGCCAAAGCTTTGTTGTAAAAGGCGATTGGCCGCCCCGCCTGCATCAATACCGCCCCGATGCCGACCCCTGATGCATCCGTCTCCAGGATGAACTCCGTCGTGAAATCCGGTAATGCAAGTACTGGTGTGGTGGTCATGGCTCGTTTGAGAGCCTGAAATGCCTCCTCCGTCTCCTCACTCCAAGAAAAAGAATCCTTCTGCAGCAGTTGGGTCAATGGTCGGGCTATTTTCCCATAGTCCTGCACAAACCGCCGGTAGTACCCTGTGAGTCCCAAAAAACCCCGCAAGGCACGGACTGTAACCGGTCGCGGTCAGGACTGCATACTCTGAATCTTCCGTGGGTCGGCCCGAACGCCCTGACCGGAGACCAAATGGCCCAAATACTTCACCTCTTCCTGCCCGAAGGAGCACTTGGAACGGTTGACATAAAGATGGTGCTGACGCAGTCGGGCAAGGACCTGTTCCAAGTGGCGCACGTGGTCCTCCCAATTCGCGCTGTAGATAAGGATATCATCAAAGAATATCAGACAAAGACCCGCAGGAAATCTCTGAATATCTCGTTCATGTTAGCCTGGAAAGTAGCGGGCCACCCAGTCAGCCCATTGGCCATCACCAAAAACTCATAATGGCCGTCATGAGTCCGGAAAGCCGTCTTATGGATGTCCTCCTATGCCATCAAAATCCGATAATATCCGGAACGCAGATCCAGTTTGGTGAACCGCTGCGCCCCATGCAGCTCATCCAGTAATTCTTCTATATGAGGAATCGGGAAATTATCTTTGACAGTAGCGCCGTTCAAGGCACGGTAGTCCACACAGAATCTCCAGGACCCGTCCTTTTTCTTGACCAAAATAATGGGGGCCGAAAAGGAACTCGTACTCGGCCTAATGATGCCGGCCTCCAGCATCTCACGGACACTGCGTTCAATCTCCGCCTTCTGAACGTGTGGGTAGCGGTACGGACGGACATTCGTAGGCTCAGCACCCGCCTTGAGCGGAATACGGTGATCTCGAAACCTCGGCGGTGGCAAAGTGCGTGGCTCCTGAAAAATGTCAACATACTCTGTCAGAAGTAACTGTAACTGAACCGGTACCTCAGAAGGTGTGGAATCGCCGGTCTGGGCCTCCCGAAGGACGGCCATCATCTGCCCATCTCCGCTCAACCGCTGCATGCTGCGAAGAGAAACCTCCTTAACGGGAGATGACATGATACCCTTCAGGCAAAACTGTTTCTCTCCGTGCACAAACTCCATAGTCATGTGTTCCCAATCAAAGGTCACTCGTTGTAACTGACGCAACCACTGAACGCCCAGCACCATGTCGGAGCCCCGAATAGGCAGCAGGTAGACGTCAGTCCGTCCCACATAACCGTGTATCCGCATCTCAACTCCTTTCAGCACCCCCTCACACTGCAGCTTGCTGCCATCCGCCACCGTAATGTGAAAAGGAGCCCCCCTGTCAACCACGTGCCCAACCCGCCATGCCACGTCGGGATGTATGAAGTTGTGGGTGCTCCCACTGTCCACCAGAATAGTAACCTTCTCTTGGGCAATCCGGCCCGCCAGCCGCATAGTAAGCGGGAGAGCACAACCCTCGAGAGCATGTAAAGAAACCCTGAACTCCATCTCTTCCAAGTCCACCTCCAACTCCTCATCCGGGACCGGCTCATCCGCATCCTGATGCAACATGAAAACCTGTGTCTTCTGGCATTTATGACCTGGCACAAACTTCTCGTAGCAATTAAAGCACAGGCCCTTCTCCTTCCGAGCGGCCAACTCGCTCCAAGACAATCGAGTCCCCGTCGGTTTGTTACCCGTGGGATGCTCCCGTCGTGCTGCTGTGGCAGGGCCCGAAGGAGGCCTACTCGTGATACGGGCCCGCTGTCTGTTGAACCTCTCCTCCTGGATCCGCGCCAAGGTAATGGCGTGATTCAAGGAACGGGGCATGAGTGCCTGCACCTCGTCACGAATGTCCTCCTTGAGACCAGATATGAAACAGTTGTAGAGTGTCCACTCCGACCACTGAACCCGATTCGCCAACTTCTCGAACTCCGTGCGATACTCCATCACCGACCCTTTTTGACGAAGCTTCTGAAGGAGGGCCGCAAAGTTCTCGTACTCCAGTGGACCAAATCTGGTCGTAAAGCCATCCACAAACTCCCCCCAAGGAACGTACTCCCGTCCCCGCAGAAACCACTGCGTCCACTGGAAAGCGTCGTCCTTCAAGTGGAAGGACGCTAACTGCACCCACTGGCCTTCATGCACCTCCTAGTACTGGAAAAAAAGTTCAGCCTTTTGAATCCATTCCAAGGCGTCGCCGCCCTCGAACTCCGGAAAATACATGCGAGTTAATCCGGGGGTCAAACGTTGGGCCCCCTGACCTCCTTCCCGTCTTGCGTGCTCCCCATGCTCGAATCCGTCGTAGCCTTGATGCTGACCCGCTCCCCAAGGCGGAGGTTGAGGCTGGCCGCCCCATCTTGGGCCAAAACCGGCCACCCCTGGCGGCCGAAACCCGCGCGGAGGAGGGAGGAGCCCCCCTCTTTGTTGTCTCGTCGTGTCGGGTGGCCGCCGGAACCCAAATGGGTCGTCACCGCCCCGGCGCCACTGCCCTTCGCCCGATCCAGGCTCGCCGAGCCCCACTGCCGCGGACCCCACGGGTGGGCCGTGGGCCGCCGAAGCAGCGCCCCCCGTCCCCGGCCAAGCCGTGCCAGGCGGAATCCCGCCGGACGCCCGCATCCGCTCCGTTTCCGGAAACCGCACGCCGCCGACACCCTCCGCAAGCCGCGCGCCGCCCGCGGCCGCTGGATCGGCACCCGATCTGGCCGAATCTTCGCTCGCCGGTGCCTTCCCTTTCAACAAGGTCTTCAACTCCTCCATCCGAGCCTCCAACCGCCCCTCCAAGGCCGCCATCGAGTCGGTTAGGCCAACAACGTTCTCCTCTAGGGTTTCAATCCGCGAGGACTCCTCTTGAGTGCGAGTGGTCACCATTTCGGAGAGACGAACACCTCTGATACCAAATGTTAGGGCAAAACTAGGGAGAGAGCAACTAAGAGAGAGATCTAGAGAAAACTAAGAGAGGATTAGGGTTAGAGAGGGAGAAAGAGGCTACCTGATAATACTCTTCATAATCCCCAAAAGGGGGGCTGCCCGGATATATATATATCCGGGCATGGAGGGGTCGGCCGGCCCCTCCCAAAGGGGCTGAACCCGCCTGGTTCAGCCCCTGGCCGGCCGGTTCACTGAGTGGGGGCTGAACCGAAAGGTTCAGCCCCATTGTTTAGCGCGCCCTTGCTTCTCCGAACATAATGACGCCCCGTAAAGCGTAGCGGGGGCGTAACATGGTGTCACTAATGTCTCATCCCTCATATATTCATTCCTAATTTTATCTAGTCTCGTATGTCCACTTAAACATTCTCATATGCGCAGCTCTCATTTTTTGCTTATGTACACAATTCACTACCCAACACTCAGAACCGTAGAGCATTGTTGGTTTGTTTTGTTAATAATCTATAAAAATAATAACAACGTTTGAAGAATGTTGTTTAGTTATTTATAAAAATTTCAGTTTGAAAATATGACACTTTGTTAAGAACGTATTTAGTTGTGAGCCACTTCCATAACCGATATATATTAGTGCTACTTTAAAAAATGATATTTCTAAATTAATTTAACAATCTCTAACATTAATGTTACAATGGTGTTACTTATACGAAAAATATTCAGAACTTAAACATTTTCAGGTAGTGCATTTGATGAAAAGTAGATGGAGGGGCTGATTTCAAAAGGAGAGAAAAGATTAGGGACTGGAATCATAATTTTGCCTTTAATTTTTGTACGCAAAATGATTGACAACTAACTGACCTTAATCTACAAGAAACCAAATGGGTCATAAATTGATCCTCAAAACCGCCCAAAACCCTGAAGTACTACAATAACATGTTGGTGAAGAAATGCAGGGAGATGGAACAGATAGAAAACATTGTAGGAAATGGGAACACGGTATACTCTTTAAATTAGAGTTGTTCTTCAAGGACGTTGTCAATGAGAATTATCCGGTCGAATAGGGAAAACCATGAACTCCAAAGAAGTTTCAACAATTAGCATGGAACCGATCGTAGAATTCTGAATGGGTGGATGGATGAGCAAGGATTCCATTAAAGTAGTTCCTCTTGATGATTATGACTTCGTCATTGGGATGAAGTTTCAATCATTGTATCATTTACAAATAGTATGTACATACTTGAAACTAGTGTCCAATGAGTGAGCACGGTAAGAGAATCACTAGTGAGGTTAGAAAAAGTTTATAGCAATTCAGGTGTCAAAGTGAGAAGTGGACTTTGTGATGGGATCGTTCGTGCCTCATGTGAGAAATTATTGAATCGACACATTTTCGGTAATCAGATGGGCGATTGGAGCCTGTGATCATGACCGGCTCAAATTTTCCTGTTTTTTATGTATTTTCTTTTATTTTTTTTAGTTTTATTTTGAGAGTTATGATAAATTATCTACCGGACAATCGTGGCCGTCGGACAATTTTAACCTTATTCTCCCCCTTCATATCACATTAGCAGCCGGTTGAGGGGGTATCGAGAGTTGTGGTTTATTCCTGGAAGAAGAACCGCTCGGTCGTGAGAGAAGAGCGGTTCCGTCGCCTTCACCGCTGCCGCATTTCCTTGCCACCGCCACAGTCCCGTCAATTTCCCGCAACGCCACAAACCTCCAGCTGCCCCCTCCGCCTCTTGCCACCTCCTACTATCCCCCACCAGGTATTTCGCCCCTTCGCACTTCAGATCCGAGCATTCCCTTGCCTTCCCTCCCCAAAACACCACCTAAAACTTCATTCCAGCACTTATCCAACCCTATACCACCCAGATCCAAACCTCCCCTTCCTTCCCCGTTGCATATCCTAGCCTTATCACATATCTACACTCTGAAATGCATCTTACAACACTTCCCCGCAGAAGTCCCGACCTTCCTCACCACAAATTCCAGGATTCTAGTCCCTCCCTGCTTTCAAAATCCACTGTCCAGCCCCTTCCCGCTGCAAAATCCCACGTTTCAGCACCTCTCCTACCCAAATCGCGATCCTCTAGCCCCTCCCCGTCAGTAACCCTACTTTCCCGCTCCATACCCATCATATTTAGCACCAACACAAGCAATTCCCAGTCCCCACCAGCTCTCCTCCTTTTCCACAAAAACACCCTTCCGTATATCCACACTCCCACACTTCCCCAACAGCATACCTACCATTTTCCTTCTTCCAACAACCCTCCCAGCCCATTCCAGACCACTAAACAACCACAATCCCTCTTCGACAACCCCCCTACACAACATTTCCACCCCCGGACAGTTGCCATCATCATCAGATCTCCCCCACCACATCCGGCATTGAGTACTTGGTGAGTTTTACATTACAGTTTCATTTTCTCTATATTTTACGAGAAGTATTCCATGAAATTATTGGGCTAGTATCTATTTGGCTTATTGCACTGTCAATAGTGCATCACTTATTCACCTGGATTTACTTTCAACGCACTCTCAATTAATATGTAATTTTTGATTATTTACTTCCATTGTAATATTTGTAATCAATTGTGACACTCGTATGAGATTTTAAAATTAATTTGTTTAACTAATTGTGCATCGAAAAATACTTGCATGATTGATCATTGCATGTGCATCGCATTGGGACCATCCTTTGTTAGTTGAAAGGATTGCGTGCATTTTGCATGTCTTTCTAGGGTTGGTCGTAGGACAATTGTATTCATCATGTGAGTGTTCGGACTACATCTAAGGTTAGGGTTTTTGCTCACAGTCACTTATAGATTCACATTGCGTCTCTTTGTGATTGTCTTATGGGTTGAAAGACTCACTTATGATAAGAATTAATCAGTGATAGCGGTTCACTTGGTGCAAAACAAGTGAAAGGTGATGGCCTACAAATGGGATGGAAGATTTAAAGTCCATCTTAAGCACAAGCAGGATGGTAGGTAGCAAAGACTTTGGTATGTGCATGGCTTACCATGCACTAAGGGGCAACTATTGTCATCAAAACCAGATGTGATGGTGCAATTGATGTGCGAATTGACTCGGCACACTCGTTGGATGCACAAGTTCGTCAATCAAAATAAAAATTGACTAAGCAGAGGGGTACATGGTCAAGATGCAGGATGTCTGGACCAGAGAAGAGAAAGCACCAACATACTCTGAAAAAAGAATACTTGATCCAATGGAATAGGTTTCCTGTGAGTGAGGAAACGTGGAAGCCAAAATGGTTTGAAGCACGATGTAGTGGGAGGGGAGGAGGGAATCTCACAAAATATAAGCTTATAGCTCATCCATGATACTCGTAGATGTTGGAACGTGTAAAAATTTTTTGAATGTTGTAGTTAACTTTAGCGTCTAGAAACTTTCAAATTCTTGTAGATAAGGTAGTTATGAAGGAATCTAGTGCCTTCTTCGGAACTTTAGGTGGATATAGAATTCTGGAAGGATGTGGATACCTTGTGGCGAGATTTAAAAGCTATAAAAAGGTGAGACATCTCTCATTTGTAAGTACCATGTTTTACAAACTAACATAAAGTTTTATTGTAGATTCATTCAATTAATAAATGTATTTAGTAGAACATAAATACTCCAAGGTTCCGTTCGTCTGAACATAATTTGGCCTTCAGAACTGGAATTGGATGTTCAATTCCAATTAAAATAGACCTTCAGTTCTAATTCTAGAACTTCAATTCCCTGCAAACGAACAGACCCTAAAGGATGACTTGATTCCTTGTAAACAGATACACAGTATATGTAATAATGGAATTGATTTAGTCCTGGATGCAGCTAGAAATAAGCATCGATTTTAAGCTCTGTGACCATTATTTCGTTTTTTTCACACAGAATGATACACCAAATAGTGATTTCAATCTAGAAGCAAACAAATGGTTCTTAAACTGATCCTCAAAACAACAAGAACAACAAAGGAAGCACTAACAATAACATTCTGACGCACAAATGCATTAAGATGATGATCGAACAGGTTAAAAAGAGTGTTGAGGCAGTAAAACGCACCATTTAAATCGGAGTTCTCCTTCTGGGACGCTGTCGATGAGATTTATCTGGTCGTAAAGGGAAAACATTCGCCTGTTCATTTATAAAAGAAAATAGTAAGTATTGGTGCATCGAATTCTTCCCTGCATGGTAAATTGCAGAAGGAAGCAGCAAAGAAAAACATCAAAATGGAGAATGCAAGAGAAGAAGATGTCGGAAACCCCAAACCTAAGAGAAGGGAGCTTCTGATTTGCAGGATTTGTGGATTCCTTTCTAAGGGTTTTAACGAGGTACGGTAACATGGATCCCACCCTTCGCCTCCCGCCGCTGACCGCCATGCCCGACTACTGTTCTTCAACTCCCAGAATCTGCGGATCTTTCGAGCGCCTAAACGAATCGCCGCCTAAGGTTCTGAATGGGAATTGTTTTAGTTCGGACCTAATTGCTATCGGGCTCTAGAAATGGAATATAATTTTGTGGATATTTATGGTGCGACAATAATTTTTTTTTTTTTTTTTGCATGACAACTTTGTTCCTATCTTTTTTTTTTTTTCAGAGATGTTAATGTCGCTGTTTGGGACAGTTCTTTAATGAAATCGCGATTCGAAAAACAGCTCTCATATCTCTTTTCCGGAAGCCCCCCCCCCCCCCCCCCCCCCCGCGTTCAGCGCTCGACGAAGCGCGACTCTTTCTTCCCGATCCCGCTCACCACTCCCGAACCCTAGCAGCGATCCGTTTCGAGCCCCCGGCGTACTTCCTCCGACGATTCCGAGCCCCGGACGGCCTTCCTCCGGCGATTCTGAGCCCCCGACGGCCTTCCTCCGACGATTCCGAGCCTCCGACGGCCTTCCTTCGGCGATTTCGAGCCCCCAACGCGCCTTCCTCCGGCCATTTCGAGCCTCTGACGGCCTTCCTCCGGCGATTTCGAGCCCCTGACAGCCTTCCTCCGGGCATTTTGAGCCTCTGACGACCTCGCCTCCATCCGGCCAGCCAAGTTTCCGTCAGCCTCGGGTGATTTAGAGCCTCCTCCAGCCATTTGGAGTCTTCCTCCTCTACCAGATCTCTTCGGATTTCAAACCCTAATTTTTTGAGCCTGATTTTTCTACCAAACAGTCTACATCTCTATCTGTAGAGCTTTTTTGAGAGCTCTCTAAGAGCTCTACTCCATCAGCAACTTCTCCACCCGCTAGAGCTGTCCCAAACAGAGCCTAGAGGTGTTGTCTAACTTTTCTAAAAACCCATATTTCTTGGTGGTGGTAGCCACCAGAAACCCTCCCAAATGAATTTAAGGGAGCAATGGCGCTTTCCAGCTACAGCATCGGAGCGTCTTTGATGTTCACTTCTTATAGACTTGAAAAACAGACACGACAAGAAATCTACTACGTTAAACTCTGGAAAATAAACCGACGACATAAAACGTGTTGCGCTTGACACTAAAAAATCGATCGACAACGTAGAAACTGTAAGATATTTATTTCATTTTGAAAAACTATAAGTTATTTCAATAAGCTTATTAATCATCTAGTACGAATACAAAATAATGTCTACATTTTTTTCAATCAATTTTTAGATTGAAAATTCGCTCGAATTTTTGGTTTGAAGTTCGACCGAATAATTCCGCCGACCAAGTGAATACATCCAGGTTCACAAAGAGGCGGGAGATCAGCCAGACTTTCTTCTCCTCCGACAGCTCTGCAATGATGGAGAGCTTCTTCTCTCCATCCACAACAATTGGGACTTCTTGAGTCACCTAAGCAGGTGGGCAGGTTACAGGTGAGCTTCTCGGGCATCTTCCTCTGCTGGCTCCTCAACAGTTCCTGAATGGTTGGAGACTTCAAGAACTGGCAGAGCTGAAGGAACCTCTAAGGGATGGACTTGCTCGATCAGGTTGACCGCCTCGATGTAGCACTCCCAGGCTAGCTTCGGATCACTCTTAACCCAGTATTGCTTCCCTTGAATGGCGAATTTGATGGCTAAGTGGAAAGTAGACACCACTGCCTAATACTCATTGATTACACGCCTTCCAAAGATGGCGTAGTGTTGCTTGGAGCATCTACTTCGACAAATTGCACGAGCTTAGTGATCCAACCGAGTGTCACTGAGAGGGTAACACTCACTTCCACCTTCTTCCTTTCACCTGAAAATCCATATAGGGTCCCTTCAGTGGAAAGCAGAGGCTTTCCAAACTTCAAGTTCTCGAAAGTAGACTTGAAAAGAAGGTTAACTGAACTACCAGTGTCAATCAGAAATTTACCCAACGTGTAGTTCTCTATGACTGCCTTGATAACAACAACATCATTGAAGGGGTTGACTTCCTCCAGGCCGATCGCCCGCGAACGAACGCGAGGGCTGTTGACAGCCGCCCAACGCCGGACAACCTCCCGTGGCGGCCATCCGTCGCCGGCGAGCACCGTCAGCCCTGTAACGCCCCAAATTTCTTAGGGCGGGAGATGCTTCTATGGGGGTTACCGCTCTGCGGTAGCTAGTTACCGCGCGGCGGTAGCTCCACGATTTACGTCGAGAGCGTCAAGTTCTCGAGAAAGTGTCGAGTTCTCGAGAAATATGTTACCGCGGGGCGGAAGGTTGTTACCGCGTGGCGGTAGCAGGGGAATTAATCTACCAGACCTCTCGGGAAGCTATCGTCCGGTGATAGGATTACCGCTGGCGATAGCCTGGTCAATTTAATTGGCATAGTTCTCGGGATCATACCGTGCGGCAGTAAACGTTAGCGTGTGGCGATAGTGACTGGTGTTGTGTCGTAACTAACGTCCCTTACCGTGCGGCGTTAGCGTCCTATCACGCGGCGGTAATGAAATCGTAACGGTGTTGTCCGCGTGTCGGTCTGTGATTGGAGGGTTTGGGCGGTTGCGCTCAAAACGAGGCGTTGTATTAAGGTATCGCGCGGCGGTAGCTAGTTACCGCTCGGAGATAGCTTTATTTATATGTCTGATTTTGGCTGTTTCCACTTAATTTCTTCTTGATTTTGAGTTGGCCTGGTTTTCCTGGAGGAGAAGCGTCGGCGCCGGAGGGTAAATCTCGCCGCCGTTGAAGTTCCGGAGTTCTGATTCGCAAGCCGAGTCTGGATCTGTGGAGGCAAGATCGTTGCGGTCGCGTTCATCCGTCTGGATCTTTGGCATGCCACTGAAGAGAGCGCAAATGGTAACGATTCTCA
Source organism: Platanthera zijinensis (assembly GCA_039513925.1). Lineage (NCBI taxonomy): Eukaryota > Viridiplantae > Streptophyta > Magnoliopsida > Asparagales > Orchidaceae > Platanthera > Platanthera zijinensis. Next base: position 121,140,888 of record CM077097.1, read on the forward strand.
ACTTTGACATGTGAAGTCATCTTCCTTTTGCATAGGAAACTCTCTCCTGCGAGTGTGCGGTGAGCGTGAGGTTTTTCCTTCGGGTAGATACGGTATATCCCTGTAGTTTTGCATATAGAGTTCGGAATCGAAGTACGAACATAGGCATGGTGTGTGAACCCATCTGGACAGGTTGGTTTGGATTGGTGATGTTTTCATTATGCATGTATTAGCCGGAGAAGACTCTGTGATGTTTGTTTTTCAAGTTCCCACACGGTAGATTGCAGCATGAAATCTTGGGGACTAACTCCAAGGAGCACCCGAAAAACTTGGTAGAATCGCATTTCTGCCAGATACCGCACGATGATAGTGCTACCGCAGGCGGTAGCTCCTTGATTTGTTTGTGGCCTGTGTCATAGAGACCTGGGGCTTGAGGTGTGAGGCTGAGAGCTCTGGGAGCCCAGCCAGATGGCCTGCGAGCCACTCATTTAGCATAATAGGGTCATGTTTTGACTAGAGGAGTGAGAATGGGGTGGCTGACCCGTTTCACGGTAGTTTTTGCCTGGCGATGTGAGCAACGGGAAAGGGATTAACCTACCCAGTAGTTGTGTGGTGCGTATGTGGGTAATGATGCCTGTCGTAGACATAGTTACGGGTCTTAGGCCTTGCGCAGGCCGTAAAGACTACCAAAATGCTCATGTTTGTTGTCGTCTTATGAATGGTGGTGGGCCCTGACTTTTATCCAGACACCGAGAATGTGCCCTGAGTGCACGGGGTGTGTAGTCGTTCGTGCCTACGTTTGTGGTGAAGTGTGCTTAAATTGCACTTTCATTACTATGTTTGGTTTTGCTAATACTTTGTAGGGAATTGAAGGAGCTCCACCGCCCCGAGTAAGGGGCGGGGTAATTATAGTTTGGTCAGCTTTAGCTGACCGTTGCCTTGTTTTGTCATCGTTCGGTGGATTATTCTTATGCAGGAACAGGTAAGCCAAGTGGCAAGTAGCGGGTTAAAGCTTTTGATGCTGTGCTGGCCCTTGAAGGCCAAAACGAAGTTTTACTTTTATTATTTTCATGTATGGCCGGCCTGCGTACCGAAATATGTAAAATACTTTAATTCAAGTTGAATGTTGTAAGGTCATAAGGCAAAGACTCTATGTATATTTGTACTTTCATTCCTGCTTTGGGTTATACTGGACATGCATATGTTGTGATGGGTTCTTCTAACTTGCTTAAAAGCTTCCGCTAAAATGTTCTGCGTTAGGTTTTGATATCATCTCTTAGTATTGCGGTATTAATATGTAACCTCATTGACTGCCCGTGGAATATGGCGTGGGGCCCTGGCAGGACCTTCTGTTATATCTCATGTGACGGATGAGGGTGTTACAATTTGGTATCAGAGGGAGGTGTCGGTCTTTCTTAGGAGAATTCGTGGACGAATTCTTTTTAAGGTATTGTGAGCACAAACATGTGCGTCATCGTTATAACATGAAAAGAACCCATGAATATCCTCTTAGGAATGAAAATACACATGTTTAAGGAACTTGGGAGTTCCTATGATTGCTTTTTGACAATTGTTTATCACTTAATTGAGTGTTTCCCGATTATAGGTGATTAGGAGTGGTGAAGTGCAGTCACAATGTCAGTACTCTGTGGAGAGAAGTGTGCTTAATGACATGCTTACGGCCCCTCCTTTTGCTAAAACCATCTGAATGGTAGCGGAAGTAGTGCTCTCTATAATCAATGCCCAACATAGAAGACACGTGCAACCCCCTATCCCTGAGGTGGCTTCAATATCGGTTGGTGCTTTAGAGCAAGTGGAAATTAGAAGATCATCGGATCAGCAGTTGAACATGCTTTTGACGTAAGGTACGCACTCTGTTGACGAGTATTTGCATGTGTTTGTCACAATAAGGCGCTACTTAGAGTTTGAGTTGGAAGACGAGCAAACTATGATAAATAGGTTTTATAACGATCTGTGTGATAATTTATGACTTATATTGGTAGGACCGAAGTTATTGGGATTTCAAGTGTTGGTGGAGTCAGTTAGATCGTTGGAAGTAGATTTGGGAAAAGTCCACCAGACGTCAGTGTGCAGGGTAACGAACTCCACAGTTTCTACAAAGTCTAAACACCACAGGAGTTGGCATAAGAGGTCTAGAACCTCTACTGGTCAAGCACCTTATGCTTTCCATACTTGTGGCATGTCAGGACAATTACCCGCGATTGTCGTGTTGATGCCCCAAAGACAAAGAAAGCTAAGTTAGGAGAAACTGCAGGGTGAGTCATACTTACCTGTTATAATTGTGGCAAGCTGGGACATATAGCTCGTGATTGTTGGGGTAGGTTTCTGAATACAAAGGAAAAGACAGAAGGCCATAAGCAAAGGGACGATATGACATGTACGGTTTAGCTTATAGCTTTTATACCTACGATATGATTAGTTATTGACTTGTGATTTGTGTAAATGGGCTTTGTCCCACTCTTGGTGGTGGACAGTACTGTTCGTTGTGGGGATTCTCGCTCCTTAACATCCAAGGTTTTCTTGTGGTCCGTATTATTGTTTTCTGATGTATCGATTATGGATATACAAACCAAACAGAAACATGGTCGTTAAAGATTGTAGGTGGTGTAACCCTAAGGTAGTCACACTAGGGCTAAACACCGAGAGCGAGACTAAGTTAGCAGTCCTTGAGGGGGCGGAGTTGTTCTTAAGTAGAGACTACGAATCCCAAGCCTGGGTTGGTCGATGTTTTTTTGGTGTCGGAGCTTGCCGACATCTTCCCCGAAGGAATCCTTGGATCCCCACACCGGAGAGAGATCGAGTTCGCCATTGAGTTGAATTCTGGTGCCAAGCAAGTGTCGCGGTCTCCTTACCGCTTAGCACCGAGAGAGATGGAGGAATTGAAGGCGCATCTTCAAGAATTGATAGAGCAGGGATTTGTGCGTCCAAGTTCGTCACCTTGGAACGCCCCAGTTCTTTTCGTAGTAAAGAAGGACGGAAGTTTGCGGCTTTATATCGATAAACGGGAACTGGATAAGCTAACGGAGAAGAATAAGTATCTGATTCCGAGGATCGATGATTTGTTCGATCAACTAGTTTTGATCGACTGTGCATTCGAAACTGGATTTGAAGACGGGTTACTTTCAGCAAAGAATCAGGGAGAGTGATATTCCCAAGACGGCGTTCAATACACGGTATGAGCATTATGAGCTTACTGTCATGCCTTTCGGGCTGACGAATGCGCCATCAGTCATTATGGATCGAATGAACATGACGTTTAAGGAGTATTTGGATCGGTGTGTGATTGTGTTCATCGATGACATCCTAGTGTGCTCCCTATCCGAGGATAATCATGTGGAGCACTTGCATATGTTGTTCTCCAAATGTGAGTGTTGGTTGTCCTCGGTAGCGTTCCTTGGTCACCTGGTTAGTGGTGAGGGAATTGCAGTAGATCCGGTGAAGGTAGTTGCGATACGGTAATGGCCTGTGATGTCTTCTGTGTCGAAAGTCCGAAGTTTTTTGGGGCTTGCCGGCTATTACAGACGCTTCGTGGAAAACTTCTCGTGGATAGCACTGCCCCTCACTACTTTGACAAGGAAGGATCAGAAGTTTGTTTGGTCGTCGGAGTGCGCACAAGCTTTCGAATAACCAAAGTGTCGTTTGACCACGACGCCTGTCTTATGTTCGCCTTGTGTTTCGGAGGGCTTTGAGATTTACAGTGACGCCTCTGGGAGTGGATTAGGTCGTGTTCTGCTTCAGCACGAGAAGGTGATGGCCTATAGATAACGTCAATAGAAGGTGCATGAGAGAAATTACCCAGTCCATGATTTGGAGTTGGCAGCTGTGGTATTCGCTCTTAAGCTTTGGAGGCATTACCTATATGGTGTGAAGGTCGATATTTACACAGACCGTAAGAGCTTGAAGTACCTATCAGATCAAAAGGATTTGAATATGCGTCAGCAAAGGTGTATGGAGTTCCTTGGTTATTACACCTTCAAGATACACTATGTACCTGTGAAAGGTAATGCGGTTGCGGATGCGTTAAGTCGCGGAGTTCTCGCGCAGGCCAATTGGTTAACGATGCAAGTCGAGTGTCTCGTTCGAAATTTAAAGGCCTTAGAGATCTCTTGTGTTGATGAGATGTCTGGCGCTGAAGCACGGTTGAACTGGACGGAAGTGATGTGTGACTTGGTTGATCGGATTCAGCGGGTTTTGGAGTTGGATGACAGCATGAAGTGGTTCATGGATGAGGCTTTTTTGGATTTGTCAAATGCCCAATTTACAGTCGGTGAAGGGTTATCGTGTAAGAACCCCCTCCCGGAACACAAGACACGACACGAGAGGGGTCTTATTCCCAGAACAGTCGCCTTGGGGTAGCACTAACACTCGAGCTAGCCTGTATCACAAGACGCCTATTCAGCCGGCTACAACCAATATCAATATGTATATGCCAACCCAATCAAAATAATATAAAGAAATAAAATCCACACAAGCTATAAGTCCAAAAGTATAGTATTAGAGAAGCTAAAACATGCTTCTACAAAATTAAAGTACAGCTATAAAGTTGCCCAAAATGGCTACAATAAAACTCTCATATACTCACATCTGTAACAGACGGTAGCGACGACACCGTCCCTTCAGGCCCTGTCGTCCTAGCCTGGCTGACCGGCTTCGTGACCTGCTGTTCCATCTGCGGGGTTTCCTCCTAAAAAGGAAGACGAAACAACCGTTAGTCATAAAGGCTAAGTGGCTTCACATCTCCCCCCCCCCCCCCCCCCCCGCGGCGACTCCTCGGCACCGGGCAGAGAAATAGACAGGATACAATATATGTATATAAGCATGAGTATAAACAAGCAAGTGGTATAACATGTAGTAAGATATTCTAACATTTTTACCATCTATCACAGCATATGAATATAGAGTTATAACAGAAAGTAATTCAACTTATATGGATGCCCATACAAGCATATAAGTTGGGGATCGTTCAGTAGTAAGTAACTCATCGTATAAGAGTGCCCATACAAACTTATACGATGAGGGTCTTGTGTATGTAATGAGGTGCAATGTTATGTATGCGATGCAATGACACACCCATGATCACGCACATGCAGTTGCTATGTCGATACAGACTAGTAATTCCCACTTTTTGAGCAGGTAGCTAACCTCTTAGGCGTCAACCGTCGTGACCATACGGTGACAGAAGAACAGGCACTTCTACTACTAAGTGGGTATCCACACTACTTCACTTAGGCCTCCGTACGCCTCAACGCTAAGAACACAATAGCAGAGCCCATGCGTACTATGACCCAGCGAGTTCTCTTGGGTAGATGTGCACCAAAATCCTAGCGCCGAACTGGCCTATGCGTGACACGGAAGGAGCCTCAAAAATGAGCACGAGGACCAAGCCCAACCGTTCACATGGCACGGATGGATCCCCGGGACATGAACACCGAGGGACAAGCCCAACCGCCCAAAGTCTATCTGTCAACTCCCATCGGTGTGACGATTGACGAGCCCGTAGACCTGCCACACTATCCTTAACCAAGGATTACGACACCGCGTGTCGACTCACACCGCATGCAATTCCACAACACCGTAGTGTAACATCCCATTTTCGGCTAGACCCCTAGGAGTCAGATTGGTCGTGACGGAACCCTAGGAAACCCAAAAATTGGAAATAAAGCGACCAATATTGCGGGTCACGGGTTGGTCACGCCCGTGACCGGCCCGTCACGCCCGTGACCTGGGCGTGTCTACTTCGACGATCGTCGATCTCCCCGAGACGATCGTCGAACGCGCTGTCTGGGCATGTCACGCCCGTGACCAAGATGTCACGCCCGTGACTATGGGCGTGACCCCATCGACGATCGTCGATCGCCGTAAGCCGATCGTCGACCTTGCGGCCCGAGCCTGTCACGCCCGTGACAAGAGTGTCACGCCCGTGATCTAGGGCGTGACCAGCCTTCGACGACCGTCGACCTCAATTCGACGATCATCGAGCTCGAAACTTGCCGTTCGGGCATGTCACGCCCGTGACCTGGAGGTCACGCCCGTGACCTAGGGCGTGACCCGCCTTCGACGATCGTCGATCTCGATTCGACGATCGTCGACCCGAAATCTGCCGTTCGGGTCTGTCACGCCCGTGACACAGGTGTCACGCCCGTGACCTCCGATCGACGATCGTCGATCTCAGTTCGACGATCGTCGAACCCAGAATGGGCTACCCGGGTCTGTCACGCCCGTGACCTATGTGTCACGCCCGTGACATTGACCGAAACGACGGTTCAGGGCCGAAATAATTCTAACACGCGTGGAAATAAATGCTGGCTTGGGAAGTTACACCAGAGTAATTTCAGGCCGTTTTCCTTCTATAAATATTTAATAAATGAGGAAAGGGTGGTCCAATAGAAATCCGCCAGCTGGACACACCTGTTCAGTTCCGCCGTTTCTTATCCCTTCACCGTAACCGAAACGTTAAGACATAATGGCTTTTACCATTTCACCTTCCCACCTTCCTGTTTATAAAAGCCCACTTGGACAAGAGGAGAGGGTTTACACGCTCAAGCAAACCAAGCAGATCCTTGTTCTTGCTGTAAAGAGGAGTTCAGCAACGCCACCACCGCGCCATGGCACCTCGTCGCTCTTCTCGCCTCCAAACCGCGAACAAGGTCCTCCTCTACTCCTTCTCTTTCATGGGTAGATCTTAGGATTCTTAGAAAGGAGATTCGCGCTCAACGGAGCCGGATCCATCTCTCGTTTTCATGGAAAACCCATGAAAAAGATATTTCGAGTTCGCCGGAAACCGCCACCTCCGGCGGCCAAACCACCGCCGACCGCTAGCCATCGCCTCAACGGAGGTGGTGGTGGTGGTGGCTGGCCAGGGAAGTGACCGGACGGCCGGCAACGGATCACGGAATGCTTACAGGAAAAATGATTTTTCCTGTGTCTGTTCGGGTTCATGAAGAAGATGAACAGTAAATCGTTTTATATTTATAAATTATGTAAATAATTTTATAAGGAAAAATATACTCGGTTTAGTATATTTTAAGGCTGCAAAATGAGGCACTTAGAGGCCGAATTAGGAAAAATGACCAGACACAAAAGTTGTAGCCCTCGGGGTCTACTTTAATTTAAAATTGATTTTATTCAATTTGGGTGAGTGGTTTGAACACAACACTCATTTTGGTGGGATCAAGACCTAGGTTAACCAGAAATTAAAATGGTTGCCCACGGTTCATAACATGTCCAAATGACTTGAAATTTGGACTGGAGGTCTATAATATGTATATCGAGAGGCTGTCCAAAAATGAGAATTTTTGGAGAACTTTTGCCTAAAGTTTTTGTAAAAATTTAATAAACAATATAAAATTAATTAGGAGATGAAATTAAGCCCAAACTCCCCCAAATTTTGGGTGGTGGTCCCTGGCATCAATATTAAGATCTGTAGAAAATTTTTACTCGTTTGGTCGAGTTTTGAATAGGGAAGTATCAAGTCCTAGATAGGTCTTGGTGAGGGGTACTTTGGGGAAAAGTACGATTGGAGATGGAGTGGACAAATCTCCTCAAAAGAGGCTGAAGTTGTTGGCCACTGATTTGTTGAGTCTATGTCTACCCTCTTGGGTAACATGGTGTGGCTTAGGGTGGATTTTACCCTAAGAGATTGGCTCAACTCCAACGGGTGGGAGTTTGAGGTTTGTGAAGGACATAGGAGCAAAAGCTCGTGTATGCCCTTGAAATTTGGAGGAGAGGGGGAGGATATTATGAAAAACCCTCTGGTTGAAATAGTGAAGGAATTGGAGGTAGTTAGGTACCTCAAAAGTCGAGATGTCGGATTAGGATAGAAATGTAATTTAGTTATTTTAAGCACTAAAGCTAATCCAAAAATTATGAAACTCGGGAGGAGGGAGTTTTAGGATGTTTTAGACTCATGGTAGTTTTTCTGGAATTTTATGATTAATATATATTATACTTCATGTGTTAAAGGATTATTAGCCCAATTTGTTGTTTCAATTAATTTGAGGCTTTACATTAATTATAATCAGTTAAAATTCTGGATTTAGATCTTGCCTTGTAGAACATTGATCCCTGAATTTTTATAGAATTATATGTTGAGTAAATCTAGTACTTTATTCACAAATGATAGAAAGGGCTTTTATGTTTAAAAAAATTGTTATGGATAAAATGCTTGCTGGAAAATTATGAAACTTAGCCAGTGCAAATTTTAGGCCTTAATCATCATGTCATAATTTATTTAGAATTTTTGGAAGAACATTTTCTGTACTTGATTCATAAACTATAGAAATTAGAGATTATTTCCAAATAGTTTTTCAGGTTATTTTGATGATAGAAAATTATGATACTTAGGATTTAGCCTTCTGAGATAGCCTACTAATTATCATAAATTTGCTGGACACCTTGCATGAATAATTAGGATAGTTCATGTTCAAACCGGTGGCCCTTGGGATTTTCGAGGAATTTAATTAAATGCCAAATAAATTAGGAAAATTTCCATTTTCTGGATTTAGGTTATTTATATCAAGATAAGTCTCCAGTAAATAGTTTAGGGCATTTGGATGAGTAATCGATCCTTGCATAACCGGTTCGACATGTAGCCTAGGTCGGTCTGCATTTAGTAAATTGTGAAATGCAATAGAACATGATCTGATGAAGATATAAAGAGTAGTGAGTAGTGGTGATAGTTAGAGTTAAGAGGTGCTCGGGTTTGGCGAAGATCGCTTTTCCCGAGGAGTGGAAGGTTTAAAAATCACCCTAGGATAGTCTATCGTAATATGAGAAGGGAATCGGGCTAAGGGAAAACAACCAATAACAATAAGTGCCTTGCGAAAGGGAACTTCGGGCCGTAATGCACCGTCTTGGTTCCTAGTGCCCCTTGAGAGCCCTTCACGGGGTATACCGGGGGCAGTCCTGGGCTAACGTAAACTGTAATAACAAATCGACAAGAGTAACTTAGTAACTAGGGCTGCACTCTTCACAACACTGTTGGCACAGGAAGGTTGATTTGGAAACGGACGGATGGTCCGGGGAGCTTCGGCTCGGTTGATTTGGAAACGGACGGATGGTCCGGGGAGCTTCGGCTCGGTTGGTTTGGAGACGGACGTTTTGGTCCGGGGAGCTTCGACTCGGTTTTGTGTGCTTACGATTTAACTTGCATGTGCATAAAATAGGAAAAGTTAAGGTGGTGGGTCTTTCGATAGCGGGGAGTTCGATTGCACCGACACCGATATCGTTGACTCGGCGGGGTGATTAGCACTCCGCCAACAGAAGTCCGGTGCGCCAGCCGGCAAGAGTACGCAGGCGTCCGCTTTGTGCACCAAGCGTTGAGGCGTACGATAGGTCAGACCAGTGTGCTTTACTGGTTTTGGAGGTGGGCGAGGCCCAACCCACCGCTTCCGTTTGCCACTACGGAGGTATCCTGGGAGGTAACGGCTCCGAAAGGGGGAACTAAAGGTCTGTGTGCACAGAGTCGGGTGTGTGAGTTGCACTGCATGACATAACATACCCACCATATAGTTGCATATCATAATCATTCATAACAACCTTGACACCTAAAGTATAAGTGGAATGGGACGCTTATACATTGGGACCTGCAAAACGACCCCTTGGTCTATAAGCTTGTGTGGGCAAGTTTATAAATCAAAGGTTAATTTCAATATATAACAACCACTGCTGTTTGATAACCGACACCCCAAGGTATAAGTGGTATGGGACACTTATACGATGGGAGCCTTGTAAAAGATCCCTTTGCTTATGTGTTCTCGCATAAGTGAAGGTTTAAATTCATTTAATTGCTTTTCTTACTGCTAGACCTATTACAACAACTTATTAACTGCTCACCTAATACAACTTGCTAGATTAGTTTCCGCTGCCATCTGTTTTCATGTTAATCTCCACCTTCATGTCCTTCCCTTTCTTCCTCTCCGCTCGGTACCTAGGAGCCATGGGGGGGAGGGGTAGGGGATGATAGGGCTTAGTCTTTATGACTAACGGTTTTCGAACCGCATCATTTAGGGGATCGTGGAGCCCAGCATGGAGGAGCAGCCCCAGAGATCGGTGCGCCTAGAGATGGGGCAGTCTAGCTCCGGAGTTCACACAGCCGGGACCGTGAGTCTCGACCTTGAGTAGTTTCTGTTTCGCTTCCGCATGAGAGACTTGTAGTGAGGACATTTTGTACCGGGCATAAGCCCGTATTTATAGCACTCTGATGTTTCTGTGGACACTCCCTTCGTGGAGCTTACTTATTTATATATGTGATTTTATTATTGTGGACTGTTTACTATTACTTCAATAATTGTGCTACTTTCTGTGATCGATTTGGCCGGCAGAATCGGCGCCTTGTGGTGATGACCCTTCAGGACGTGAAGGTGTCACCGCAAAGCGGCGGTTCTGGGCCTAAGACCCCGGTGGTTGAAAAAAAAAAAAAAAAGGGGGTCTTACAAGTGGTATCAGAGCAAACATCGATCAGAAGGAAGTCGCAGTCCACAAACCCTCGGTCACCCCCGCTCGACTTTAGTTTGGGGACAAACTAAGCAGCGGAAGCAGTGGTGTGCCCATATGGGGATCACATATAATTTGTCCACCTTTAGGTAATATTTGAACGTTTTTCTCAGCATGTGTTTTCGTTGCGCAGCCTCCAGCACAGCCTACGCCACAGGGCGGAGTTCAGCAGACTCAGGGAGTTGCACCACCTCCACCGGTCCCCACCCCTTTCCTTCAGTCAGACATGGGACAGACCCTGACTGCCATTCTGGAGGCCTTCAGGGCCCAGCAGGTTCCGGTCCCGCAGCCCAATCTGGGGGCCAACTGGCTCAGCATCTTCCGGGGTCTTTCTCCCCCGTCCTATCTGGGGACAGAGTCGGCTGTTCGGACGGAGGAATGGCTAGATATCATGTACGAGATGCTGACCGGGATTCGGTGTCCATGGGAGGAGAAGGTGGCTCTGGTTGTCTCCTGCCTGGAGTCCCATGCAAAGAGGTGGTGGAAGACGCTGTTGGACACGACCTTTGCTGATAGGGAGGTTGCGGAGATCACTTGGGAGGAGTTCAGGGCCGCACTGCTGGAGCATTTCGTTCCGCAGTCGGCTAGGGATGACTTGGAGGAGCGGTTCTTACAGCTGAAGCAGGGTACTCGGACCGTGGTGGAGTACCATCGAGAGTTTGACCACCTGGCTCGATACGCAGATTCCTACCAGCTGGACGAGGCAGGGTATATCAGGAGGTTCTACAAGGGCCTACGTGAGGACTTGAGGGAGGCCCTCTTGTTTGTATCCGACGGGCCCATCTCCCGGATTTTGGAGATGGCCAAAAGGATTGAGGTAGATTGGCACACCACCCGGGGCCGGAAACGGCCAGCGGAGGATCAGGGACGAAGAGGAAGGAATGACCAGCGGCGGGGTGCTGTACCAGAGGGAAGGAGGACAGAGGGCCAGCCTCGTCAGGACGTGAGGCCGGAGCCGAGGGAACAGGTGGTATTGGCCCCTCCACCCCTTCGGATGCAGGAGATGCCGAGACCCAGGGGAATGGCGTATCCCCCAGAGTGCTACTTTTGTCATCAGATTGGGCACATTCGGAGGAACTGTCCCATGAGGGGGGCACCACCTCCAGCACATCAGGGCGGCCCACCAGCTCAGCATTACGGAGGCCGAGGACGCGGCCGCGGTCGAGGATACCAGGGGGAAGATCGTAGACAGGGAAGAGAGCAGGTATATGCCTTGGACCTTGCACAGCCGCGGAATCCGGAGCAGGTCATCGCAGGTATGCCGAAATGCTTCTTTGTTTTCATAGAATTTCCCCTTTAAGTTGTTAAAACTTTGAATCGCACTAGATTGATAGCAAGGAAAGTAAAAACTCATTATAGAACCCTAAGATATCTAATCACCCCAGGTATAGTCTTCATCAGCGGCAAGCCTGCCCGCACGCTGTTCGATACTGGAGCTACTCACTCCTTTGTGTCGGAGTCGTTCGTGGAAGGACTGGAAGGTGTGGAGCGGTTCACAGGCTCGAGGATGAGGGTGCGACTACCGGATGGATCTGAGCTCCTTACCACGGATCACTGCAATATGGAGGCGGAGATTGGTGGAAAAGCGTTCGAGGCTCCAGCAACGATTTTGAAGCTGACGGACTACGACCTGATTCTGGGCATGGTATGGCTGCACTGGAACTATGCCCAGATTGACTGCCAGGCAAAGAGGATCACCGTGAGACACGGGGACTCTTTCATTACCATTGAAGGTATAAGACCTGTCTCTCGTATACTCTTATCTTCGGTACAGGCCGTCAAGGCCCATCTGCAGGGAGAGGAGGTCTATCAGATTCTTTTTGAGATGGCGGAGGTTAAGGAGTCGGTGACAGACATCCCGGTGGTGCGAGATTTCGCTAACATCTTTCCAGAGAAACTGCCAGGACTACCACCACACCGAGAGCAGGATTTTCAGATTCAGCTTGTGCCGGGGGCCAAGCCGGCGTCTAGGGCCCCTTATCGGATGGCCCCAAAGGAGTTGGCAGAGTTTCGGACTCAGTTGCAGGAATTAGTTGAGGCAGGTTTTGTTAGACCGAGTTCCTCGCCATGGGGAGCTCCGGTCCTGTTCGTGAAGAAGAAGGATGGGACACTCCGCCTGTGCATCGATTATCGAGCACTAAACAGGCTGACCGTCCGGAATACCTATCCGCTCCCACGGATAGACGAATTATTCGACCAGCTGGAGGGGGCCCATTATTTCTCGAAGCTGGACTTGAGATCAGGATACTACCAGCTGCGGATCCAGGAGGAGGATATCCCGAAGACGGCCTTTAGTAGCAGATATGGCCTGTATGAGTTCACTGTGATGCCCTTTGGGCTCACGAATGCTCCGTCGGCGTTCATGAGTCTCATGAATAGGGTTTTTGAGGCCTACTTGGATGTGTTCGTCATAGTATTCATAAACGACATCCTGATCTACTCCAGGACGGAGGAGGAACACACTCGACATCTGGCACTGACCTTGGAGAGATTGCGGGAGCACCACCTTTATGCAAAATTCAGCAAGTGTCAGTTCTGGTTGAAGGAGGTGGCCTTCTTAGGTCACATCATCAGCGGAGCCGGGCTAGCAGTAGATCCGGCAAAGATTCGGGCAGTTCGCGATTGGCCGCAGCTGAGGACGGCCACCGATGTACGCAGTTTCTTGGGACTTGCCGGTTACTACCGGAAGTTCGTGGAGGGGTTCTCTCGGATTGCCCTCCCTCTCACATCTTTGACAAAGAAGGAGACACCTTTTGTCTGGACCCCGCAGTGCCAGGCGGCTTTTCAGGAGCTGAAGGACCGACTCATCTCAGCCCCTATTCTGGCCCTTCCATCGGGAAAGGAAGGATTCTAGGTGTATACCGACGCTTCGTACCAAGGGATGGGAGCGGTGCTGATGCAGAACGGACATGTCATAGCATATGCCTCCCGCCAGCTGAAGACCCATGAGAGGAACTACCCGGTGCACGACCTCGAGATGGGAGCGGTCGTTTTTGCTCTGAAGGTCTGGCGTCATTACCTTTATGGAGTCCACTGCGACATCTTCTCCGATCACAAGAACTTGAAATACGTGGACACTCAGAAGGAGCTGAATATCAGGCAGAGGCGCTGGGTGGAGTTCTTAGCAGATTATCAGTATGAGATGCACTACCACCCAGGGAAGGCAAATGTGGTGGCCGACGCGTTAAGTCGGAGAGCGGCCACTTCCGAAGCTGGGCCCCAGGTTATGTCTATGGAGCTGGTCCAGTCATTCAGAGACATGTAGAGCTGCCACTTAAAACCGAAAACCGTAAACTGAATCGGAACCAAACCGGAACCGCAAAGAACCGGACCGAACCGTTTGCAAATTACTCGGGTTCTGGTTTGAATTTTGGAACCGTGAACAACTTTGGTTCGGGTGTGGTTCTTACATTTTATTATCCGGACTGGAACCGGAACCGGAACCGCAACATACAAGTCTCAAGCGGTTTCAAGATTTTTGGATCCGATCCGAACCGGACCGAAGTAGAACCGAACCGCAACCCGTTTATTATTATTAATTTTATTATAATATTATTATAATTTTATAATCCATCTATAATATTTATACTTACTATCAAGGATAAAACTGTTGCAGTTTGGACCCAAACTGTAATCACATCAAAATGGGTCGGTTTTGGACTGAACAAACCACACTAAAACCGTGTGATATGGTTTGACATTGATGTGATTTGAAGTCGGTTTTTACAGTACAGTTTTGATTTTTATACAGTTATATAATGTATTTTCAATTTTACTTATATATTTTTCTGAAATATTTTATTTTAACAATATTGAAGGTATATAATTACTATTAAATAGTAATCATGAAAGACACAACTAATTGTAGTCGATTATTACGGTTGCGCAAGCTGGCGAGATGCGCGCAAGCCGACTAGACGTTATGGCAAGTTTTTACACGTAAGAAGGCGACAGATACTAGCCCACAGATCGTGGAAGACACCGACGAGGAGTGCGCAACTTAATTATTTTTATTTCGTTGTTGTTTTGAGTTTTACTATTTGCAGACCGCTTTTATTTCATTCCGTCAAGTTTGATTTTGTTTTAGCTGGAACCCATTTGAACCGGACCGAACCACATAGAAGCATGTCGACGAGACGCGCACAAGCCAACTAGACGTCGTAGCAAGTCTACACGCGTAGGAAGGTGACATATACTAGCCCACCGATCGTGAAATAGACCATCGAGGAGTGTGCAACTTAATTATTTCTATTTTTAAGGTATTTTGAGTTTTTTGCATACCGCTTTTATTCCATTCTGTCAAATTTAGTTTTAGTTTTAGTTGGAACCGATTGGAACTGGACCGAACCGCAAAGAACCGGACTGAACCGCAAAGAACCGGACCGAACCGTTAGTGACCGGTTTGGTTTTGGTTCTTGTTAAACCGTAACCGGAACCGTTGACACGACGGTTCCAAAAATTATGATGGAACCGGAACCAGAACCGGAACCGGTCAAACCAAATAAGGTTTTGGTTCTAACTTGAAGAACTGTTACCTTAGCAGTTAGGTTCATGGTTTTAGTAGAACCGGAACCAAACCGGAACCGTGACAGCTCTAGAGACATGCAGATATCCCTAGTGTCCGAGGATGACCCAGATCTGTATAGGGAGTATCTGACATCGATAGTGGCCATTGACGATATTCGGGATCGCATTCGGGACGGACAGAGGACAGATGCGGGGGCAGAGCCGATGTTCCGAGCTTTGGAGGAAGGTTCGACAGGGGATTATTCCCTGAGGGATGGGTTGCTCCACTTCAGAGGCAGAGTGTATATACCAGCAGGAGGCCAGATCCGAGAGGATATTTTGACGGAGGCGCATTGCAGCCGGTACTCCGTGCACCCGGGGATCACAAAGATGACCGCTGATCTGAAGAGGACGATGTTTTGGCCGGGCATGAAGAAGGACATTACGTACTTCGTGACCCATTGCGAGGCGTGTCAGTTGGTGAAGGCGGAGTGCAGGAACCCCGCAGGACTATTGCAGCCACTCCCGGTGCCGGAGTGGAAGTTTGACGACATAGCGATGGATTTTATACATGGTCTTCCCCGGTCTCGGACAGGGAACGACTCGATTTGGGTGATTGTCGATCGGCTGACGAAGGTGGCCCGCTTTATACCGATCAGGAAGGATGACTCGGTGGGAGTGCTGGTACGGAAGTTTGTGGAGCAGTATGTCCGATATCATGACGTGCCCCGGACGATAGTGTCGGACCGCGATGGACGGTTTACATCCAGGGAGTGGCGGTCAGTGCAGGCATATTTGGGCACCCGGTTGACTTTTAGCACGGCCTTCCACCCTCAGACGGACGGGCAGACCGAGCGCACCAACAGGACCTTGGAGGACTTACTACGGCTGTGTATACTAGACCGAGGGGAGCCGTGGGAGAAGATGTTACCCTTGGTCGAGTTCTCCTACAATAATAGCTACCAGTCCAGCATCAGGATGACGCCTTATGAGGCCTTGTATGGAAGGAAATGTAGGACCCCGCTTTCTTGGGTTCAGGACGAGGATCCGAAGCTGCTGGGATCGGATTTCGTTGAAGACACCGAGGCTCAGGTGAGGCTGATCAGAGATAGGATGCTGGAGGCGCAGAGCAGACAAGCTATGACGCTCGGCATCGTCAGGTGGAGTTCCGGGTAGGAGATCGAGTGTTCTTGAAGATCCGGCCCATGCACGGAGTCTCACGGGTGCGCGGTCGGAGGAAGAAACTCAGCCCTAGGTATATGGGCCCTTACCGGATCCTGGAGCGGATCGGACCCTTAGCCTACAGGCTAGAGTTGCCACCAGAGCTGGCAGCTCTACACGACGTCTTCCACATCTCTTCGCTGAGAAGGGCTCTACTACGCCCGGAGCAGCGAATTTTGACCACAGAAGGGCTGGTAGCTTCAGACCGATCTGTTCACTTGGAGCCGGTTCGGATCGATGACAAAGGAGTGCGGATCTTGCGCCGCAAGAAGATTCCCTTAGTCAAGGTTCTGTGGAGAAATCACGGTCAGGAGGAGCACACCTGGGAACCGCAGGATCTGATGAGGCAAAGATACCCGGAGTTGTTCAGTCAGGTACATCTCACCACCTCTCGGTATACTATAAACTGCCTTCTTGTTTTGGAATGTTAAGACTAGACAAGGGAAATCTAGGACCTAGGCATGCACACTTAATCAGAATGGTAGGGGCTAATCTTTTGTTTATTGGGGAGATTGTCTTCGTTATCAAACGAACGGTCGCCTGAACCCAATAGAAAGATCGAATGGGATGTTACAAGATTAATTTATTCCTATAGAAATCCCCGTAGGCTCAACCTCAATTTCAGGGACGAAATTTTTGTTTTGTTTATTGGGATTTGTAACATCCCATTTCCGGCTAGACCCCTAGGAGTCAGATTGGTCGTGACGGAACCCTAGGAAACCCAAAAATTGGAAATAAAGCGACCAATATTGCGGGTCACGGGTTGGTCACGCCCGTGACCGGCCCGTCACGCCCGTGACCTGGGCGTGTCTACTTCGACGATCGTCGATCTCCCCGAGACGATCGTCGAACGCGCTGTCTGGGCATGTCACGCCCGTGACCAAGATGTCACGCCCGTGACTATGGGCGTGACCCCATCGACGATCGTCGATCGCCGTAAGCCGATCGTCGACCTTGCGGCCCGAGCCTGTCACGCCCGTGACAAGAGTGTCACGCCCGTGATCTAGGGCGTGACCAGCCTTCGACGATCGTCGACCTCAATTTGACGATCGTCGAGCTCGAAACTTGCCGTTCGGGCATGTCACGCCCGTGACCTGGAGGTCACGCCCGTGACCTAGGGCGTGACCCGCCTTCGACGATCGTCGATCTCGATTCGACGATCGTCGACCCGAAATCTGCCGTTCGGGTCTGTCACGCCCGTGACACAGGTGTCACGCCCGTGACCTCCGATCGACGATCGTCGATCTCAGTTCGACGATCGTCGAACCCAGAATGGACTACCCGGGTCTGTCACGCCCGTGACCTATGTGTCACGCCCGTGACATTGACCGAAACGACGGTTCAGGGCCGAAATAATTCTAACACGCGTGGAAATAAATGCTGGCTTGGGAAGTTACACCAGAGTAATTTCAGGCCGTTTTCCTTCTATAAATATTTAATAAATGAGGAAAGGGTGGTCCAATAGAAATCCGCCAGCTGGACACACCTGTTCAGTTCCGCCGTTTCTTATCCCTTCACCGTAACCGAAACGTTAAGACATAATGGCTTTTACCATTTCACCTTCCCACCTTCCTGTTTATAAAAGCCCACTTGGACAAGAGGAGAGGGTTTACACGCTCAAGCAAACCAAGCAGATCCTTGTTCTTGCTGTAAAGAGGAGTTCAGCAACGCCACCACCGCGCCATGGCACCTCGTCGCTCTTCTCGCCTCCAAACCGCGAACAAGGTCCTCCTCTACTCCTTCTCTTTCATGGGTAGATCTTAGGATTCTTAGAAAGGAGATTCGCGCTCAACGGAGCCGGATCCATCTCTCGTTTTCATGGAAAAACCATGAAAAAGATATTTCGAGTTCGCCGGAAACCGCCACCTCCGGCGGCCAAACCACCGCCGACCGCTAGCCATCGCCTCAACGGAGGTGGTGGTGGTGGTGGCTGGCCAGGGAAGTGACCGGACGGCCGGCAACGGATCACGGAATGCTTACAGGAAAAATGATTTTTCCTGTGTCTGTTCGGGTTCATGAAGAAGATGAACAGTAAATCGTTTTATATTTATAAATTATGTAAATAATTTTATAAGGAAAAATATACTCGGTTTAGTATATTTTAAGGCTGCAAAATGAGGCACTTAGAGGCCGAATTAGGAAAAATGACCAGACACAAAAGTTGTAGCCCTCGGGGTCTACTTTAATTTAAAATTGATTTTATTCAATTTGGGTGAGTGGTTTGAACACAGCACTCATTTTGGTGGGATCAAGACCTAGGTTAACCAGAAATTAAAATGGTTGCCCACGGTTCATAACATGTCCAAATGACTTGAAATTTGGACTGGAGGTCTATAATATGTATATCGAGAGGCTGTCCAAAAATGAGAATTTTTGGAGAACTTTTGCCTAAAGTTTTTGTAAAAATTTAATAAACAATATAAAATTAATTAGGAGATGAAATTAAGCCCAAACTCCCCCAAATTTTGGGTGGTGGTCCCTGGCATCAATATTAAGATCTGTAGAAAATTTCTACTCGTTTGGTCGAGTTTTGAATAGGGAAGTATCAAGTCCTAGATAGGTCTTGGTGAGGGGTACTTTGGGGAAAAGTACGATTGGAGATGGAGTGGACAAATCTCCTCAAAAGAGGCTGAAGTTGTTGGCCACTGATTTGTTGAGTCTATGTCTACCCTCTTGGGTAACATGGTGTGGCTTAGGGTGGATTTTACCCTAAGAGATTGGCTCAACTCCAACGGGTGGGAGTTTGAGGTTTGTGAAGGACATAGGAGCAAAAGCTCTTGTATGCCCTTGAAATTTGGAGGAGAGGGGGAGGATATTATGAAAACCCTCTGGTTGAAATAGTGAAGGAATTGGAGGTAGTTAGGTACCTCAAAAGTCGAGATGTCGGATTAGGATAGAAATGTAATTTAGTTATTTTAAGCACTAAAGCTAATCCAAAAATTATGAAACTCGGGAGGAGGGAGTTTTAGGATGTTTTAGACTCATGGTAGTTTTTCTGGAATTTTATGATTAATATATATTATACTTCATGTGTTAAAGGATTATTAGCCCAATTTGTTGTTTCAATTAATTTGAGGCTTTACATTAATTATAATCAGTTAAAATTCTGGATTTAGATCTTTCCTTGTAGAACATTGATCCCTGAATTTTTATAGAATTATATGTTGAGTAAATCTAGTACTTTATTCACAAATGATAGAAAGGGCTTTTATGTTTAAAAAAATTGTTATGGATAAAATGCTTGCTGGAAAATTATGAAACTTAGCCAGTGCAAATTTTAGGCCTTAATCATCATGTCATAATTTATTTAGAATTTTTGGAAGAACATTTTCTGTACTTGATTCATAAACTATAGAAACTAGAGATTATTTCAAAATAGTTTTTCAGGTTATTTTGATGATAGAAAATTATGATACTTAGGATTTAGCCTTCTGAGATAGCCTACTAATTATCATAAATTTGCTGGACACCTTGCATGAATAATTAGGATAGTTCATGTTCAAACTGGTGGCCCTTGGGATTTTCGAGGAATTTAATTAAATGCCAAATAAATTAGGAAAATTTCCATTTTCTGGATTTAGGTTATTTATATCAAGATAAGTCTCCAGTAAATAGTTTAGGGCATTTGGATGAGTAATCGATCCTTGCATAACCGGTTCGACATGTAGCCTAGGTCGGTCTGCATTTAGTAAATTGTGAAATGCAATAGAACATGATCTGATGAAGATATAAAGAGTAGTGAGTAGTGGTGATAGTTAGAGTTAAGAGGTGCTCGGGTTTGGCGAAGATCGCTTTTCCCGAGGAGTGGAAGGTTTAAAAATCACCCTAGGATAGTCTATCGTAATATGAGAAGGGAATCGGGCTAAGGGAAAACAACCAATAACAATAAGTGCCTTGCGAAAGGGAACTTCGGGCCGTAATGCACCGTCTTGGTTCCTAGTGCCCCTTGAGAGCCCTTCACGGGGTATACCGGGGGCAGTCCTGGGCTAGCGTAAACTGTAATAACAAATCGACAAGAGTAACTTAGTAACTAGGGCTGCACTCTTCACAACACTGTTGGCACAGGAAGGTTGATTTGGAAACGGACGGATGGTCCGGGGAGCTTCGGCTCGGTTGATTTGGAAACGGACGGATGGTCCGGGGAGCTTCGGCTCGGTTGGTTTGGAGACGGACGTTTTGGTCCGGAGAGCTTCGGCTCGGTTTTGTGTGCTTACGATTTAACTTGCATGTGCATAAAATAGGAAAAGTTAAGGTGGTGGGTCTTTCGATAGCGGGGAGTTCGATTGCACCGACACCGATATCGTTGACTCGGCGGGGTGATTAGCACTCCGCCAACAGAAGTCCGGTGCGCCAGCCGGCAAGAGTACGCAGGCGTCCGCTTTGTGCACCAAGCGTTGAGGCGTACGATAGGTCAGACCAGTGTGCTTTACTGGTTTTGGAGGTGGGCGAGGCCCAACCCACCGCTTCCGTTTGCCACTACGGAGGTATCCTGGGAGGTAACGGCTCCGAAAGGGGGAACTAAAGGTCTGTGTGCACAGAGTCGGGTGTGTGAGTTGCACTGCATGACATAACATACCCACCATATAGTTGCATATCATAATCATTCATAACAACCTTGACACCTAAAGTATAAGTGGAATGGGACGCTTATACATTGGGACCTGCAAAACGACCCCTTGGTCTATAAGCTTGTGTGGGCAAGTTTATAAATCAAAGGTTAATTTCAATATATAACAACCACTGCTGTTTGATAACCGACACCCCAAGGTATAAGTGGTATGGGACACTTATACGATGGGAGCCTTGTAAAAGATCCCTTTGCTTATGTGTTCTCGCATAAGTGAAGGTTTAAATTCATTTAATTGCTTTTCTTACTGCTAGACCTATTACAACAACTTATTAACTGCTCACCTAATACAACTTGCTAGATTAGTTTCCGCTGCCATCTGTTTTCATGTTAATCTCCACCTTCATGTCCTTCCCTTTCTTCCTCTCCGCTCGGTACCTAGGAGCCATGGGGGGGAGGGGTAGGGGATGATAGGGCTTAGTCTTTATGACTAACGGTTTTCGAACCGCATCATTTAGGGGATCGTGGAGCCCAGCATGGAGGAGCAGCCCCAGAGATCGGTGCGCCTAGAGATGGGGCAGTCTAGCTCCGGAGTTCACACAGCCGGGACCGTGAGTCTCGACCTTGAGTAGTTTCTGTTTCGCTTCCGCATGAGAGACTTGTAGTGAGGACATTTTGTACCGGGCATAAGCCCGTATTTATAGCACTCTGATGTTTCTGTGGACACTCCCTTCGTGGAGCTTACTTATTTATATATGTGATTTTATTATTGTGGACTGTTTACTATTACTTCAATAATTGTGCTACTTTCTGTGATCGATTTGGCCGGCAGAATCGGCGCCTTGTGGTGATGACCCTTCAGGACGTGAAGGTGTCACCGCAAAGCGGCGGTTCTGGGCCTAAGACCCCGGTGGTTGAAAAAGAAAAAAAAAAGGGGGTCTTACAAGTGGTATCAGAGCAAACATCGATCAGAAGGAAGTCGCAGTCCACAAACCCTCGGTCACCCCCGCTCGACTTTAGTTTGGGGACAAACTAAGCAGCGGAAGCAGTGGTGTGCCCATATGGGGATCACATATAATTTGTCCACCTTTAGGTAATATTTGAACGTTTTTCTCAGCATGTGTTTTCGTTGCGCAGCCTCCAGCACAGCCTACGCCACAGGGCGGAGTTCAGCAGACTCAGGGAGTTGCACCACCTCCACCGGTCCCCACCCCTTTCCTTCAGTCAGACATGGGACAGACCCTGACTGCCATTCTGGAGGCCTTCAGGGCCCAGCAGGTTCCGGTCCCGCAGCCCAATCTGGGGGCCAACTGGCTCAGCATCTTCCGGGGTCTTTCTCCCCCGTCCTATCTGGGGACAGAGTCGGCTGTTCGGACGGAGGAATGGCTAGATATCATGTACGAGATGCTGACCGGGATTCGGTGTCCATGGGAGGAGAAGGTGGCTCTGGTTGTCTCCTGCCTGGAGTCCCATGCAAAGAGATGGTGGAAGACGCTGTTGGACACGACCTTTGCTGATAGGGAGGTTGCGGAGATCACTTGGGAGGAGTTCAGGGCCGCACTGCTGGAGCATTTCGTTCCGCAGTCGGCTAGAGATGACTTGGAGGAGCGGTTCTTACAGCTGAAGCAGGGTACTCGGACCGTGGTGGAGTACCATCGAGAGTTTGACCACCTGGCTCGATACGCAGATTCCTACCAGCTGGACGAGGCAGGGTATATCAGGAGGTTCTACATGGGCCTACGTGAGGACTTGAGGGAGGCCCTCTTGTTTGTATCCGACGGGCCCATCTCCCGGATTTTGGAGATGGCCAAAAGGATTGAGGCAGATTGGCACACCACCCGGGGCCGGAAACGGCCAGCGGAGGATCAGGGACGAAGAGGAAGGAATGACCAGCGGCGGGGTGCTGTACCAGAGGGAAGGAGGACAGAGGGCCAGCCTCGTCAGGACGTGAGGCCGGAGCCGAGGGAACAGGTGGTATTGGCCCCTCCACCCCTTCGGATGCAGGAGATGCCGAGACCCGGGGGAATGGCGTATCCCCCAGAGTGCTACTTTTGTCATCAGATTGGGCACATTCGGAGGAACTGTCCCATGAGGGGGGCACCACCTCCAGCACATCAGGGCGGCCCACCAGCTCAGCATTACGGAGGCCGAGGACGCGGCCGTGGTCGAGGATACCAGGGGGAAGATCGTAGACAGGGAAGAGAGCAGGTATATGCCTTGGACCTTGCACAGCCGCGGAATCCGGAGCAGGTCATCGCAGGTATGCCGAAATGCTTCTTTGTTTTCATAGAATTTCCCCTTTAAGTTGTTAAAACTTTGAATCGCACTAGATTGATAGCAAGGAAAGTAAAAACTCATTATAGAACCCTAAGATATCTAATCACCCCAGGTATAGTCTTCATCAGCGGCAAGCCTGCCCGCACGCTGTTCGATACTGGAGCTACTCACTCCTTTGTGTCGGAGTCGTTCGTGGAAGGACTGGAAGGTGTGGAGCGGTTCACAGGCTCGAGGATGAGGGTGCGACTACCGGATGGATCTGAGCTCCTTACCACGGATCACTGCAATATGGAGGCGGAGATTGGTGGAAAAGCGTTCGAGGCTCCAGCAATGATTTTGAAGCTGACGGACTACGACCTGATTCTGGGCATGGTATGGCTGCACTGGAACTATGCCCAGATTGACTGCCAGGCAAAGAGGATCACCGTGAGACACGGGGACTCTTTCATTACCATTGAAGGTATAAGACCTGTCTCTCGTATACTCTTATCTTCGGTACAGGCCGTCAAGGCCCATCTGCAGGGAGAGGAGGTCTATCAGATTCTTTTTGAGATGGCGGAGGTTAAGGAGTCGGTGACAGACATCCCGGTGGTGCGAGATTTCGCTAACATCTTTCCGGAGAAACTGCCAGGACTACCACCACACCGAGAGCAGGATTTTCAGATTCAGCTTGTGCCGGGGGCCAAGCCGGCGTCTAGGGCCCCTTATCGGATGGCCCCAAAGGAGTTGGCAGAGTTTAGGACTCAGTTGCAGGAATTAGTTGAGGCAGGTTTTGTTAGACCGAGTTCCTCGCCATGGGGAGCTCCGGTCCTGTTCGTGAAGAAGAAGGATGGGACACTCCGCCTGTGCATCGATTATCGAGCACTAAACAGGCTGACCGTCCGGAATACCTATCCGCTCCCACGGATAGACGAATTATTCGACCAGCTGGAGGGGGCCCATTATTTCTCGAAGCTGGACTTGAGATCAGGATACTACCAGCTGCGGATCCAGGAGGAGGATATCCCGAAGACGGCCTTTAGTAGCAGATATGGCCTGTATGAGTTCACTGTGATGCCCTTTGGGCTCACGAATGCTCCGTCGGCGTTCATGAGTCTCATGAATAGGGTTTTTGAGGCCTACTTGGATGTGTTCGTCATAGTATTCATAAACGACATCCTGATCTACTCCAGGACGGAGGAGGAACACACTCGACATCTGGCACTGACCTTGGAGAGATTGCGGGAGCACCACCTTTATGCAAAATTCAGCAAGTGTCAGTTCTGGTTGAAGGAGGTGGCCTTCTTAGGTCACATCATCAGCGGAGCCGGGCTAGCAGTAGATCCGGCAAAGATTCGGGCAGTTCGCGATTGGCCGCAGCTGAGGACGGCCACCGATGTACGCAGTTTCTTGGGACTTGCCGGTTACTACCGGAAGTTCGTGGAGGGGTTCTCTCGGATTGCCCTCCCCTCACATCTTTGACAAAGAAGGAGACACCTTTTGTCTGGACCCCGCAGTGCCAGGCGGCTTTTCAGGAGCTGAAGGACCGACTCATCTCAGCCCCTATTCTGGCCCTTCCATCGGGAAAGGAAGGATTCCAGGTGTATACCGACGCTTCGTACCAAGGGATGGGAGCGGTGCTGATGCAGAACGGACATGTCATAGCATATGCCTCCCGCCAGCTGAAGACCCATGAGAGGAACTACCCGGTGCACGACCTCAAGATGGGAGCGGTCGTTTTTGCTCTGAAGGTCTGGCGTCATTACCTTTATGGAGTCCACTGCGACATCTTCTCCGATCACAAGAACTTGAAATACGTGGACACTCAGAAGGAGCTGAATATCAGGCAGAGGCGCTGGGTGGAGTTCTTAGCAGATTATCAGTATGAGATGCACTACCACCCAGGGAAGGCAAATGTGGTGGCCGACGCGTTAAGTCGGAGAGCGGCCACTTCCGAAGCTGGGCCCCAGGTTATGTCTATGGAGCTGGTCCAGTCATTCAGAGACATGCAGATATCCCTAGTGTCCGAGGATGACCCAGATCTGTATAGGGAGTATCTGGCATCGATAGTGGCCATTGACGATATTCGGGATCGCATTCGGGACGGACAGAGGACAGATGCGGGGGCAGAGCCGATGTTCCGAGCTTTGGAGGAAGGTTCGACAGGGGATTATTCCCTGAGGGATGGGTTGCTCCACTTCAGAGGCAGAGTGTATATACCAGCAGGAGGCCAGATCCGAGAGGATATTTTGACGGAGGCGCATTGCAGCCGGTACTCCGTGCACCCGGGGATCACAAAGATGACCGCTGATCTGAAGAGGACGATGTTTTGGCCGGGCATGAAGAAGGACATTACGTACTTCGTGACCCATTGCGAGGCGTGTCAGTTGGTGAAGGCGGAGTGCAGGAACCCCGCAGGACTATTGCAGCCACTCCCGGTGCCGGAGTGGAAGTTTGACGACATAGCGATGGATTTTATACATGGTCTTCCCCGGTCTCGGACAGGGAACGACTCGATTTGGGTGATTGTCGATCGGCTGACGAAGGTGGCCCGCTTTATACCGATCAGGAAGGATGACTCGGTGGGAGTGCTGGTACGGAAGTTTGTGGAGCAGTATGTCCGATATCATGGCGTGCCCCGGACGATAGTGTCGGACCGCGATGGACGGTTTACATCCAGGGAGTGGCGGTCAGTGCAGGCATATTTGGGCACCCGGTTGACTTTTAGCACGGCCTTCCACCCTCAGACGGACGGGCAGACCGAGCGCACCAACAGGACCTTGGAGGACTTACTACGGCTGTGTATACTAGACCGAGGGGAGCCGTGGGAGAAGATGTTACCCTTGGTCGAGTTCTCCTACAATAATAGCTACCAGCCAAGCATCAGGATGGCGCCTTATGAGGCCTTGTATGGAAGGAAATGTAGGACCCCGCTTTCTTGGGTTCAGGACGAGGATCCGAAGCTGCTGGGATCGGATTTCGTTGAAGACACTGAGGCTCAGGTGAGGCTGATCAGAGATAGGATGCTGGAGGCGCAGAGCAGACAAGCAAAATACTATGACGCTCGGCATCGTCAGGTGGAGTTCCGGGTAGGAGATCGAGTGTTCTTGAAGATCCGGCCCATGCACGGAGTCTCACGGGTGCGCGGTCGGAGGAAGAAACTCAGCCCTAGGTATATGGGCCCTTACCGGATCCTGGAGCGGATCGGACCCTTAGCCTACAGGCTAGAGTTGCCACCAGAGCTGGCAGCTCTACACGACGTCTTCCACATCTCTTCGCTGAGAAGGGCTCTACTACGCCCGGAGCAGCGAATTTTGACCACAGAAGGGCCGGTAGCTTCAGACCGATCTGTTCACTTGGAGCCGGTTCGGATCGATGACAAAGGAGTGCGGATCTTGCGCCGCAAGAAGATTCCCTTAGTCAAGGTTCTGTGGAGAAATCACGGTCAGGAGGAGCACACCTGGGAACCGCAGGATCTGATGAGGCAAAGATACCCGGAGTTGTTCAGTCAGGTACATCTCACCACCTCTCGGTATACTATAAACTGCCTTCTTGTTTTGGAATGTTAAGACTAGACAAGGGAAATCTAGGACCTAGGCATGCACACTTAATCAGAATGGTAGGGGCTAATCTTTTGTTTATTGGGGAGATTGTCTTCGTTATCAAACGAACGGTCGCCTGAACCCAATAGAAAGATCGAATGGGATGTTACAAGATTAATTTATTCCTATAGAAATCCCCGTAGGCTCAACCTCAATTTCGGGGACGAAATTTTTGTTTTGTTTATTGGGATTTGTAACATCCCATTTCCGGCTAGACCCCTAGGAGTCAGATTGGTCGTGACGGAACCCTAGGAAACCCAAAAATTGGAAATAAAGCGACCAATATTGCGGGTCACGGGTTGGTCACGCCCGTGACCGGCCCGTCACGCCCGTGACCTGGGCGTGTCTACTTCGACGATCGTCGATCTCCCCGAGACGATCGTCGAACGCGCTGTCTGGGCATGTCACGCCCGTGACCAAGATGTCACGCCCGTGACTATGGGCGTGACCCCATCGACGATCGTCGATCGCCGTAAGCCGATCGTCGACCTTGCGGCCCGAGCCTGTCACGCCCGTGACAAGAGTGTCACGCCCGTGATCTAGGGCGTGACCAGCCTTCGACGATCGTCGACCTCAATTCGACGATCGTCGAGCTCGAAACTTGCCGTTCGGGCATGTCACGCCCGTGACCTGGAGGTCACGCCCGTGACCTAGGGCGTGACCCGCCTTCGACGATCGTCGATCTCGATTCGACGATCGTCGACCCGAAATCTGCCGTTCGGGTCTGTCACGCCCGTGACACAGGTGTCACGCCCGTGACCTCCGATCGACGATCGTCGATCTCAGTTCGACGATCGTCGAACCCAGAATGGACTACCCGGGTCTGTCACGCCCGTGACCTATGTGTCACGCCCGTGACATTGACCGAAATGACGGTTCAGGGCCGAAATAATTCTAACACGCGTGGAAATAAATGCTGGCTTGGGAAGTTACACCAGAGTAATTTCAGGCCGTTTTCCTTCTATAAATATTTAATAAATAAGGAAAGGGTGGTCCAATAGAAATCCGCCAGCTGGACACACCTGTTCAGTTCCGCCGTTTCTTATCCCTTCACCGTAACCGAAACGTTAAGACATAATGGCTTTTACCATTTCACCTTCCCACCTTCCTGTTTATAAAAGCCCACTTGGACAAGAGGAGAGGGTTTACACGCTCAAGCAAACCAAGCAGATCCTTGTTCTTGCTGTAAAGAGGAGTTCAGCAACGCCACCACCACGCCATGGCACCTCGTCGCTCTTCTCGCCTCCAAACCGCGAACAAGGTCCTTCTCTACTCCTTCTCTTTCATGGGTAGATCTTAGGATTCTTAGAAAGGAGATTCGCGCTCAACGGAGCCGGATCCATCTCTCGTTTTCATGGAAAAACCATGAAAAAGATATTTCGAGTTCGCCGGAAACCGCCACCTCCGGCGGCCAAACCACCGCCGACCGCTAGCCATCGCCTCAACGGAGGTGGTGGTGGTGGTGGCTGGCCAGGGAAGTGACCGGACGGCCGGCAAAGGATCACGGAATGCTTACAGGAAAAATGATTTTTCCTGTGTCTGTTCGGGTTCATGAAGAAGATGAACAGTAAATCGTTTTATATTTATAAATTATGTAAATAATTTTATAAGGAAAAATATACTCGGTTTAGTATATTTTAAGGCTGCAAAATGAGGCACTTAGAGGCCGAATTAGGAAAAATGACCAGACACAAAAGTTGTAGCCCTCGGGGTCTACTTTAATTTAAAATTGATTTTATTCAATTTGGGTGAGTGGTTTGAACACAGCACTCATTTTGGTGGGATCAAGACCTAGGTTAACCATAAATTAAAATGGTTGCCCACGGTTCATAACATGTCCAAATGACTTGAAATTTGGACTGGAGGTCTATAATATGTATATCGAGAGGCTGTCCAAAAATGAGAATTTTTGGAGAACTTTTGCCTAAAGTTTTTGTAAAAATTTAATAAACAATATAAAATTAATTAGGAGATGAAATTAAGCCCAAACTCCCCCAAATTTTGGGTGGTGGTCCCTGGCATCAATATTAAGATCTGTAGAAAATTTCTACTCGTTTGGTCGAGTTTTGAATAGGGAAGTATCAAGTCCTAGATAGGTCTTGGTGAGGGGTACTTTGGGGAAAAGTACGATTGGAGATGGAGTGGACAAATCTCCTCAAAAGAGGCTGAAGTTGTTGGCCACTGATTTGTTGAGTCTATGTCTACCCTCTTGGGTAACATGGTGTGGCTTAGGGTGGATTTTACCCTAAGAGATTGGCTCAACTCCAACGGGTGGGAGTTTGAGGTTTGTGAAGGACATAGGAGCAAAAGCTCTTGTATGCCCTTGAAATTTGGAGGAGAGGGGGAGGATATTATGAAAACCCTCTGGTTGAAATAGTGAAGGAATTGGAGGTAGTTAGGTACCTCAAAAGTCGAGATGTCGGATTAGGATAGAAATGTAATTTAGTTATTTTAAGCACTAAAGCTAATTCAAAAATTATGAAACTCGGGAGGAGGGAGTTTTAGGATATTTTAGACTCATGGTAGTTTTTCTGGAATTTTATGATTAATATATATTATACTTCATGTGTTAAAGGATTATTAGCCCAATTTGTTGTTTCAATTAATTTGAGGCTTTACATTAATTATAATCAGTTAAAATTCTGGATTTAGATCTTGCCTTGTAGAACATTGATCCCTGAATTTTTATAGAATTATATGTTGAGTAAATCTAGTACTTTATTCACAAATGATAGAAAGGGCTTTTATGTTTAAAAAAATTGTTATGAATAAAATGCTTGCTGGAAAATTATGAAACTTAGCCAGTGCAAATTTTAGGCCTTAATCATCATATCATAATTTATTTAGAATTTTTGGAAGAACATTTTCTGTACTTGATTCATAAACTATAGAAATTAGAGATTATTTCCAAATAGTTTTTCAGGTTATTTTGATGATAGAAAATTATGATACTTAGGATTTAGCCTTCTGAGATAGCCTACTAATTATCATAAATTTGCTGGACACCTTGCATGAATAATTAGGATAGTTCATGTTCAAACCGGTGGCCCTTGGGATTTTCGAGGAATTTAATTAAATGCCAAATAAATTAGGAAAATTTCCATTTTCTGGATTTAGGTTATTTATATCAAGATAAGTCTCCAGTAAATAGTTTAGGGCATTTGGATGAGTAATCGATCCTTGCATAACCGGTTCGACATGTAGCCTAGGTCGGTCTGCATTTAGTAAATTGTGAAATGCAATAGAACATGATCTGATGAAGATATAAAGAGTAGTGAGTAGTGGTGATAGTTAGAGTTAAGAGGTGCTCGGGTTTGGCGAAGATCGCTTTTTCCCGAGGAGTGGAAGGTTTAAAAATCACCCTAGGATAGTCTATCGTAATATGAGAAGGGAATCGGGCTAAGGGAAAACAACCAATAACAATAAGTGCCTTGCGAAAGGGAACTTCGGGCCGTAATGCACCGTCTTGGTTCCTAGTGCCCCTTGAGAGCCCTTCACGGGGTATACCGGGGGCAGTCCTGGGCTAACGTAAACTGTAATAACAAATCGACAAGAGTAACTTAGTAACTAGGGCTGCACTCTTCACAACATTGTTGGCACAGGAAGGTTGATTTGGAAACAGACGGATGGTCCGGGGAGCTTCGGCTCGGTTGATTTGGAAACGGACGGATGGTCCGGGGAGCTTCGGCTCGGTTGGTTTGGAGACGGACGTTTTGGTCCGGGGAGC
The DNA here is from genome assembly GCA_039513925.1 of Platanthera zijinensis. Taxonomy (NCBI): domain Eukaryota; kingdom Viridiplantae; phylum Streptophyta; class Magnoliopsida; order Asparagales; family Orchidaceae; genus Platanthera; species Platanthera zijinensis. The sequence continues at coordinate 121,171,261 of CM077097.1, forward strand.
TTCGGCTCGGTTTTGTGTGCTTACGATTTAACTTGCATGTGCATAAAATAGGAAAAGTTAAGGTGGTGGGTCTTTCGATAGCGGGGAGTTCGATTGCACCGACACCGATATCGTTGACTCGGCGGGGTGATTAGCACTCCGCCAACAGAAGTCCGGTGCGCCAGCCGGCAAGAGTACGCAGGCGTCCGCTTTGTGCACCAAGCGTTGAGGCGTACGATAGGTCAGACCAGTGTGCTTTACTGGTTTTGGAGGTGGGCGAGGCCCAACCCACCGCTTCCGTTTGCCACTACGGAGGTATCCTGGGAGGTAACGGCTCCGAAAGGGGGAACTAAAGGTCTGTGTGCACAGAGTCGGGTGTGTGAGTTGCACTGCATGACATAACATACCCACCATATAGTTGCATATCATAATCATTCATAACAACCTTGACACCTAAAGTATAAGTGGAATGGGACGCTTATACATTGGGACCTGCAAAACGACCCCTTGGTCTATAAGCTTGTGTGGGCAAGTTTATAAATCAAAGGTTAATTTCAATATATAACAACCACTGCTGTTTGATAACCGACACCCCAAGGTATAAGTGGTATGGGACACTTATACGATGGGAGCCTTGTAAAAGATCCCTTTGCTTATGTGTTCTCGCATAAGTGAAGGTTTAAATTCATTTAATTGCTTTTCTTACTGCTAGACCTATTACAACAACTTATTAACTGCTCACCTAATACAACTTGCTAGATTAGTTTCCGCTGCCATCTGTTTTCATGTTAATCTCCACCTTCATGTCCTTCCCTTTCTTCCTCTCCGCTCGGTACCTAGGAGCCATGGGGGGGAGGGGTAGGGGATGATAGGGCTTAGTCTTTATGACTAACGGTTTTCGAACCGCATCATTTAGGGGATCGTGGAGCCCAGCATGGAGGAGCAGCCCCAGAGATCGGTGCGCCTAGAGATGGGGCAGTCTAGCTCCGGAGTTCACACAGCCGGGACCGTGAGTCTCGACCTTGAGTAGTTTCTGTTTCGCTTCCGCATGAGAGACTTGTAGTGAGGACATTTTGTACCGGGCATAAGCCCGTATTTATAGCACTCTGATGTTTCTGTGGACACTCCCTTCGTGGAGCTTACTTATTTATATATGTGATTTTATTATTGTGGACTGTTTACTATTACTTCAATAATTGTGCTACTTTCTGTGATCGATTTGGCCGGCAGAATCGGCGCCTTGTGGTGATGACCCTTCAGGACGTGAAGGTGTCACCGCAAAGCGGCGGTTCTGGGCCTAAGACCCCGGTGCAGAAATAATCTGGACAGCAACTTCAACCGAAGATTCCCGTGGCTACAGGAATCCGGTGAGTGTGTGTAACCCCTCGATGAAAAAGTATTTCCATTGGCTACAACTTTCATGTTCAGCCTGTAACCCAAATCAGACTATAACTCACATGAAATTGGCTCCAATGCCTGCAGCGTACAGAATACAATTTCTGTGCGCTTAGCCTACAACCCTTACTTCGCCCAGATATTCTCGTGGCTACAGGCTTCACCCAAAGGCTTGTAACTACCCGTTGGAAAGGTAATTTCAAGGGCTACAACTTTCGTGTTTAGTTGAAAGCTCAGATCGGACCATTTCTTGCCTGAAAACAGCCAAGAAGGTCGCTGCGTGCAGAACACAGATTCTACACGCATCTTGAAGCGGAATGAACGACATCGGTTCATCTTCCTCCTCAAGTCGATCACCCCAAATCGCAACCAGAAGTTCCTCAACCCTTATTCTCCCTCTCAAGGTCATTTCTCTTCACGAAACCATCCCCATCATCACTTTGAAGAAGGGTAGGTTGAAGATGACTAGTCATTAGAACAAAAGTTCTAGATAGGCCTTCCTAAGAAACCTTCTCCACACTTATCAAGACACATTTGAGTCGATGTCTCGCCTAAGAATATCTAAGGATCTAGCACCAAGGGAGAGGGGAAGAATCTCACCTCATTTCCAGCGGTACCACCATTTCCGGCCATGGATCTTGTCATCCTCCTCGGCGATATCGTTTTTTCCCCTTGACGACGGTGACGTTTCTCCTCCTCCAAGGTTTGCTCCAACAAGATCTCCTCCTCCAGAAATCTCCCACCAGAAAAATAGGGTTTGGGAAGAGAATGAGATTGCTAGTGTTTCACTTTTCCTTTTTATACAGAAGTGACACGGGTAGGGACACGACCGTGTCCTTACCCGTGTCCTGCTCTGGCGAAGCGGTTCGACCGTCATTTCGTGCTCCTACACGGGTACTGACACGCCCGTGTCGGTACCCGTGTCCAGGTGACACGACCGTGGTTATGGCCGTGTCAATACCCGTATCCTGGTCGGGACACGTTTCATCGACCTTGCCGTAGCGCACACGGGTAAAGACACGCCCGTGTCTCTACCCATGTCCTTCTCTGCACACAACACTCAATGCCGCGTCACTCAAAGCCGTGCCACTCAAAGCCATGGCACACGGGTAGGGACACGCCCGTGTCTCTACCTGTGTCCTGCTCGGGACAGACCACTCAACGCCATTTCAGTCAAAGCCTTGACACTCAAAGCCATGGAACACGGGTAGGGACACGCCCGTGTCCCTACCCGTGTCCTGCTCAAGACAAATCACTCAACGCCATTTCACTCAAAGCCTTGAAACTCAAAGCCATGGAACACGGGTAGGGACATGCCCATGTCCCTACCCGTGTCCTGCTCGGGACAAACCACTCAAAGCCATTTTGTTACCACTCAACCCTATGACACTCAAAGCCACTGTACATGGGGTAGGGACACGCACGTGTCCCTACCCGTGTCATACTCAACACAGGTTTTCACCTTATTTCATTTTTCCCCACGAGTGCGCATCTGATCGCCTGCACCCCCTAAGCCTACACCAGCTCTCCTGACTCAAAAACACGCACAAGGGGCCTAGCGCGAATCAGAACGTTACATATCGTGGAAGGACAGTCGTTTGTGCGTCTCAAGTATGGGCAAACTACGAGAGGAGTTGATGTACGAGGCTTCTTATACTAAGTACTCGATTCATTCCAGGAGCACCAAGATGTTCAAGGACATGGAGGAATTGTTTTGGCGGTCGGGTATGAAGAAAGTCATAGCATTGTATGTGGCGAAATGTCAGACATGTGCCTTGGTGAAGGCCGAATGCCAGAAGCCTGGCAGAGTGGCAGATTCCTGAAGTCCTTGCCTATACCGGAGTGGAGATTTGATGACATCTCCATGGATTTCGTGCACGGTTTGCCGAGGTCTCACAAGGAGAACGATGCCATTTGGATGATCGTTGATCGTTTAACGAAGGTGTCACACTTCATACCCGATAAGAAGGATGATTCAGTAGAGAAACTAGCGAAGTTTTATGTGGACAACATAGTCCGTGTGCACGGCGTACCCCAGAGCATCGTTAGTGACCGAGATGATCGTTTCACATCTAACGATTGGAGGCTCATTCATCAATTGTTGGGCACCAAGTTGAACTTCAGCATGATTTTTCACCCACAGACAGATGATCAGACTGAAATGATGAACAAGACGATGGAAGATATGTTTCGTATGTGTGCTTTGGATTTTGGGAAATGACGGGAGGACCATTTTTTATAATTGAGATCGCGTATAATAACAACTACCAAACTAGTATTCGAATGACGCATTTTGAAGCTCTGTACAGAAGGAGGTGTCATACGCCGTTGACTTGGGTAGAATCGGGAGAATCGAAGCTATACAAGCGAAGGGACGTTGAAGACACTACTTCAACGATACGGTTGATTCGAGAACAGCTAATGATTGCTCAAGATAGGTAGACCAAGTACTACAATGCCAAGCATCGGAACGTGGAGTTTGCGGTGGGCGATTAAGTATACCTCAAGATAAAACCATTTAAGGGTATATCAAGAATTCGACGCTTAAAGAAGCTTAATCCGAGGTATGTTGGGCCTTTTGAGATCCTGGAGCGGATTGGTAAAGTCGCTTATCATTTGGCTCTTTCGAAGGAGTTGAGCGGTTTGCACGATGTATTTCACATCTCAGTGCTGCGGAAGGGCATTCAAGAGCCTACTCAAGTGATTGTTGCAAGTCAAGTGCTGGTCGATAGTGGGTTGACGATGAAGGTCAAACCCATTCAGATTGAGGACGTAGAGGTCAAGCAGCTGCATAACAAGTCCATTAGAATTGTCAAGGTCCTTTGGGACAACTGTGGCAGAGAGGAGTTGTCTTGGGAGCGCGAGCAAACTATGAGGGAGGAGTTCCCTGAGCTATTTCTCTAAGGTAATCAGATGCATTGCTTGCTTTTTATATTTTCCCGTAACGTCAAATTTCGGGACGAAGTTTCTTTAAGTGGGGGAGATTTGTAATGCCCCAAATTTCTTAGGGCGGTAGATGCTTCTCTGGGGGTTACCACTCGGCGATAGCTAGTTACCACACGGCGGTAGCTCCACGATTTACGTCGAGAGCGTCAAGTTCTCGAGAAAGTGTCGAGTTCTTGAGAAAGATGTTACCGCTGGGCGAAAAGTTATTACCGCGTGGCGGTAGCAGGAGAATTAATCTACCAGACCTCTCGGGAAGCTATCGCCCGACGATAGGGTTATCGCGGCGATAGTTGGGTCAATTTAATTGGCATAGTTCTCAGGATCATACCTCGCGGCGGTAGAAGTTAGCGCGCGGCAGTAGCGACTGGCGTCGTGTCGTAATCGATGTCCTCTACCGCACGACGTTAGCGTCCTATCGCGCGGCAGTAGTGAAACTATAACGGCGTTGGCCACATGTCGGCCTGTGATTGGAGGGTTTAGGCGGTTGCGCTCAAAACGAGGCATTGTATTAAGGTACCGCGCGACGGTAGCTAGTTACCGCGCGACGGTAGCTTTATTTATATGTCTGATTTTGGCTGTTTCCACTTCATTCTTCTGGATTTGGAGTTGGCCTGGTGTTCCTGGAGGAGGAACGTCGGCGCCAGAGGGTAAATCTCGTCGCCGTTGAGGTTTCAGAGTTCCGATTCGCAAGTCGAGTCCGGATCTGTGGAGGCAAGATCGTTGCGGTCGCGTTCATCCGTCTAGATCTTTGGCTTGGCACTGAAGAGAATGCAAAGGGTAACGTTTCTCAACTTAGACATGTGAAGTCCTCTTCTTTTTGCATAGGAAACCCTCTCCTGCGAGTGTGCGGTGAGCGTGAGGTTTTTCCTTTGGGTAGATACAGTATATCTCCGTAGTTTTGCATATAGTTTTCGGAATCGAAGTACGAACATAGACATGGTGTGTGAAACCCATCTGGACAGGTTGGTCTGGATTGATGATGTTTTCATTATGTTTGTATTGGCCGGAGAAGACTCCGTGATGTTTGTTTTTCGGGTTTCTACACGGTAGATTGCACTAGGGAACCTTGGGGACTAACTCCAAGGAGCACTCAGAAAACTTGGTAGAATCGTATTTCTACCAGATACCGCGCGACAGCCGGTAGTGCTACCGTAGGCGGTAGCTCCTTGATTTGTTTGTGGCCTGTGTCGTGGAGACCTGGGGCTGAGATGTGGGGGTTGAGAGCTCTGGGAGCCTAGCCAGGTGGCCTGAGAGCCACCCATGTAGCATAATAGGGTTATGTTTTGACTAGATGAGTGGGAATGGGGAGGCCAACCCGCATCGCGGTAGTTTTTGCCTGGCGATGTAAGCAACGGGAAAGGGCTGAACCTACCCAGTAGCTGTGTGGTGCGTCCGTGGGTAGTGATGCATGTCGCAGACATAGTTACGGGTCTTAGGCATTGCGCAGGCCGTAAAGACTACCAAAATGCACATGTTTGTTGTCGTCTTATGAACGGTGGTGGGCCCTGACTTTTATCCAGACATCGAGAATGTGCCTTGAGTGCACGGGGTGTGTGGCCGTTCGTGCCTACACCTGTGGTGAACTGTGCTTAAATTGCACTTTCATTACTATGTTTGGTTTTGCTAATACTTTGCAGGGAAGGAGCTCCGCTGCCCCGAGTAAGGGGCGGGGTCATTATAATTTGGTCAGCTTTAGCTGATCGTTGCCTTGTTTTGCCACCGTTCGGTGGATTGTTCTTATGTAGGAATAAGTGAGCCAAGTGGCAAGTAGCGGACTAAAGCACTTGATATTGTGCTGACCCTTGAAGGACAAAACGAAGTTTTTTACTTTTACTGTTTTCATGTATGGCCGGCCTGCGTGCCGAAGTATGTAAAACACTTTAATTCAAGTTGAATATTGTAAGGTCAAAAGGTCAAGACTCTATGTGTATTTGTACTTTCATTTCTGCTTTGGGTTATAGTGGACATTCATGTGCTGTGATGAGTTCTTCTAACTTGCTTAAAAACTTCCGCTAGAATGCTCTGCGTTAGGTTTTGATATCATCTTTTAGTATTGTGGTATTAATATGTAAACACACTGACTGTCCGTGGAATATGGCGTGGGGCCCCGGTCGGATCTTTTGTTATATCCCATGTGACGGATCAGGGTGTTAGAGGCCCGACCTTCCTCTGCTGTTTGATCGTTCCCCCACGATCTTTGTCGTCCGATTTGCAGATAACTTCTTGAGTAACCATCGACATAACCACCTATCGTAGGCAGATGTCAATTGTCACGACCCGTCTAAAGCAAAGATCAGATTATGCTTCGGGCGGATCGTGATGCCACAAATATGAGCGAAAAGAAAATCATGTCTATTAGACGAGAACTGAGATACTAATAATTAGTTTTAAAGTAAACATTTTTGAGTAAAATAGATTGTTGCATGCAAAAGCTTTGAAATATGACAACGAGAATTAGATGCACGTGTATTTTAATAAAACTCACGATACAAGTTTTTATACATATTTTATGGAATGAAAGCGCATTTTTTTGCCCGGATGCAAATTTTTTCACCTGACCGCATCATTTTCGTCTCGACGCGATTTCTTTGTCGGAGCGCGATTTTTTCGTTGAGGCGCAATTTTTTCGCCTGGGCTCAATTTTTTCGCCCAGACGTGTTTTTTATTTGTCGGGCATGAATTTTTCACCCTGACGCAATTTTCGCACGCGCGCGGATTTTCCGCCCTGCCTTAAATTTTTCGCCCGACCGCGCTTTTTCGCCTGGGCCCTATTTTTTCGCCCGACCGCATTTTTTTTGCCCGAGCGCAATTTTTCCGCAAAGGCGCGATTTTTTCACCCGGCCGCGCTTTTTTCACCCGGGAGCGATTTTTTTGCCCGGGCGCGATTTTTTCGCCCAAGCATGATTTCTCTCTAGGGCGCGATTTTTTCATCTGGGCACGATTTTTTGGCCGGACATCGAATTTTTTTACCCGACCTCATTTTTTTCGCCCGAGAGCGATTTTTCACTCGGGCACGTTTTTTTGCCCGCACGAGATTTTTTTTGCCTGGGCGAAATTTTTTCGCTCTGACTCGATTTTTTTCCTCGGGTGCGAATTTTTCCCCCGGGCGAAAAAATCATGTTTGGGCGACAAAAACTCCCGGGCAAAAAAAACGTAACCGGGCGAAAAAAGCGCGACTTTGTGAAAAAATCGCTCCAGTGAGAAAAAATTGCGCTCGTGAGAAAAAATAACGACCGGGCGAAAAAAAAATATCGCCCGGGCGAAAAAACTCGCGTCCGGGCAAAAATATCGCTCCAGTGCGAAAAAATCGCGACTATAACGCACAATTGTTTATAGTAATTTTTTAGTAATATTTTTCAATTCTTATATTGAATTTTATTTAACAAACGAACAAAAAAATTGATCAAATACACAATATTCAACAATATTCTTTATTAGACGAACATTGAAATAAGAATTTGTCACAAATATTTAATTCTACAATATTCACAAATATTCAATTCCAATTCCGTGCAAACGAAAGGACTATAATAGCTCATTTATCCTCCCTCTACTCATAATAATATTATTTGCTTTTGAACATGATAACATCACTGCATACTATTAATTAAAATAATATATTTACTGGTCGGGATAATGCCTTAAAACGAAGTCAATATAATCCCTTGCCTCAGCTAAAATGACATCCTTTCCCGGTAATGAAAATGCGGCGAAAGGATTCTTCCTTGATATTCTTGATTCTTTGGGCAACCAACGCCCTTTTAAGCGGAAAATTTTTTGGTATGAGTAACGTTCCCTCTTCTAGGAATGCCTTTAAATTAATATTATGCGGACCCCACCTAATTTTCACCTTCCCGCTGTTGAGTTGCAAAACTCTCTTCTTCTTTCCGCTTTGGTGTTAGGTTTTTTCTTTTTTCGACCTACACTTTCATCTCCTCCGCCCTTTATCTCTTCCCCCACCGCCCGCCGCCTCCTCTCCAGGCCTCGTTGCCTGCACCGACATCTATTTAGGTATTATCTTTAAGTTCAAAGGGTTTTCCGAGCTTTTTTGCCTGCAGCAACATCCATTTGGAGTAGGGATCTATGGAGAAGGGGAGTACATAAATGGGGTTCAACAGTGATAATATGTTCAACATTGAACATATGACTGTACATACAGTTGTAAATTGAACATAAAATACAGTTGAACTACTACTAAAAGTTAAATACAGTTGTATATTGAACATAAAATACAGTTGTACTGCTACTTAAAGTTAAATACAGTGGTCTAATAAAAATGAAATACAGTTGGTCATCTAACTTAAACATACGACTATACATACAGTTGTACATTGAACATAAAATACAGTTGAACTACTACTAAAAGTTAAATACAATTGTACATTGAACATAAAATACAGTTGGTCATCTAACTTGAAAAAACTCTAGCACAATAACTAACTAGACATACAATCTCACATTAAATTTGATGAAATACTACAGTCATATTACACAAGTCTGATCTGCAGTCATACTACAGATCTTCAAAGTAATAATAACTTAAAACTATTTGCGGCGGCAGAAAACACAGCTCATGTTCGTAGTTCTTCACAAGCCCGATCTCCAGTCTGCAGAGCGATGAAGTCGGACCTAAAAGTTTGCTGAAAATGGAGGAGTACCAGACGAGAAGGTCGCTGCAGGAGAACACAGGTCTTCAGTCGCCGTCTAGGTTAAGGAATGGCGGAGGCCGCCGCCTAGGTTAAGGAATGGCGGAGGTCGCCGCCTAGGTTAAGGAATGGCGGAGGTCGCCGCCTAGGTTAAGGAAGGAATGACAGACGAAAATCGCGGCGAAAAAAAACACTCGGGGGAAGCAGACAGGTGGGCCCAACGTTATTTGAAATTCTAATTTAAAAGCATTCCTAGAGGAGGGAACGCTACACATACCAAAAAATTTTCCCTTTTAAGCGGCCTTCGGTCCTCCCAAAAAGCAAGCGGAAGAATATCCCCCACTAGCGAGTCATTCAATGTACTGCCGCTCGAGTTAGGCGCTACTTCGCTAAAAGCACGCACAAAAAAAATGAAACCATAACACAAAAAATCCAAAAACATAAGGGGTCTCCATTCAAATAAAAGTCGACTCATGGTCTACATCATAATAAAAAAACAAAAACATTCAACGACGCCGAGGTCCACCCACAAAACAAAGCAAAGCAAACAAACAGAGGAAATTGGGCCCATAGGATCATTCCTCCACGTCGACGTCAGCTTCGTCGTCTGAGGCATCCTCTATGCCCAGATATTCGCGCTCCGGTAACATTCAAGCAGCCCGTAACCCCATGCCAAAGCCCAAACAATGTGCAGTATCGCACTCGTCCATCACAAGCGAGTCGATCTCGATCGCCATCATCTCAGAACGTGCCTCCTCTGCAATACATGATCGCTTCATCTCAAAGTCATGAAATTCTTTGTAACGACCAGCCGATCCAACGTGACAATGCCACGGCTCCGCTCTAGGCGACGCCACCGGGCTGTAGCCCAAGCACCCCCAATCCCTCTCCAGCCCACCGGTGGGTTGTTGGTGGCCACAACCTCCCTTTGATGAGTAAAACTTGATAGTCAAGCGCGCACCACAGGGACTTCCCAGGAGGTCACCCATCCCAGTACTAGTCTAGCCCGAACATGCTTAACAATGAAGTTCTTTCAACTCTCATCACCAATTGAGCTGGAGTAGTACTGGGATGAGAGTTGAAAGAACTCCATAGTCAAGCGCGCAACACGCTTAACTATGAGAGTTGAAAGAACTCTCATCATCAATTGAGCTGGGTGGCCACAACCTCCCTTTGATGCGGTGATCGCGTGCGCGGTCAAACCCATGATCCCACTAATTTTAGTGAAAATCATGGGAAGGAGTGGCTATGTGCACACCCATATTCTTTTTAAGAGGGATCTCTTTCCCATCAAGGATTGAGCATGAATATCGCATTATGCCAGTGCTGCTGATTGCTGTTCCTACTGACCATTGTGTGATAAGACTTCTCTTATTATGTAGAGGATCTGGTTGGTAAAGTCAGGGTATCGTCGTCAGTATGAAAGAAAATAGCAGCCCCTAATGTGACTCTTGTTTTTGCCCTACCAAAGAGATAATTAGGAACTGATAATTCAACATTTTTGTGTGTGAAAATAATCAAAATATCGGTTATACGGTAATATTAAAATTCGGCCATAATTTTTTTTTTGATTAATCACGCTAGTACTTGCACAAAGAGAACAATTTTTGCCCGCAAAAAATAACCCGCCAATATATTAAGCAAAAGACCTACTCAAGTGTATCCCGCCAAAGCTCCTCCTGGCTCTCGCCACCAGCCGCCGGTGAACTCCCGCTTCCATCCGGAGCATCCCAATTTCTAAATCGCCTCCGTCCCCTCGTTTTTCTACAAGCATTTTCCTACTTTCGTGATTCTTTCACTATCCGGAACCGGGCCCTTCCTTAAACCCTAGGGAGATCCCTCGAAAACTCCTGTTGCCGAAATGAGCTACGCAGCCTTCAAGATGATGCATTGGGCCACCGGGATCGAGAATTGCGCTGCAGGGTTCATCACTCACTCCCCGGCCGATTTGACCGCCCAAATCCAACCCATCCACTCCGTCGACCCGGAGTCGGAGTGGCCGGCCAAGAGGCGGATCGGGCCCATACCTAATGTCGCTGTAACCGCGGCCAATGTCCTCGAGCTTTACATTGTTAGGGTTCATGAAGACGATGGAAGGTCTTCAGAGCTTTCCGGCGATTCACGAAGCGGAGGTATCATGGATGATCTCCGCGGTGCTCGCCTTGAGTTTGTTTGCAATTACAGGTGCTTAATTTCCTAGTACTCATTTATTTCATGAATCTAACAGGGAGTTTTAGTGCTCGAGTTTAGGTTTGTCATTAGGACGAGCTGTAATGGTTTACCGGGACATGTACTGGCTTTCATTGCATGTTTTCTGCATATAGAAACTATAAACTTCATGTATACAGCTTCTTGACTACTGCACTGGTGGAGCATACCATATTTTTTAATTTGTCACTATATTTAATTCACTTCACATACCACTGCTGCTGATAAGATTTTTCTAATTCTAGGTTTTGCTTTAGGCTCCCTTTGGCGTGAAGTTTTTGCCCGCCATTTGGCATGGCAATGGTTATGACCGCCACCAAGAGAAGATTTCTAGTTTTGAATGTAGAAATGAATGAAATTCCTTAGGCGAGGCTGGGTGTTCACGAACGACAGTTCATAATCACCACATTTACGATGGTTCATAATCACCACATTCACGATGGTTCATAATCACCACATTCACGATGGTTCATAATCTCCACATTCACGATGGTTCATAATCTCCACATTCACGATGGTTCATAATCACCACATTCACGATGGTTCATAATCACCACATTCACGATGGTTCATAATCACCACATTCACGATGGTTCATAATCACCACATTCACGATGGTTCATAATCACCACATTCACGATGGTTCATAATCACCACATTCGCGATGGTTCATAATCACTACATTCACGATGGTTCATAATCACCACATTCACGATGGTTCATAACCACCGTGCTCACGACGGTTCATAGCCACGGACGGAGCTTTAATCACAATTATTTGTGCCTAAAAAATTGTTAAATGATCCCATTTCAAGCTTCCCCATATATCACTTGCCTCATTACCAATCTTTTTAATCAGATTCATGGAAATAAATATTCCAAATGCTTCATTTTTTTCCAGTAACTGAGTTAAGTTACTATTTTGTTCACTTAGATTGCATGGTAACATTGACTCCATGGCAATAATATCTTCCGGTGGAGATGAGCGTAGCAAAACAAGAGATTCAATAGTGTTGTCATTCCAAGATGCAAAGATCACGGTGTTAGAATATGACGATTCAGCGCATGAACTACGCACAAGGTAACATATGCCTTCTCTGCTATTTTGGATTAAAATGGATGTATGCACAAAATGTAGTTTGGGTAATCTTCAGCAACATATCTATGAAGCCCGCACTCAAAATCGCCACTCACGTCCTAATCATACTGTTTTTTTTAATGAAGCAGTTGATACTTTGTTCCTGCAACTTTTCTGGGCTTCTTCTTATTGCAGTTCCATGCATTGTTTTGAGGGTCCAGATTGGCATTACTTGAAAAGAGGTAGAGAGTCATTTTCAAGGGGTCCTACATTGAAAGCGGATCCTCTGGGCCGATGTTGCGGAGCACTTGTGTATGGTCTTCAGATGGTTATTATGAAGGCTAGCCAGGTGCTATCTACTTCTATAATGTATCTTCAATTATTTTCATAATTCTACTTGGTAAATCTACTGCGACTTTGCAACTATATAACAAAGTTCTTGTCATTTCGATTAATTTTCAGAAGTATAATACACATGATTTGCTTAAAAGTGGATTTATTTGACTACATTCCTGAACTAAGAGCTATGGGCTGCAGATGCATATAACTTTTTGACGGTTTCTTGCTTTCTAGTTCACTTCACTTGACCTCACACTCTCTCTGAGTGTTTGTAGATTGATAGAATTTATTTACTAGTTTAGCAAGTAAGATTTAAAACATTGATGTCCAATGATCCTCTGATGAAAACTTTCTTGCAATGCACCGAGTTACATCAGAAGTCATTCTTCTCTTTTACACGAGATAATTTGTTTGGATTTTGTTTTCTTAGGCAGTATTCTTTTGGATTTTGTCAATGGAGACACTTAATTGTAGGGTTATAGCTTTCTTCCTCTTCAGAGAGAGATTTTGCATAAAAGAGTTCTTATGAAAATGAAATTTTTGGTGATATTTTTGCCCTGAATTGAAGCATTTAACATCACACCTGCTGTTATGCATATGGACATACAGATTATGTCGCCTTCTCCATCCCTTTGTTTTATTTGATTCTTTCCCATACCACCTTTAAATAAACAGTACTTTTTACTCTTGTTCATTGGTATTTTTTCCTCATCAATTCATTCCTGTACTTGGTTGATATTTAAATTTTCTATTAATGGTACAGAATGTTAATCATTGATGACATCACTTTTTTCTCACTTAATATTTTATTTATTTAATTTAAGTTTGTAAACCGTTATTAACTAAAACACTACCCAGTATATTTCTTTAAACTTTCAGTTTGCGCATGCTTAGCAGCTTTTGGTCCTTAGGCAGGGCAAGGATTAGCTGTGGATGAGGAACCTTCTAATATAAGTGCATGCGCTTCTGTTCACATTGACTCGTCATACATAATAAACTTACGTGATTTGGACATGAAGCATGTGAAAGATTTCACATTTGTTCATGGTTAGTTGATTTGTCTTTATCCAACTGTTAAACACCCAAGTGTTACTTTGTTGTTTTATGCCCTTTTGTATACTTATTACTTGATTGTTCTATCACACCAAATTATTTGATTCTCTATCATTATTTATTTCATTATTGTTTTCTCAACCAGCTGGGTAATTGATATAAGTTATACTTACCTAGTTACCTGATATGCAAAGAAACACCAATAAGTTGGGGAGCTAGAATTAATTTTCAAGGGCGTCCAAAGGGAAAATTAAGACGGCTAACATAAAGAAAAGTTGCTAAAATTGATTTTGGTAAACTAATTTGATGCTAAATAGTGTTTTATATAGGAATAATTTGTGAAGAGGGATTCACAAATCAGAATTCTAGTAGGTATCTGTTACTAAGGCGGTGGTACCATTTATAACACCTTGCATCACCATTTTTGTTTCTCTTTTTTACCCCTTTTCCTTGTGATAATACAGTTTTCATTTCATTACGTGCTTTTACTATACAAGTTATATAAGAAAATGATTATCGTTGTTAGAAATCTTGTTTTGTTGGTCTATATTTTAATTCCATATTCACCCATGTGTAATTCATTAAGGTTCTCCTTCTCACACTCTCGTGCAGGGTATATAGAACCTGTTTTGGTCGTACTTCAGGAAAAGGAACCTACATGGGCTGGGCGGATCGCATGGAAGCATCACACATGCGTGATATCTGCACTAAGTATTAGCACAACATTGAAACAACATCCACTAATTTGGTCTGCTTCTGTAAGTTGCATCTCTGGGCATGTGATTCATGATATTGGTCTACATTTGGTTGCATAACATATGAAAATGGACAAGTTTAAGTGCAATTTTACTTCTACTCTATGTAAGTTGGCTGCTAGCTGGTAAATCTGAATTAGTTCAAGGATTTTGGCAGTCATTATATTAAGATTTATATGATTATGGCTTTATGAGAGTTGGTGCAAGCAGAGTCTTTGATGAAAGCATTCACTGAAATTCATGTAGAATTTTGTTTATGTTTTGTTTGTTTTACATCTAAACAAGGTTGCAAATGTCGGATGTTAGAGACACGTCGGTTTGAGTTTTTATGTTATTTTTTATATATCGGGGATATTTCATATATTAGTTTTAATATTTAATTTATTTTATATGTATATCTCTACTATTATACGAAAACTACTCTTTGGTGAAACATTGTCTGATGTCCCTATATTGCCCTTATAGTTGTATTCATATTTACACAATTATACCATACTTTATATTAGTATATTATAAAGACAATATCCTTTTAGGTAATTTCACAACTTTACAATATTAAAATACCAAAAATAAAAACACTAGATACCCTAAACTTATTGTCTCTAGCTAGGAATGACAAGAGAAAAATTATTTTTTTAACGTTAAAATATAATTTGTTTTACAAAATAAAAATTGTATTCTTGATTTATATTTTTTTACGGTCATTTTGAGTACTCATATGTATATGTTGCGGGTCGGGTGGAGCCCGCCGGGAGCGGGTGGAGCCCGCCGGGAGCGGGCGGAGCCCGCCGTCGTCGGTCGGGTACTGTCGCGCGAGGCCATAGTGGCGGGTACTGTCCACGACAAATGTTGCCGCCCACGACAAATGTCCCCGCCCACGACAAATGTCGCACCACCGACGAATGTCGCATCTCGGCGGATGTCGCACCCCGTCGAATGTCGCACCCCGCCGATTGTTGCACCCCCGCCGAATGCCCCCAGGGCCGAAGGCCGTGCCTGTCACTTGTATATAATTATGTGTTATTTTTATATATGTCACAATACTATCTATTTTACAACCTACTGAACTTCTAAATATTAAAAGCTATGTTAAACATTTAACATACAATACTTTAATGATAGGAATATGAAATGAACTAAATATTAATTATATGAAATGAAATAAATGTTTTACATAATTACATCATCAGAAGAAATACCCAAAATTACTTGATTAGTTTGAAAAAAATCAACATCAGAAGAGTCCCCTTAACTTCATTAGATCGTTAGATCTTTAGCTATCTTTCAAAATTTCCATGCAACATTTTATTTATCCAATGATATTTTGCATCATCAGTAGTATACAAAGTTATTATTATCATTCAGAGTAGAGAACCCAAGGCATCGAAGTATCTAACATGCTATTTATCAATTATTTTCTCAAAAGAAACAAGGTATTCAAGTATCCAACATTTTATTTATCAAAAGGCACAATGCAACTAGGAAACCAAAAAAATGAAGTTGGATATACATGCATTCATCATTCGCTATGGACATACATCATTGATTGCAAAACGAAGTTGGATAAATAACTAATAACTGAGGTGTTTCAAATCATTTGTTGTCCAACAAAACGGATAAAATAATTAATTGCTAATTGCTAAACAAGACCTAAAAACAGACAAATATATCGCAACAACTAGGCACAAAGCAGCCATAAATATAGTATACACTTACAACCACCAAGCAAGGAGCAAAGCAACAACAATTCAAGGCCACCAAGCTACATTTATCAGTAAGGTAGCGGGGCAAAATGGCAACAAGACAACCAACAAAACCAGGACACCATGCTATAGCCACCAACAAGGCAGCATGACAGCACAACAAACCACAACCACCATGCTACAACCAAGCTAGGTAACCAACAAACCATGACAATTGAAGAATGCAAGAGCGAGAGAATGAGAGGGAGAGGCAGAGTGAAGAATGTATATCGAGAGATCGAGAGGGAGAGGCATGAAGAAGAATGTACTAGCCGAGAGAGCGAGAGCACCATCGAGAGAGTCGAGAGCCGAGAGAGGACGCAAATACCAAAGATTAGACAGCTGAGAGAGTGAGAGCACCATCGAGAGATTCAAGAGCACTAAAGAGAATAACCTTTGAAAGGGGACTTCAAGGAGGACTTCAGAGAGGAACTAGCATCTTGGAGTAGGGCACGCACATCTCTCTTGATTTGGATCTGTTTATGTCTAATTTGAGCTCAATTATTTTCGGATAGGTAACATCATCCTTTTTGGAATTGGAGGGCATTTTACTGCGTGCATTTTTTCCTTCAGCAATTATGGGCTTTTAACATTATAATGCTTTCTGCCGAATTAGATATTATTTATTTCCTTTCTTATCTAATCTGTCTTTATCAGTAACAACTACTGATGCTCTGTTTGTATGTATGCTGTTGGCATTTTATTGGTCTTGTGGACAAATAAAATAATAGAACTATGATTTAATGTGACCTATCCATGTTAGACCAACCTAGATACAGTTTCCATGAGCTTGTTCTGTGATTTATCACATTCTCATACAAGGTCGGCAAGCTACCTATTTTCTGGATCCAGTGTCTTTACACTGAATTTGGCAAGAAACATTTGCAACAATACTTTAATAATTTGTTAAATTCCTATCCATATGTGCAATATTCATAAGATTTCGTTCACTATGTTAAAAGGCTAATTGCTAGTTTTGCCATTTTTCAGGCTCATATTTTTTACTGGAGTTTCTCTTCTTCCACATTCATTCTGCAATTTGTATTTAGTTTCTCAGTTTTTCCTGCTAGTCTCTTTTGCTCTCGCATTCATAGTCTTATGAGAAAGGGATGCAGATAAAATCCTTTTTGCTCTGAACTTTATGATGGGGATTACGGATTGCAGGTGGGCCGATCCTTTTCGGAACCCGCCACAGTTTGGATTTACAGGAAGCATAGTTTCTATCATTGTAGACGATCTGAGTCCGTGGTCGCGTTCAGAGCGACATCGAGATGTTTCAATGTATTCTTTGTTATATGTTTGTATTTTTATTTTCATGCATTCAATATATTTATGCGCGGAGCGATTTGGCCTTTCCGAACTCCGAAGTGGGCACTGAGTCTATAAATTGGGGTTTATGGATGATTTTAGACCATTGCAAGTTTTCTGGTTCTTGCAATCATTCCACGGTGTGAAATTTTAGGTGCCGAAGCCTAGATTTCACTCAATCCTCCATTGGCTGGCCAAACCCCTTCCCCACCCATACTAGCCAGTAGCCACTGGCCACGTTTCAATCCATCCACCAGACAACCACTTCTCTCCCTCCATTCACCCCGTCATCCCATGTAACTACCCTAACTTTCACTCCAACCTCTTCCAAGTCCTACAACTACCAAGCAATTACCCATATAACTGCCTCTCTCTTCTTTATCCCCTGCTCAATTCAACCCACCGAACATCCTCCACAGCTCCCTTCAACCACCCGCCTGCAGAGCCTCTGAAATTCCGAACCCACTAGCAACCCAAATCCTACCCAAATTACCTTCCTAGTTCTGTGTCAGTGGACTGGAACCGCTTGCTTCCAAATCCGGCCTACGACTTTTCTAATCTATCCCACTACAGCCCCCCACCCCCATTCCCCTCTCCCTTCACCCAAGCAGTCAATATACCCCTACCCGTGTCCATCACCCAAAAGACCATCCAGTATTTGAAATCTGCCGAATCACCTCAAGATTGCTGTCCAGCACCAAATCAGCCTCCGTTCTTTCTTCTTGGCCTCTATTTATTGTATAAATTCATATTTAAAGTCAATTTCAGTCTTTGTCGATTATTTGATGAAAAAATATTTGATTGTGAATATTATTTCACATGCATTTTCCCGAAATGTTCTATTTGCGGAATTTATTTTAGTAACATTAATTGAAGCACTCTTAGTCGTAATTTAGCCTGAAATTGCTAGCTTCTTTAGTGTTTTACTAGATTGCGAGTGAATGTTGACTTCTTTATTAGTTTTAGCATTTATTGTTAATTAAACGTTGGATAATTGCTTGTGCATCACATCATTTTAAATTCCTCCACAACACTACACTAATACCAATTCATTAGAGTCCCCTTAAGGGCACAATTGAACTACATCATCACATTAATCCCACATCACTTAATTTTCTCTTTTAGCATTTGTTATTGGTAGGTATTGTCGCCGACTGGAACATGCAATGCTTTGCTCTCAGTGTTGCTGATGTTAGCATAACGGGCTTGCCTTTTTTTCTTTATTGCATTTTTTTATTCATTTGAGTTGTTTTCCCTATTGATGTTTTCCTCTTGGATTGTTCTTATTTCAGAATCTTCCACATGATGCCTACAAGCTCCTTTCTGTACCTTCTCCCTCTGTGGTGTGTGATAGTGCTTTGTGCTAATAGCATTCACTATCATAGTCAGGTGATTTAAATCTTTTGATATATAATCAAATTGTCATTTGGGTTACTCCAGGCTCAAATTTACCTGTTTTCTCCAGCTTCTTTATGAACTTTTCTTTGTATTTTGCAGTCCATAACTTGCTTACTTGGTCTTAATGGTTTCGCTGCTCAGCTGGAAAACAGGTTTTCTTGTGTTTTTTATATGTATCTTTTTTCTTTCTTAGGTATGAAATGATCAATGTATAGAATGCGACCTTTTCCTTCACATTTCTTTTAGCTCATACTGATATTTGTATGGTTTATTATATATACTGTATAGAGATGGTGCTAATTTAGAACGTGGAAGACACTGTGGAAAACGTTAATTAGACTATGCTCTAAACATTAAATAGCTGCAGTGATCTTTGGACCATTGTGAGAAGTAGCAAAAAAAAAATGCAGTTAATCCAATTGTTCATTATGGGAAGAATTGTTGAATTATTGGATTTTTTGGGATCCAAGCTGTATCAGTAATTTTCTTGTCCATTTATAGAATTTGTGGCCCTATCCATGTCTCTTTCCTTGATCCGTTTCCCTTTTATTATTTTTGGTTTACATGTCTATTTAGTGGGAGGAGCACGACCAAGCCCAGGAAGAGCGGAGCGATCTGTCTGTGCGGTATTAGTAGAAGAGCGGCGGCTATTCTCATCATTTAGGATCATACTTAGTGCTTCCTGAAGAGATGGAAGAGGCTTGCGATGAAGAACATGTAAGCGAATAATATCAAACTTCATATTGAGGCCCATAAGAAAGACATGCACCCAAAATCAGTTTTTGCCCTTCTGAAGGTTGATGACATCCGCATTGCATGCTTGAATGAAGGTATTGAAGTAATCCACTTCTTGATAAAGACATTCAAATTATGAGTTGTAGGAAGATACATACAAGGATCCTTGTTTCAGCTCCAAAGCACGACGAGTGAGCTCATATATTTGCATCGAGCTAACAAACTGCAAGTAGGTCTCATGTGCTCGAGTCCAAACTTCATGGGCAGGGTCAATGCACATATAACTACGGTACACTAGAGTGGACATGGAGTGAAGTAACTATGAGACAATCAACGAATTATTCGCATCCCATTTTCTTCACGAGGGATCAAATCGTCGTGGTTCAACAACGGTTCCATCCCAAGATAACATGCTGTGTGTCTCTCGACCATTCAAGGTAATTCATGCCATCCAAAGCCATTGTAGTGATCTTCAACAATCTAGATTGCCTGTGGCTTCGAGGGGGGGGTGTCGCTTGGAGGAACGATCCGAGTGGACGAGATATATGAGGATTCACTCATGAGCTAGAAAAGAGAACCCGCTAGAAAAATCAATCGAAATGGATAATAATAAGCATCACATCCTATGAACCTCCCTTAGATTGATCCACCAAAGAGGACACCATAGGATGTGACTATGACATCTCCAACGGTTCTGATGGGGGACAAAATGGCCGGAGACCAACGTCCTCCCGCTGGACAGGCGGAGGGAAGCCGGAGGGTACTGTTGTTGGAGAAACCCTGCGCTGGAGTGAAGTTCTTATGGACATGGACCGGAGGAGCTGCGCCTTGTTAGCGGCATTGAAAAACATGAAATTTGCGGCTTGCTGGAAGCAGCGAGCGGAAGAAGATGACGACACTGAAACCAACTGGAGTCGACGAGTAGCGGACGAGAGCGGGAACACTGGCCGCTTAGAGTGGCGAGAGGCGCAGGAGCATTGTCATGATCGCGATCTGGATCATGGGTTCTTACGATCCAGTTTTTGTAAATCAATTCGGTTTTTGTAAAGCGATCCTCGATCAAATCCTACCATCCGATCTGATCCAACCTCGAAATGATCTTATCTAAGATGTCAATCCTGACAACATTGTGCAGGAGTGAGCGTCGAGTGGTGCTGGATCGGAGCAACACGACGATATTTTGTTTTCTCGTGGCTCTGATACCAGTCGAGTTGAATGAAAATCTTATTAGGTTAAAATCAATCCACCGTACAAGTGACCTAAGACCTTATGTAAGCGGACTCACAGACAATACAAGACAATGACGGTACGATAATACTTAATGAAATATAAATATAGCACATTCAACTAAGA
The DNA here is from genome assembly GCA_039513925.1 of Platanthera zijinensis. Taxonomy (NCBI): domain Eukaryota; kingdom Viridiplantae; phylum Streptophyta; class Magnoliopsida; order Asparagales; family Orchidaceae; genus Platanthera; species Platanthera zijinensis. Next base: position 121,192,196 of record CM077097.1, read on the forward strand.
AGACCATGAAAAATATAATCCTAACTCTTATATTCAGTGATTCCCTATACCTTCACAATGTATATCTAAACCCTCTTGATTGAACTTATGCGAATGAATTAAAACCTACTTTACACTTCCACTCAAGTTATAATACTTGCACAACATTTTCAAAGAGGGAATGCTTCACTTAGTCCTATTGTGAACAAGTCTTCAAGTTGATTTTGACTGAATGAAGAGAACTCCATCCTCAATTTTCTCTTTTCATAAGTTTTTTTAATTTGTATGATCATGGTGGACATGATTAAGTGCAATGCTAATAGAACCTTATTGTTACAATTGTATTGTAATGGTCTCAGTTTCCAGATATATCCAAATCTCTTACAACATCCTCAATTATAAGTCTTCACAGATACCTTGAAGCATATATCTCAACTCACTCTATACACTAGAACGAGGAAGAGCACTCTACTTCTGATGTGAAGCAGAGATGCGGTCTCGCAGCGGAGGACAAGTTTTGGGTCATTTGGGACCGAATGATGACTTATCTATATGGCTTGCTCGGATCGATGATCCGACTCCGCGGATGTGTCCGCATCCCGCGTTACTGATGTTTTTTTCGTATAGAACTGTATTATTTTCGGACATTATTTCATGTATTTATGACCCCAAAACCATCACAAATCATTGCCGTGGATTCCGGGTGTCCTAATTTCAGTTTCATATAAGTAATGTATGGTGTTAGGGCTGCCTTTTCTTCTCACTGCTGAAATTTGAGAGTTCTTCCTTCATTTATGGTGATCCCTTCGCGGTGGCATCTCGTGGATGCCCGTGAATTATTTCTACGTACCGCTCCTCGGTTAAGATCTCGTATCCCATGCACCCCCCTTCAGTTTTCCGCTCAGGCGCCGTCCCCCTCCCAAATCCAGCTACCGCCACCTTCATTTTACTCCCAACCTAGCCGACCATCTTCTCTTCCCAGATCCATCCGGCCACTCCTTGCTCCATCAGATCCAACCCGCCATCACCCTATTCCCCCCTTTCCTGTTTGAAGCACCGCCGCCCCCCTCACCCTCTAGGCCTAGCCAATCGCACCCCTCTGATACGAACACGAGAGGAATCCGGTGAGGAGAAAGCTGGCAGAGGTGAGGGAGAAGAGGGGGATTAGGGTTGAGTGGAAAGCCTTAGGGAGCAACCCTAATTTTCATTCATCCAAGAATAATAAAAAAAACAACGCCACCCCTTATAGGCACGAGGTGCAGATAACGAAAGCACATAATTAGAAGCGTACACATACATAATACAAAAATAACATAATGAAAATAAAATAAAATAAATTAATCATATTAACGTCGCGTTTTCGGTATCTCCTCCTCCAGACGGGCTCATCATCGTCTCCCTCTGCGAGCGGACTCGCTATGGTGTCTCGTTGTCGCGTGTGTGTTCCGTCAGAATGCGCAACCGTAACAATGCTGTCGTCTGGAAAATATGCCTTGTCCTCAAGGCAATGGTCGGAGGGGTGGCTGCAATCGTGATTCTGGTGCAGCCTCGTAGCTTCGGACTCCAGACGGTAAGATCCAGCAATGTGGGCCTCCTGCGAGCCATAATCCCCCTGAAGGTGGTAGCGACGATCAAGTAGCTTGGTTTGGTAGTACGACACCAACTGCCGTCTTTTTTCCAAACCAGAGTAGGCTGGGCTGGTGGCAGCCCTGCCGGATGTTGGATGACGTCAGCGAGCGTAGTAGAAAGCTCGAGGTGGTCCATCAAAAAAGGAAGTGGCATCAAGGGCGGGCCCGAGGGGCCCACAACCCCGCGGAAAGGCTGACGTCCGTGGTCCGCTGGATAGTGCAGAGGGAGATCGGAGAGCCTTGGAGTGCGTAGTCACCGTCGATGCGACATGATTGGCCCTCGTGCAGGAACTGTATAGACATAGTCTCCCAATTGACGCATACCTCGACCTCGCCGAGCGTGCGGAGCCAAGCCACTCCCAGAATGGCGTCGAGAACGCCTAAGACGAAAGTGTAGAAGTCTGCGGTCACAGAACAGGAACCCACAAAGAGAGAGACAATAGTGCAACGGTCTTGAGTTGGATGGTGACGCCCATCGCCCACACAGACAAACAGACTGCAACATTCAGGAAGGGAGCCGAGGGAAGACGGAGATGCAACACCAAGTGCTCAGAGATGAGGTTGTGGCTTGTGTCGCTGTCCACCATGATGATGATCGGGCGATCCCACAGTGTGCCCGAGAGATGCATAGTCTGCTGGTCGGAGGTCCCGCCCATCGAGACACGATATAACTCCAGGAGGTGGAACGTAGTTGCGGTGGGGTCGAAAGGTGTATCCCCAGTTGAGAGCTCCATGACCTCATAGTCGATCAGGGTCACCTCAGGGTCGATGTCGCCGATGATGGCGTGAAACTCCTTCACGACGCACTCATGGTTGGGGGAGTACGGTTGACGACACCAAAAACAGAGACCCTTGCTACAAAGTTCATTGTAATCATTGTTCGAGAGGCGCTGAGGGCTGGGGGGCGTCTCGGCCGGTTTCCCCAAGGCAGCGGCCGTGGTGGAGTCGTGGCTGGCGGTCGCCAAGGCGGCCGGGGTTGGTAGTGGTCGGTCGTAGGAGGAGGTGGCTGGGGGAGAGGTCAGCTTCCACCAGATGCGCCAAGTCCATGACGTCCGAGATTGTGTGATGGTGATGCGTGGGGAGAATAAAGCTGATATGTGGCAGTAGACTCTGCATGAAGAAGCTAAAAGAAATAACATAAATCAATACAACACTATCCCTTATAGGCACGGAGTGCGGATAACGAAAACACATAATTAAAAACGTACACATACATAATACAAAATAACATAAAACAAATAAAAAAAAAATAATCATGCTGACGCCGGGTGTTCGGTCTCTCCTCCTACAGACGAGCTTGTCATCGTCTCCCTTCGCGAGCGGACTCGCCATGGTGTCTCGTCGGCGCGTGCGTGTCCTGTCGGAATGCGCAACCGTAACACCTTCTCACTATCTCCACCCCCCATCCGCCCCTCCCTCCCGTGCTACAACTTGTCGTCGCCCCGCCCCTTATCCCCGATCCTATTCCCACACCCCAAACAGCCCGTTAGGCTGTTCCCCCACATATCTACCCTCTTGCCCACCCCACAACCCCCTTACCTATTGGATCCAATTTGCTCGCCAACAACCCTCCCCTTTACCCGATCTAGTCCACCCACCACCAGAACCTCTCTTATAGCCCTCCAACATTCAGATCTACTTTATTTACAGCAATCCTAATATTTGTGTTTCGTTTTGTATTGGTTATTGGTTGTAAAACATTGTTGTGGTTTGGTTATTATATACTTGCTTGAGATTATAGTTTATTATGATATTTGCTTCTTGAAAAATCTCTAACTGCAGGAAGGATTGAGTTGCGCGTGCTTGTTTTTGGCCTCCGTGCGGAGGGAAGCCACCATCTTAAGCTTAAAGAAAAATACTACTCTTGTTTATGAAATGATGCTATGTTAGTTATGCTATTTAATTACTTGTGTTAATTGTTATCGCTTAACTGCAAGTATTGCATGCATTGAGTCATTAGGAAGTCGGGAGCCAACCCTCACTCAGTACTAGTGTGCATTCTAGGAGTCCACTACACACCCTATCCTGCATTAAATTGGTATCAGAGGGCCAGGTTCGGGCTTTAGTTTAATACGCAATAGTAGATTCTATAGGTTCCTTCATGGTTAGGTATCAATGTTATTCTTCTCCTCTATTTGGGGATCCCGAGCCCATTTACACCCTTTTTCATAGTCCCTCTAGGGAGATCCTCATGCTACTACGATGATTATCCTCAATCGCAGCACGCACTTCAGAGATTGTGTTGATCCACCGACACAATTCCACTGTGCCCGAGACGATCAATATGATGATTGTCGTCATTCATATCCATGCACGCGAGGAGATCGTGTTGGACATTCAACACGACCTAATTACCTTAAGGATGAATATTCTGAGAGATCTCGAATGGTAGTTTTGTACTGAAGCCCCTTCTTTTGATGGCTCATCGAGTCTCGAGTCTTTCAGTTCTTGGCTCGTGGATATGAAGTATTATCTTGATCATTTTGAGTTATTTGATGAACGACACATCAAGTTTGCAAAACTTAGGTTTCTAGATCAGACGAGAGCATATTGATATAACATTGAGAGGACCCGCGAGCGAGATCGTTTTCATCGCATCACTAGTTGGGTGAATATGAAGCGTATGTTGTGTTATAGGTATTTGCCCCCATCATATCAGAGTCACTTGCTCGAGCAATTATTTTCCCTTCAACAAGGATCTATGTCTGTTACTGAGTACACTGATCGTTTTGATGAGTTAGTTGTGAGGAGTGATATCCCAGAGAAACCAACCATGACCACTTCCCGATTTCGGTCTGGACTTCGATCTGACATTAGAGCTGTCACGGTTCCGGTTCGGTTCCGGTTCTACTAAAACCATGAACCGAACCACTAAGGTAACAATTCTTTAAATTAGAACCAAAACCTTATTTGGTCTGATCGGTTCCGGTTCTGGTTCCGGTTCCGGTTCAAGCTTAATTTTTGGAACCGTCGTGTCAACGGTTCCGGTTACGTTCAACAAGAATCAAAACCAAACCGGCCATTAATCCAGTTTTCGGTTCCGGTTTCTATCGGTTCAGTTCCGGTTCCAATCGGTTCCAACTAAAATCAAAATCAAGTTTGACGAAATGAAATAAAAACGGGCTGCAAAAAGTAAAACTCAAAACAATATCAAAATAAAAATAATTATGTTGCGCACTTCTCGACGGTCTTTTCCGCGATCGGTGGGATAATATCAATTATATTCCTACGCGCGTAAACTTGCCACGAATTCTAGTTGGCTTGCGAACGTCTCATTGACATGCTCAACCGTAACAACCGCCTACAATTATTTGTCTTTCATGATTACTAATAAATAGTAGTTGTATATCTTCCATATTTTTAAAATAAAATATTTCAAAAAAAATATGTAAGTGAAATTGAAAATATATAATATAAATGTATAAAAATAAAAAATGCACTGCAAAAATTGATTCCAAACCGCACCAATGTCAAACCATACCATACAGTTTTTATGCGGTGAAGTTTTGTTCGGTCCAAAATCGACCCCCTTTAGTGCTATTGTGGTTTGGGTTAAAATTGCACTAGCTTCACTCGTGATAGTAAGTATAAATATTATAGATAAATTATAAAATAATAACAATATAATAATAATAAACGGGGTGTGATTCGGTTCTACTTCAGTCCGGTTCGGATCGGGTCTAAAAATCTTGAAACCGCTTGAGACTTGTATGTTGCGGTTCCGGTTCCGGTCCGGATAATAAAATGTAAGAACCGCACCCGGATCAATGTTGTTCACGGTTCCAAAATTCAAACCGGAACCCGAATAATTTGCGAACGGTTCGGTCCGGTTCTTTGCGGTTCCGGTTCTGTTTCAGTTCGGTTTTCGGTTTTCGGTTTTAAGTGACAACTCTATCTGACATACGTACTGAGTTGGCTTATCACAACTTAAAGTCCTTGACAGACATATCAGCTCGCCCTTCATCACAAATAGACCTTGAGATCCGCAAAAGCTGGTCGATTGGATTCACACCTTGACCTCTGTATTACGAGCCCCCCCATACTGAAGTCACCACGGTGCCTACCATTGTCCTGTCAGACATGACAAAGATGATATCT